>JARHVA010009519.1:0-303360 GCA_037957365.1 Torreya grandis
GGTGATGCCCTACTTCAACCTACTCCTAGACTTGTTCTTCATAGGGAAGGTATCAGATGCCTTTTTTGCCACATGAAACATAAAATAGTGATCACTTTTATCTCAGGGGATACTTTCTACAGATACCTTTAAGTACCTACTAAAAATGCCATGTATGATAAGTTAAATGTTGAATTATGGAAGAAGAATAACATAATTTAAAGTTCATTAAATAAAGGGATTACGCTTGGGGAAATAGTCACCTTCAAGGATAGAGATCCCATAATAATCACCAAATTCAATATGGGAGTCTTTATTGGGATGGCCCTATTGAATGAATTATATGGATTTGCCATCATCCACTTCCTTTGACTAGAATAAGTGATGTTATTAGACTTATTGATGAATTCAAAGTTAACTTTTACCTTGGGAGAGATAATCAATGCCAAGTTCTAGGAGAAAATGTTCAAGAAAGATAAAAAACAAATGGGTAGCCATTTTTTCATAATGTATTACCTATTAGATGTGATCATAACCATTGTAGAAATTCATAATAGATCACTCTAAAGCCCAAAATAGGGTATGTGAATTTTTTTTCTTTCCTACACATCTACTCATATATGAGGAACATTGTTATAATTACTAAGAACGTTTGTCTTAAAGTTTGGAGGGAAATTCATGAGGAAACCTTGGATTGAGTATTATAAAACATCAAGAAAATATTATGGCCAAGGGGGATTATTGGTTACACCCTAACTACATGTTAATAATGGTGGTGGGAACCAAGTTTTTAACTTTATGTCTCTCCAAGTATGTCCCTTAAAAATTAACTAAACAAGAAATAACTTACCAGTTATGGTGGATTATTGATGCAAACATAAAGGAGAAGCTTAAGAGCCTATTTCATGGGTATTCTTTGATGATTGGCCAAATGTGTTATACAAATAAGAGACACTTTAGTGAAGTGGGAAATATTAGATGATTATACTAGTTGGTGTCCTTGCCACAAAGATATTGGTATCCCCATGTTATTCAAAATCATATCATAGGCATGGGAATCCCTTACCAATATGAACCATATGAGCATGATTTTATTTTCTTAAATGCAAAGGATGATGTTGAGGTCTTAGATATGGAACAAGTGGCATGATTAATAGAATATGTCTTAAATATATTAAATAAAAAAGTAACTGTCACTTACTATCATAGATGACACACTACACTCCTACCTTCATGTGGATGGGCATCAACAAATTATTGGTCTTATGGGCCTTCCTAGTAATCTATGAACTAAGGAGAGCCATCATAAACATCATCACCAATTTTGATGATAGTTATAATTAAGATCAAGATGTGGAGGAGGCCCCCACTATTACCAATTATTTGGGAGGAGCAAGGGAATGAATCAACATTGAATCTAAGGAACCAAGCCTTACTACCATAAGTGTGGATTTTTCACATTCTACAACTCATTAGACTCTTCCCAGGGTCAAGAAAACAACACTCTATTATAAGACAAAAAGCATAGCCCCCAAGGATCCTATTAAATTATTGGATTCCCCTATGATTCTAACTTTTGGGGCATCATCACAAGAGAAGGTCGTTTACCAAGGAGAGATAATAAAATTACAATAAAGACCAACTCATTTGATTAATCACCATGAAGATGAGGATGAGGATGAATAAATAATAATGGATAAGGTCCTATGTCTTCAATAAATCAAAGGAAAGTCACTAATGGAGGTAGATAAATTAGGTGAGTTCACTATTACTATGACCACTACTGCTTCACTTTCTTCAAGTCCTATTATTTCATTATTTTATATGGTTACTTCAGTCTATATTTTTTCCACTATTCTTATTTTGCCTATTTTTATTATTATTTATTTGGTTCCCATTATTTATATGACCCCAATTATTTCCTCAATTCATGTTGCCTCAACATTTTCTATTATTACTTTAATTATTATTGTCCTTTATATTTCTAAGACTAAAAAGGTCTATTTGAGGGAAACTATGGGAGCCCTTGAAAGTGTTTAACTTCATTTTTCCTCTACTCAGTTATGTTTTACAATTACTTTATCCACTAATGATTAGGTCATTTTTATTTTTCCCTATGCAAGAACTAGTATAAAGAAGCCTACATACATTGTGCATCCCATGCCTCAGTTTGGCAATATAAATTTGTAGAAAATCATCTTTCCATCCTTACTATATCCACTAAAAGTACAAGCACTAATGGCATCTTTAAGGGATATTTTGATAAACACCACCATTAAGGATACTCAACCAATTAATCCCATGTAATTGGTGATTCCATAGAGAGCTTATATTTAAAACACTAGTCTACACAAAGACCTAATTTGATAATAACAAAGTTTCCCATTATGATCTAAATTTTTGATAAATCAACAAGGTCCATCTAGAGAATAAAGAAAAAAAATAGAAGATGAATCTAGTAGGGGCCTAATTTTAGAGGAAAGATAATATTTTTTCTCTCTATCCAATTTAAATAATAGGTGATGAGGAATGTTAGCACTCCAAGTTGTACCCTTTGAAGGAGATAGTTTAATTCTGCTTCAAACTTTGACTAACATGGGATTGGTCTAAAGGTTATGAGTGACCTATAGTTAGACCAAACCTCTAGATTATGGGGCTATCTCCCCTGATATATCAAATTAAAATCTTCAAATAAGAATTTCTAATATTGTGATGAAAAGAGATAAGATGAAAACTTAAAAGGAAACCTACTCTAGGGGTGATGATACACCAATATTCACTTATCCTCTCTTAACTAATCTTTAAAGACTCTTGTAAATATACTAAAATATATATAACTAACTAGAATTCTTGACACAATCATAAATATGAGTATTCCTTATGGAGGTTAGGTGGAAGGTTTAAAACATGAAGGAAAAATAATTAAGGTCTACATGAGACACTACCAATAAACTCATTCGTCAACACAACTACCACCTATAAACACTTCATATGACCTGTATAGGATAGAAATATAATAGTAGGTGAAAGAGAGCACCTAAAAAAGAAGATGAACTTCAGACTTTTCTACAAATAAATAATCATAACACACACTAATGATGATGAATAAGTTTGAAATAGTCCTCTCTATTGATTCTTAAGATATAATTTTGGTAGAGCTTTGTTACACCCAGTTGAGGGATGAAAAGAAAGGACTCAATGCCTGAATATATAGAGTTGTGTGCAAGAGAGATAAAGGATTATAGTCATATAAGAGGTCATTAAGAGGCCATAGTGACCATGCAATAGTTATTATAGTCTCCTTCACTCTCTTATGTACCTTTGCTTTGAATGAACACTTTTGAGCATTGAATTCTATTTTTAGAAAATTTGATTTATAAAGGGTCTATGAATTCAACCCTTATTCAATTAATTTACATTTATTTAGTTAATAAGTGGTGAAATAGGTATAATTAGGCCTCTTACATGAGGCATTAAGTAGCTACCCTTATCTGCACATTGACCTTGTTGAATAAACCACCCAAAATATTTTATAATGATCATTAATATGAAATATACTCTCCTAAAGGGGAATTTATAGATGTCCTAAGATTTGTCATTAATTATATTATTTCTTTCAACACACATAAGCTTATCTATCTTTTTGGCTTAGTTGGCCTCATGGATTAGTAGCCTAGTTTTGCTAATTTACTATTTAGAGAGTCATGAGGATTGAATCATGCCTTAAATATGTGTAAATTAACTTTTTATCAACCTAAATAAACCTCGCACACAAATATATATACCTTTCAAACATACCATACCTACAATCTTACGCTTCTTGCATGATTAGGCCATCTTGACTAGCTTTTGCAAATTGGCTAATTGGTGAAGGTTGACAAAAGCATTTACAAGAATATAGGTGAGAAATTCATGATTTTAGGAGATGAAACAAGCCTTAGGAAAATAAATCCAATGATTGATAAACTATAACCAAGTTTTTCACTTCACCTCTTACTCAAAACCCTAAAAACATATAGTGTTTGGAGGTGTCCCTATGTTGTCTCTAAAGACCAGTACCCTATAAAGAAATTCTTTTGAGTGGTAATTATGATCCAAGTGTTTCCCAAGTTATTTTAATGATTTTGGATGCATTTTATCCTAAATTTTTCCAATCATGTCCTTATTAGGTTTTAGGGATGTTTAAGAGTGCCTAAAACTCTTAACAATGGTTCACAGAGGTTAAGGCCTTAACCTATAAAATAATTACACTAAACTCTTGTAGACAAAGTTCCCCACCTCTCTTGAAGTTCTCATCCTCCCATGTAAAATTTTCATATAGTTGTGAGCATGTGAAATTGTCTCTCAGGTGAGGAGCATGCATTATGTGTATTCTTGAAACAAATCCAAGTTAAATTGACCAACTAGGCGTATATTTTACAAATTAAAGTGATCTACACCTCTAAAAAAACTTGATGATTTCCCCCATGAAGGTTTGAGGTGTCTTGTAATCTCATTTTACCTTATGTTATATCTCTTAAGTGGCACTATCTTAATGAGTATGTTAGATCAATGACCATAAATTCATGGTTTCTAATTTTTGGTATTAACCTAGATATTTGAGGCACCTATCAACTACCTTGACATGAACATCACCCTTAAAGTTCCTTAAAGTAGTTGTGTTGGTATCATCAAGACATTTACCTTTAGTTATATGTAGTATAGTCTCTCACTTTAGACACCTAGGTCTGTATGCAAGGGTAACCAATTATAAGGGCCCTATAGGTGATTAATATGGGGTTATTTAGGAACTTTGGGACCCCTTCTCTCCTCAAAAATTCATGGTTCATTCAAATCCTTCTCAATTTTTTGATTACACACTTAAACTCACTTTATCAGACTAATCCATACAGCATAACCCCTATACATGCCAATAAATAGGTTATTTAAGTTCTTATAAGACCTTAAAAGATCTTTAGGACCAACCTGTAGTTAAAATACTCCATCTAAATGCATTTAAAGGCATAATTTTGTCATCAAGTACCATCTAGGGTTTATGTTGGGGATCAACCAACAATATGATTACACTTATGAAAGCAATAAACTATGGAATTAAATCAGATAGATAAGTAACTAGAATCAAATAATAGCAAAGAACAAGAGATACAAGAAACCACCCTAAAAACTTGTATTAAACTCTTTACAAAAGGAATACAATTGAAGAAACTTCTTTCTTCCACACCTCTCTCAGATGCACAAGATCTCTATCCCTCAAGAGCTCTCTCTCTCAAGTACAATCAACTCCAACAACCTGGATTGATACAACTCTATACAGTTCTTCAACATTCACATACAATGAACTACTACAATAATCACACTAAGCTAAGAATATCTAATTCTACATATAGAATTATGAGACTTGAGCATGCACTTACAACCAATAGTTAAGCCTCTTGAACAAGGGCTCTAAAAACAATCTTACTAATAATAGAGACATGAACTTGAGACTAAGACTTAAACTCATCATGCAAACACTTGGTTATGTCCTCGAAAATAACATTCTAGACACATAGGTAATCGATGTCGGTTCCTACCTACTTGCCTGTGATCGACGTCGATCGATTCTCTGCCGATGCCGGTGTCTCTTCAACTACACCGAACCAATGTCAATCGCTCCTGACCGACCCCGGTGACTGTGTAAACCTATAACTTTGGTAATGCACTCATATGTGAAGATTTTAGGCTCCACACCTTAACAATATCCCACTTGGAGATAAACAATTGCACCAGTACCTATATAACAACATCTTCTAGCTCCTCCATCTTCAACTCAATCATGAAGACCAACAAAAGTTGAATGAAGATTCAAATTCTCCTTTATAACGGGCTTGGTTAACATATCAGCAGGATTCCTATCTGTATGAATCTTCTCCAGCTTCAAATCACCATCTTCCAATACCTACCATATGAAGTGGTACCTTAGCTGTATGTGCTTGGTTCTTGAATGAAAGGCTAAATTCTTAGCCAAATGGATTTCACTCTGACTGTCACTATACAATCTACAACTCTCATGCTCCCTTCCAAGCTCTTCCATGAACTGTGTCATCCATATCATCTCTTTGCTAGCCTCTGTGGCTGCAATATACTCTGCTTCTGTAGTTGACAAGGCAACAACCTTCTGCAACTTTGATATCCAGCTAACTGTCATTCCACCTATAGTGAAAATATATCTTGTGGTGCTCCTCCTACCATCCAAATCACCTACCATATCTAAATCTACATAACCATGTAGAGAAATATCTGAACCTCCATAGCACAAGTGCCTACTACTGGTTCCTTTCAGATATCTAAGGATCCACTGAACTGCTTTCCAATGTTCCTTACTTGTATTGGCCATATACTTACTTACAACACCCACTACTTGGGCAATATCCAGTCTAGTACACACCATTGCATACATCAAACTTCCTACTGCAGAAGAATATGGAACCTTACTCATGTACTCTACCTCATCATGTGAATTAGGACATTGTTCTTTACTCAACTTAAAATTTCTAGCCAAAGGTGTGCTTACCGGTTTAGCATCCTGCATATTAAACTGTTTCAACACCTTGTCCACATAATCCTCTTGAGACAATATCAAACTATGATTTTTCCTGTCTCTCTTAATGCTCATGCCAAGGATTTTCTTTGTTGCTCCCAAATCTTTCATAGCAAAAGTTTGAGCTAATTTCACCTTAAGCTCAGAGATATCCTGCATGTGTGATCCTACAACCAGCATATCATCTACATACAACAATAGAATAATATATCTACCATTATCCAATCTCATAAAATACACACAATGGTCAAATTGACACCTACAGTAGCCATGCTCAGTCATAAACCTGTCAAATTTCAAATACCACTGTCTAGGAGCTTGCTTGAGGCCATACAAGTTTTTCTTCAATCTACACACTAACTTCTCCTTACCTTTGACCTCAAATCCTTCCAGCTATTCCATATAAATTTTCTCATCCAAATCTCCATGAAGAAATGCTGTCTTAACATCTAGCTGCTCAAGATGTAAATCCTCAACAGCAACCAAAGACAGTACAATCTGTATAGAAGTCATTTTAACAATAGGAGAAAAAATCTCACCAAAATCAATACCTAGCTTTTGTGCAAATCCTTTCACTACCAATCTGGCCTTATATCTCATCTGTCCATTCTCACCTTCTTTCAACCTATAGGTCCATTTGTTCTTTAGTGTCCTCTTACCAATTGGGAATTCAACCAAATCCCATGTTTGGTTCTCTCTTAAGGACTCCATCTCCTCAACCATGCCATGCTCCCACTAACTCTTGGACTCCACCTATATTGATTCTTCAAAACTCTCTAGTTCTCCACCATTAGTTAGCAATAAATAGAATAATGAAGGAGAATATCTAATTGGAGGCTTACTTACCCTTTCAGACCTCCTGATGGGTGTCTGAGACTCATTCACAACACGTTGTCCACCCAAATTCTCTGACAGTGACTAACCTCGGTCACCTCCAGACCTATTACTGGCCAACGCTTGTTCTGTCTGACCGATGCCAGTGCCTGTCCTATCGACATTGGTCTCTGTATGACTAACATCAATTTCTATTTTGTCGACGCCGATTCCTATCCTATCGACATTGATCTCTGTGTTTTCCTACAAGTGATTATTTCTTTTTCCCATGAGCTCATTTTGGACCGTCACCTCATCCAATTCACCATTGCTCTACTCAGATTGATTTAGTTTCTTTAGCTGATCACTATACATCACTTTTTCATTGAAAACAACATCACAACTCCTAATTATCTTGTTAGTTCCTAGATTCCAAAATCTAAAACCAAAATCATCTGAGCCATAGCCAATAAATGTGCACCTCATAGACTTAACATCCAACTTCTTTCTATTTTATTTATCTACGTGCACAAAGGCTTCACAACCAAAAACTTTGAGAAAAGAGAGATCTACCTTTTTACTTGTCCAAGCCTCTTCTGAAATTCCACCATCCAGAGCTGTAGAGGGTCCTCTGTTAATCAGGTACACTACAGTGTCAACAGCTTCTACGTAAAACTCTAAGGGCAAACCAGGATGCAGTCTCATACATCTTGCACACTCCATGATTGTTCTGTTCATCCTTTCAGCAATTCCATTCTGCTAAGGTGTCCTTGGAACCATCCTTTGCCTACGGATTCCATGCATATAACAATACCAGTTGAACTTATAACTGCAGAACTCTCTACCATTGTCAGATCTCAGGCACTTTAATATTTTGCCTATTTCGTTCTCAACCATAGCTTTCCAAATCTTAAAAGTCTCAAATACATCATATTTCTTCTTAATACAGTAGATCCATACCTTGCTTTTAGCATCATCTATGAATGAAACATAGTACTGTGATCCTCCAATAAAAGCTACCTGAGCCGGTCCCCACACATCTGTGTGAACAAGCTGCAACTTATGCTTCTTCTTTGTAGACCCAGTCTTGAGAAAACTAACCCTTTTCTATTTTCCAAATACACAGTACT
This sequence comes from Torreya grandis, assembly GCA_037957365.1. NCBI lineage: Eukaryota > Viridiplantae > Streptophyta > Pinopsida > Cupressales > Taxaceae > Torreya > Torreya grandis. The sequence continues at coordinate 8,503 of JARHVA010009519.1, forward strand.
CACAAAATTCTAGATCCATGCTTTTCAAATCTAAAAGCTTACCTTTAGACTTAAGAATTGATATCCCCTTCTCACTCATGTGGCCAAGCCTTGAGTGCCACAATTTTGCATCCACATCTGAAGTAGATAATATAGAAGGAGAATTGTTAGTAACACAATTATACAAATAGAGAGTACCTACTCTCTTACCTTTAGCCATAACAAGTGCACCCTTGGTCACCTTCTAAGATTCTATTGTGAGAGTTACTGTACAACCCTCATCCCCTAACTTTCCTGCAGAAATCAAATTTCTCTTCAAGCTAGGAACATGCATAACTTCTCTCAACACCCATGTGTTGCCATTCTGCATTTTCAGCTGCACTTTACCTTTGCCAATAATCTTACAAGGCTCATCATCCCCTAGATACACTATTCCAAAATCTCCATGGATATAGTCACAAAAATATTCCCTATTAGGGGTAGCATGAAAAGATGCACCAAAATCTAACACCCAAGATTCTATATTATTATGCAAAGAGAATATTAAAGCATCTTGTCCAATACCTGCAACCTTTGCTTCTTCTTTTCCTTTGTGTTGATTGTCCTCCTTAGGCTTTGACCAGCAATCTCTGCTTATGTGCCCCATCTTTCCACAATTCCATCATTGTGGCTTCCTGCCATTTCTGGATTTGGATCTACCTCTCCCCTTAGACTTAGATCTTGATCTCCCTTTCTTGCTCTTCTTTTTTTGCCTTCTCTTGCTCTCAAAACTTAAAGCATTCCCAGATGTCTCTTCTATGCTTTTCCTATGAATTTCCTCATTTAAGATAACACTAACAACATCCTCTACTTTTAAAATATTTGATGCAGATGCAGTATTGCTAACTGCCATTACTAAGCTATGTCAGCTTTCAGGCAAAGAACATAATATTAAAAGAGCTTTTATTTCATCATCAAATACAATTTTGATTGAACTTAATTTATTTACAATACCATGGAAATCATTCAGGTGATTAGATATAGATCCACGTTCTTGCATATGCAAATTAAATAGCTACTTCATATGATATACCTTATTATAAGCTAAGGGTTTTTCGTACAAATTTTCTAAAGTAGTCATCAAATCTATCGTTGTTTTTGCCTATGATAAATTAGCTATCACAGTAGATGCTAGACTCAGTCTTATAGACCCCAGAGCCTTTCTGTCAAGAACTTCCCATTCTTCATCCTCCATGTCTATGGGCTTCTTTGCAATCCCACCTAACGGTAGGTAAAGATCTTTCTGTTATAGATAGTCCTCTATCTGCATTCTCCAATGTTGATAATTTTTGCCATTAAACTTCTCCATTCTCAGTTTACTTTCTTCTACCATTGCTTCTCCCACTCAAATAGAAATCCCTGCAGAAACTCCTATGAGCAACCTGTAATCAATACACACTACACAGATCTGAACCACCTATTAGTGAACCTGAGCTTTGATACCAATTATTGGATATCAAACTCTAAACCTATAACCAAGGCTCTAATACCACTTGTTGGGGATCAACCAACAATATGATTACACTTATGAAAGCAATAAACTATGGAATTAAATTAGATAGATAAGTAACTAGAATCAGATAATATCAAAGAACAAGAGATACAAGAAACCACCCTGAAAACTTGTATTAAACTCTTTACAAAAGGAATACAATTGAAGAAACTTCTTTCTTCCACACCTCTCTTAGATGCACAAGATCTCTCTCTAGATCTCTATCCCTCAAGATCTCTCTCTCTCTCAAGTATAATCAACTCCAACAACCTAGATTGATACAACTCTATATTGTTCTTCAACATTCACATATAATGAACTACTACAATAATCACACTAAGCTAAGAAGATCTAATTCTACATATAGAATTAGGAGACTTGAGCATGCACTTACAACCAACAGTTAAGCCTCTTCAACAAGGGCTCTAAAAACAATCTTAATAATAATAGAGATGCAAACTTGAGACTAAGACTTAAACTCATCATGCAAACACTAGGTTTTGTCCTCAGAAATAACATTCTGGACACACAGGTAACTGACACCGATTCCTGCCTGCTTCCCTGTGACCGATGTCAGTCGATTCTCTACCGATGCCAGCGTCTCTTCAACTGCACTAGACTGACGTCGGTCGCTCCTGACCGACACCGGTGACTATTTAAACCTATAACTTTGGTAATGCGCTCATATGTGAAGCTTTTAGGCTCCACACCTTAATAGTTTAGGAAGGGTTTTACAGGTATACCATCTTAATGATGGCTCATAAAATACAAAAATAAAAAGAACTTATTACCATGGACCTTTATCCCATTAACTCCTTTATCTCTCCTAAATAGCTTAAGATCCCATGCAAAGCGTTTATGGAGATAAGAGTGTAGGAAGGTTTTCCTTGAGATTTTTACTAGGTAGTTTCAACAAGTTAACTTCTTATCATTCCTTCATAAAATTAGCCCCAAAACCCACTCACTCTTTTAGGTATTTTGAGTCCACTTGGGTGCTTAAGTTTCCCATGGATCCCTTGCCTATAAGTTCTTGAAGATGCATCTTGATAGGCCTACTTAAGCAAAAAAAGCTAGAGAGAGCTAAACCTAAAACTAAACTTCCCCATTTAACTCCCCTACCTGTTGATCATTTTTTGGTCCAATAGGCCCAAAAAATTGGTACCTTTCTTTTCCCAACTTTTTGAGCCAATTTCACTTTTGATCCTACACAGGTCTGGGGGTTTTGATAGACTCTGTAGACAAGAAACAGGCCCCAAGCATTTAGGCAGTTTATTGCTTTAGTTCAATGGCTTGTTCAAATTCACGTAGATGAAATAAACATTGAATCTCTCTAGTGTCTCCTAGAGTCAAGCAGAAGCTACCAAGTGTCTTCTCCCGAGCCCCTTTCCACTTCATTTCTTAAAATAGTGGAACATGCCACATGTCCCTTTTTAGTTAAATAGAGCATGACAAGTGTCAACGTCTGCATTCTGGGTTCCTATGAATTTCAAAAGGGGGCTTCTTTAATAAGTTTTTCTCAATTTGTGAAGAGGCTGCCAAGTGGTAATTGTAGAAGTTTTGATGTGTCTCTCTAACTATAGTAGAAACCAACATGTGCCCCTAGTGAGACTCAGCGGAGGCTACCAAATGTCAACATCCATGGTTCTTCATTTTATTTCATTGTCGAGTAAAAGCTATGGCAGGTCTTGGGGGGTTTTGTTTCTCAAGTAAGTAGAACGTGCCAAGTGTCATCATCTACATAAATCTGAGTGAGTCCTAAATATTTTTAATACTATTGCCAGAGCTAAGTGGAAGCTACCATGTGTCATCTTCTGTACGACTCTTAAGGGACATATAAATCTTTTAAAAGGTAGCAGAATGCACCATGTGTCCCCTACAAAGCTCAGTGGAAGCTGATAGGTGTCAACATCTGCAACCTTTCCCTTTTGTTCAATAAAGACTGTAGTGAGCCCCAAATTAACTGTTAAAGAAAGCAAAAGTTGCCAAGTGCCTTCTCTCGTGACTAATCTAAATCAGTCCTAAAAGCTTCCATATTGTTTCTAAAGTTTAGTAGAAGCTACCACATGTCACCTTTCACAAGACTCTCAAAAGGTAGCTCAAGTTTCTAAAAGTTAAATGAATGCTACCATGTGTCCTACCTATTTCACTATAGAACATGCCACATATTGAAATCAATGAAAAGTAGCCAAGGTAAGCAGTAAAGGCATGAACAAATTACTAAGAAGGATGATGAGCTTAAGGATGTCAAATTTGTAATAGTAAAGTAGCTATTGATCTTTGTAGACCTAAGCATGAGCCTAAAGAAATTCAAATGGCTTAAGGCCAGAAGAAAGACAAAGTGAGGAAGGGGCAAAAGAACCAAGTGCAAAAATAGACAAAATAGTCCAAGTGACAGAGGAAAGTGTCGACTCAAGGAGTTACTCTAGCAATTGACACAGTGTCTACAATTGATCATCAAGAGGTGCAAATAGTGAACAATGTGACCCATTTTTATTCACTTTGCATTGATGAGCAGATAAGCCTCGTAGGTGCTTTCAAAGCAGTAGTCTTATTTGTAGGGAAATAATGTGGCCCATGCTTTTGAATGCCTAAAGTCAGAATTAGAGCTGACACAACATTTATATTTCAAGCGGCTTCCTCTTCCCAATGATTGGAATGCACATGGGTCACTTGTAAAAAAGGGTGCCAAAATGCCTCTTTTCTTCCTCTATATATGGTATACTTCTCATTTTAAAAGGGATCTATCTCTCACATTGTAAGGTGAAGCGCTATTATTTTTTCCACCTAGAATCAATAAGAAACACAATTTTACCTCTATTCTGGTTAAATATCTTTGAATGCATCTGAGTGTTAGTCTTGTGTTCAGTCATTACTTCCTAATGCTTTCATAGGGTTAACACCAATTTATTTGGTATCTATAAGGCACTCTTCCTATAATTGACAAGAAGAGTTGCGCCTAGAGCACAGAGGCAAAAGGAGGTTATTAGATAGTGTGATTTTTCTTATAGCACCTATGGTAACTCCCTTTTTCTATGTGTTCCATTAAAGCCTCCCAGTCAAGCTTCTTGTAGTTTGGTCCTTTTTACTAGTTAAAGTGTATGTATGTGTTCTTTTGGTTCAGAGTGTGGATGCGAGTATATCAAACTTATTTGGTGCATCACCCTTATAGATTAGGTTTTATTTTCCTATAATCCTTCTCCTTTTTCACTCCCCCATTATATGAATATATATGTATTAGCACTTACTGGAATAACTCAAATGCATCAAAGGGAGCTATCCCTTATCTAGAGCACTCTCCCCCCAATTTTGCCTTACCCATAGGCAAGAGGGGAGTTTTCATTTTGATGTGTGGAAGGTAGGAGCTCAGTCTTCTACCAAGGGTGTAATCCACTGCATAAATAGTTTTTGGCATGCCCTGTGGGACTCAATTTTTTTACACTTAGTAAAATTTTTAGGATTGATGTTGGTCCTGTTATAGAAAAATCAACTATTTTCAACATCTGATGATTCTGCTGGTAAGAGTTTTAGTTTCCAATCAAAGACTAGTCTAACCTCTTATGCCTAAAACCACCACAAGGTCTGCTCCTAAGGGTGTCCTTTTGAATTCATCAAATTGCCTTTGAAATCAACAAAGTGACTAAGGTTTGAGAGGACCCATCCTTATTTAGAAAACCACTTTCCCAAACCTGCTATAAAGAACACCTACATAGAAAGGCCATGGTTACATCCTGTCATAGCCATGGCATTGCCTTTTGTGACCTTTCATGGTTAGAGTCCTTTGAATCTCCCATGTTATGACCCAATCCTAGGAGAAGTCCTCAAAAGTGTGCCTTCCTTTGATGGAGAGGGACCCATTATAGCTATTGAACACATCAATAATATTTCTAACCTCTACAATATTCATAATATCACTAAGGAAAATATTGCAATTAGGTTATTGGCCTTGTCTTTTAAGGGCAAAGTTCTAGACGGGTATGGGACTTTAACCATGAATTCAGTCAACTCTTGGAATGAATTGGGCACCCTCTTGACCAACTAATTTAGAGAGAAGAGTGACCACCTCTCACTTGCCGAGCAGCTGACAACTATCAAAAGAGCTCCACATGACTACATGCAAGATTTCAATAATCAATTTTAGAAGACATGGGATATAATCCCCATTCTGGTAAGGTTGACTCCTAGATATGTTTTCCTTTATTATTTAAGAGTGTTGAACAATGATATCACTATTATGATATAGTCCATGGGAGGACATGTGATGCCTATCGCCTATGACATAGCCATAGTGGCTAAGAATTTCCTAGTGCAAGCTGGGAAAATGGCTCCTAAAACCCATATGCCACTTTTCCTTGAAATGATGCCTCTAATTTAGACTACTCCCACCTTATCTCTTTTTCCTAGCATGGAAAAGCCAACTACTACTTCATCCAATGACCTCCACAAGGTCAAAAGCCTATTAGAAAGTGTAACAAATGAACTAGTGGCTATTAAAAGGCAGCAAGCTCAAAACAGTTGACTAAACCAAGGATATCAACAATATGGTCAAGAAAATAGACACCCTTTACAAAATTACAATCAAGTGTAGGGTCAGTTTGCATAGACCAAACCTTTTCGAGGCCATAATCCAGGCACCCCTTCATCATCCAAGGCTATGGTGCCTACTCAAAACAATCTAGTACAAGAATAGCCTAGTTGCTCAACCATGGGATATGGTCAAGAGTAGGTTGTTTATACTAGTGAAATGATGTGTCACTACCCAAATGTACAAGACAATCAAGTAGTCGCCCAATTCCAAGGTTTTGAGGCTTTAATGTAACCCAGCATGAGCAGCAGTCAAACTTAGCCTGACTCTACTCTCATGAATCACTTGGAAGGTGAGTTCTTTCAGGTTAACTATGTGGGTACTATAGATAATCAGGGTGATTGTGTTACAGTCAACCCAAGATTCAAAAGGAGAGTGATGTAAGAAGCTCAGGTTGCTGCCCAAATGTCAGCAATACCTTCTTCATCACATGTAAATGAAAAGGTCCCAAGCTTCAAACCATCAGTTGTATCTTCAGCTCCTTGGCCTCCACCTCAGGCTGTAAATAATCCCAAATAAAATTTGAAGGAAGACAACCCAAGTGTCAATGTGGTAGACTAGATGAATAAGATACACATGAACATATCCTTGTGGGATTCATTGTCAATACCAGGGCAAAAGGACATGCTGCAAAAGGAGCTACATGAGCTGAATGAACAAGCTGTCCCAACAAGAGCCGATAATGTTTTGATGATGAATGGACAGCCTTCCACCTCAAGCCAAGCCAAGAAAGAAGAAAAGGTTCCCCCTTTTTATTTTTCCTTGGTCATAGGATATTTCTTGGTGCATAATTGCATCATTAACAGTGGAGCAAGCACCTCGATAATACCCAAATGCATAGCCGACAAGTTGGGGCTAAAATATGAAGAGGTGACTAAGGGAGTCCTACAGCTAGATGGAACACCAAAAAAGATAGTTGGGGTGGTGAAAGGTTTGAGCTTGATGTTGCATGCTTGCCTAACCTTCTCAATTCCTCATGATGTGGTAGTGGTGGATGTCCCTCCTTACTTTGCTATCTATTTATCTAGGGATTTTACATCCAAGATAGGTGGCTACCTAGAAGCCAACTGGTCTTATCTGGTTTTTAGGACCAAGTATGGGACTAAAGTTAAGATTGAATCTAAGCCACTGCATAGAGATCATCTGGAACCATACTTACTCAAGGTAGCAAATGTCAGCTACACCATTATTGACCAAGAAGAGTTCCAAGTAGATCAGTCTCCATTCTCTACCCTCAAAGAAGTTGTAGACCTGCTCTTAGATGAATGGGGAAGTGACAACTTAGAGCATGATCCTTAAAAATTCATAGAGGAGGCATGCCTTAGAATTTATTTCATACATTAAGAGGGTACTTTCATACCAAATTTGATTAAAATGAGCCAAGAAAGCTCTGGTCTATGACAACTATTCTTTGATGGTTCAAGAATCAAGTTGGGAGCTGGTGGTGGGGCGGTGCTAGTTTCTCCTTTAAAGGAAAAATTACTTTTCAGCTTTCCAATTCCAATTTTCCTACACATGCAATGTCATGGAGTATGAGTCCCTCATCCATGATTTGGAGTGGGCAAGGAAAAGAGGAATCAAAGCACTAAAAGTTTTTGGTGATAGTGAGCTGATTGTCAATCAGGTAAGAGGCCAAAATTTGATAAAGAATTCTTTACTGAGGTCCTAAAAACATAGGGTATGGGACTTAGTGGAAAATTTCTTTTCTTTCAATATTATCTCCATTCCTAGAGAGTAGAACAAGCAAGTAGATAGACTAGCAACAGTTGGTGCCCAATTTGATATCCCTAGGGAAATAGGCTGAGATCACAACTCACACCACTTGAAGATAGTGATCCGGCCCTCTGTACCCAAAAACATCACCAACTAGTAGGTCTTTGAGAGTGACCACCAAATAGCACTCTTCTTAAAAGAAGAAGTTGAGTTTGCTACAAAAAGCTAGGTTAAGCTACAACAGCAATATGGTAGCCAAATTGTTCAATTAAAGAACAATAAACTCTTTAAAGGTTTTGTCACTTTAGAGAGTATCTTCAATGGAGATGACCAATTGAAAAGTGACAAGGCATGAATCATAACGAAGGAAGAGCACCATGAGAGGGTTGAAATATTCAAATATAAGCTGTTTGCACTCGAGAAATTGTGCATAGACTGTGAAAGGCAAGCCTTCATCTTGTTGTGCCAAGAGTTTGTTGACGTCTTTGCTTGGGAATATAGTGATTTGAGAAGTTTTAACCCGAGTCTGGCCCAACATACCATTGAGCTAAAAAAAGGCACCAGGCCAATCACAAAAAAATAAAGGCTTGTTAACCCAATGATTGAGCCTCTCATGTGGAAGGAACTCACCAAGTTGATCGAGTCTAGGATAATATTTCCAATCAAACACTCATCTTGGCTGGCAAATCTCATTCCTATCCAAAAAAGGAATGGGAGATCAAATTGTGCATTAATTTTAGATACCTCAATAGAGTCTCTTTGAAAGACCACTATCCTCTCCCAAGCATGGAATAGATCCTTTAAATGGTGATAGGTAGTGAGCATTTCTCCCTGCTAGATGGGTATTCAGGATATAATCAAATTTTGGTGCAAGACTGTGACCAAAACAAAATAGCCTTCACTACCAAATGGGGGATGTTTGCTTATAGGAAAATTCCATTCAAACTATCTAATGCTACTGCAACCTTCCAACAAACCATGGACATGGCCTTTTAAGGCCTAATAAATAACACTATGCTGGTATATCTTGATGATGTGATAGCTTTCTCCAAGGAGGTGAGCCAACACATGAAATACCTCAAACAATCTTTAAGAGGTGTAGAGAGTTTGACATCTATCTTAACCTAAGGAAATGCATATTCACTATCCACGAGTGGAAACTCCTTGGCCACATTGTTTCTAAGGGAGGCTTAATTATTGATCTAGAGAGGATTCACTCCATCTTGGAGCTGTCCTTGCCTAAGCACAAGAAAGGCCTACAAAGTTTTTTTGGAAAGATAAATTTCATCTAGAGATTTATCCCAAATTTTGTGGAGGTAGTCAAGCCATTGACCTCTACGCTGAGGAAGGGTGAGGAGTTCACACGGACATCACAAAGAAGGGACATTTTTGAAGAAATCAAGCAGGCCATAGCCTAGGCTCCTACTTTGATCAGCCCTGACTTCACCAAAGATTTTAACCTCTACACCTTCAGCAATGAAAAGGTAATATTTGCCATGATTACCCAGGTAAATGGTGATAACCTTGAGTAGCCAATTATATTTTTTAGCTAGGTCCTAGAGGGTTTTGAGATTAGATACACATATGTAGAGAAGTATGTCCTTGTAGTGATATAGAGTCTAAAGAAATTTAGGCATATGTTGTCTAATAGTAGAATTCACCTCATGGTTTCACATCCTGGCATCAAGGATTTCCTAATCAACTGAGACCTAAATGAAAAGAGAGTGGGGTGGATCACTAAGGTGATGGAATATGATGTGGACATCAAGGTCACCAAGCTAGTAAAAAGGAGAGGCTTGTGTAAACACCTTGCTACATACTTTAAGCAACAAAAGGAGGACTGTCTACTAATTCATGATGTTGTTATAATAGAAGAACCAGCTGTCATGAAGGATTCGACATCAGACTTAAAGCTTTTTCTTCTCACTGGTGAGTGCCCATAGGGCCTTGATATGACCAAGAGGAGATATTTTAGACTCTAGTGTCTCCCTTATGTCCTAATTGATGGAGTATTTTTCAAAAGGGATCTCTCATGGGTCCTTTTAAGGTGCGTAGACCCAAGTTAGGCTGACAAAGTACTATTCAAGTTCCATGATGGACCAACTGGTGGTCATTTTTCTCCTAGAGCTACAGATACAAAAATAATTAGAGGTGGTTACTTTTAGCCTACTCTATTCAGGGATGCCCATGCCTGGGTACAAAAGTGCTAGAAGTGCATGCTCTTTGGTGGAAAGTAGTAGTTGGATGCCATGCCTTTATAGTCTATTCAGGTAGAGTAGCCATTCATGCAATGGGGCCATGACTTCATAGGGATGATCAAACCTCCCTCCAGTGTTGGACACAAGTGGTCTTGGCAACCACATATTATTTCACAAGATGGATAGAGGATAATGATCTAAAGGAAGCCAATGAAAGTGCAGTCCTAGATTTTTATGAAGACCTAGTAGCAAGGTTCAGGGTTTTAGTAACCATAATCTCAGATAATGCATTAGCTTTTTTGGGAACTAAAATAAGTGAATGGGTGCTGAGACATGGTATCTATCTTAATACTTCATCTAATTACTACCTATAGGTGAATGGGCTGGCCAAATCTACCAATAAGAATTTGATCAGGATCATCAAGTGAACAATAGAGGAGAATCAGAGGACTTAGCATGCCAAGTTGAAAATAGCCATGTGGGCAGATAGGGTCACCCTTAAGAGGGCAATCAATAACTTGCCATACACACTCGTATATAGTAGGGAAGCTAGGCTTCCCATTTCACTTGAGTTGATATCCTTAGACCTCACTTTCCAACTGTAATTAGTCAAAGGCAATAGCATGGAGGTTAGACTATGTGAACTGATGAAACTTTAAGAGACAAGAGACTAGGCTATGGATTTAATGACCTGTTGCTAGTAGCAAACAAAGAGACACTTTGACAATAAATCTTCATTAAAAGGTTTCTCTAAAGGAGACATTGTCTTGAAATGGGATGAGGACTGAGCTAAGCCTAGAAAGCATGTGAATTTCAATGCCCTATGGAGTGGTCCATACGTCATCACTCAATGCAAATAGCATAATGCATTTCAACTATCTAGGTTGGATGGTAAAGAACTGTATATCCCAGTTAATGGGATACATCTTAAGCATTATCATTGAACTCTTCTTCTGTCATGTATATATTTTTCTTGCCTTTTCCAATTTTCCCTAAGTACTTTTGCACATGCTAGTAGTTTTCTTATTTTTGTGTGTGTTTTCATTTCCTCTTGAGGTAGGATTTTGTGATTGATTCTTAGACATTCTCAAGACTATTTTTAGCTATTTAAAATTACTTTTTGACTCCGTACCCAATGGACTTTAAGGCAACTAGTTTCTAAGCATAGCAGGCATGCTTCCCTTGGGAGTCACCAATTTGTTGACCTTTTTTTGGTCCAACAAGCCCAAAAAATTGGCCCCTTTCTTTTCTCACCTTTCCAAGCTAGTTTCACTTTTGATCCTACATAAGTCTGGAGGTTTCAACAAACTCTGTAGACAGGAAATAGGCCTCAAGCATTTAGGCAGTTCATCACTTTAGTTCAATGGATTATTCAAATTCATGTGGATGAAATAACCATTGAATCTCTCTAGTGTCTCCCAGAGTGAAGTGGAAGCTACCAAGTGTCTTCTCTTGAGCCCCTTTTTGCTTCATTTCTTAAAACAATGGAATGTGCCATGTGTCCCTTTTTAGTTAAATGGAACGTGACAAGTGTCGACATCCACATTTTGGGTTTCTATGAATTTCAAAAGGGGGCTTCTTTTAATAAGCTTTTCTCAATTCATGTTGAGGGCACCAAGTGGTAATTGCAAAAGTTTTAATGTGTCTCTCTAAATGTAGCAAAAACTGCCATGTGCCCCTGGTGAGACTCAGCGGAGGCTGCCAAATGTCAACATCCATAGTTCTTCATTTTATTTCATTATCAAGTAAAAGCTGTGGTGGGCCTCAGGGGTTTTTTTTCTCAAGTAAGTAGAAAAATCCAAGTGTCATCATCTACATAAATCTGAGTGAGTCCCAAATGTTTCTAATACTGTTGCTAGAGCTAAGTGGAAGCTGCCACATGTCATCTTTTGTGGGACTCTTGAGGGACATCTAAAGCTTCTAAAAGGTAGCAGAATGTGCCATGTATCCCCTACAAAGCTTGATGGAATTTGACAAGTGTCAACATCTGTAGCCTCTCCCTTTTATTCAGTAAAGACTATAGTGAGCCTTGAATGATTTTTAAAGAAAGTAGAAGCTACCAAGTGTCTTCTCCCATGACTAATCTGAATTAGTCCCGAATGCTTCTATATTATTTCTAAAGCTTAGCAAAAGCTGCCATGTGTCATCTTCTTCAAGACTCTCAAAAGGTACCTCAAGTTTATAAAAGTTAAGCAGATGCTACCACATGTCCTACCCGTTTCATGGTGGAACATGCCATGTATTGAAATCAGTGGAAAGTAGCCAAGGCAAGGGAGAAAGGCACAAACAAATTGCTAAGAAGGACGATGGGCCTAAGTACATCAAATTTGTGGTAGTAAAGTAGCTTTTGATCTTCACAAACCCAAGAAAAAGCCCAAAGAAATTCAAATGGCTTAAGGCCAGAAGAAAGACAAAGCTAGGAAGGGGCAAAAGAACCAAGTGTAGAAATGGACAAAAATAGTCCAAGTGATAGAGGAAAGTGTCGACTCAAGGAGTTACTCCAACGATTGACATATTGTCTACAATTGATCATCAAGAGGTGTGAACAGTGAATAGTGTGACCTATTTGTATTCACTTTGCATTGATGAGCATACAACCTGTGTAGGTGCTTTCAAAGTAGTAGTCTTGTTTGTAAACAGTGCGGCCCATGCTTTTGAACACCTAAAGTTAGAATTAGAGCTGACACAACCTTTATATTTCAAGTAACTTCCTCTTCCCAATGATCAAAATGCACATGGGTCACTTGAAAAAAGGGTGCCAAAAGGCCTCTTTTCTTCCTCTATATATGGTAGACTTCTCATTTTGAAAGGGATCTATCTCTCACATTGTAAGGTGAAGCCCTACTATTTTTTCCACCTAGAATCAATAAGAAATGCAATTTTACCTCTATTCCAGTTAAATATCTCTAAGTACGTCTGAGTGTTAGTCTTGTGTTTTGTAATTACTTCTTAATGCTTTCACAAGGTTAACACCAATGTATTTGGTATCTATAAGGAATTATTCCTATAGGTGACAAGAAGAGCTGCACCTGGAGCGTAGAGGCAGAAGGAGGTTATTAGACAGTGTGCTTTTTCTTATAATGCCTATGGTAAGTCCTTTTTTTGTGTGTTCCATTAAAGCCTCCCAGTCAAGCTTCTTATATTTTGGTCCTTTTTGCTAGTTAAAGTGTATGTATGTGTTCTTCTAGTTCAGAGTGTGGATGCGAGTAGATCAAACTTATTTGGTGTATCACCCTTATAGATTAGGTTTTGTTTTCATGTAATCCTTCTCCCTTTTCACCCCCCCCATTATATTTATTTATATGTATTATCACTTATTGGAATAACTTAGATGCATCAAAGGGAGCTAGCCCTTAAAGATCACTCTCCCCCTAGTTTTTCCTTGCCCACAGGCAAGAGTGGAGTTTCCATTTTGACGTGTGGAAGGCAGGAGCTCAGTTATCTACCAAGGGTGCAATCCACTATGTCAACAATACCTTAAGTGCATTTTATAGGGTTTGAAACATCATACCACACACAACACATTGTACTAAACCTAATTAAATGTATATAATTGATGTTGAGGTGGAGGTAGGGTCTTAAGACCTAGATGACCTTTTAGGTCTTATAAGGCAAGACTACGTGTTAGAACCTCAACACCCTATGTGGATGCATCTATGTATTTTATGGGACATAAAACCTCTTTAAACCTAAAATATACCTATTCACATGTTCTATTTAAATACTTTGACCATTTATCAACCCTTATCCTTCTTGTATATTTCCTTGATTAACACTGACTAATGTATGGGACCAAGGTAGTTAACACTAAAAACTTGATTAATCTTATTTTAGATCCTATAGGGATGTAATTAAAGCCAAATAATTATGTTTTAAACATGATAATAGCCTTAATGATAATTTTTATAACCCTATTAGCATGCCTGCATACATAGTCACACCACTATTTATATGTTTCTAGGTCTACAACTTAGGTCAGACAACTTCCCTACTCAAGAGCACCATCAAGTATGGATTTGAGGTGTTTGATGTGTTTTTATCCTATTTATACTCTCCTTTCATATATTTTTGGAATTATTACTCTCATTCATTTGACACCTTCACATTTTTGGCAAATCTAGCTGATTGTGTGAGCTTTACATAGTCCAAATGTACTCCTATAGGTTTCTCTATCTTTGGTAATGTGAACCCCATGTTTTAATTATTTCTCTCATTTTTCATCTTCTCTTTTCATGTGCATAGACTGTCTCACACCTAATTTTAGGGTACATACCATCAACAATACTATGAGTAATTAGCCATACATACTAACTGGTAAGGGGTTTCTAGAACAAGTTTTCGAGTAAGGGGAGAGAGATCCATAACATACTTAAGGTCCCCATCAATCAATTATTTTACAACCCATATCTATAATAAAAACATTTGTTTAGTCATATCCTTATTTTATATTCTCATAGTATCACCATATAGACTTGAAGGACTTAACCAAGGTAGATTTAGGCCATTTCTTGTAGGCAGTGATTTACTCATTTAGTAGGGTTTATGCCTACATAGGCCCATTTATTCATGGTAGTGATTGTTATTAACAACCCTATAGATTATTTATGCCTTGATATTATGAATTATACTTGGGTATGGGTGGATGACCTATGGGTGATGAGAATTGGGTTATATAGAGTTTGAAAATGGAGTGGAGGGCTTACAACTAAGGTGGAATGGTAGTGTAAAGGTTGTCAAATAGTATAAGTTATTGAGGGTTTGGAATGAAGCATGAACTCACACCTAAGACAGTCTATAGGGGTACCTAAGCATCTCTATGCATAAACTTAATAGAATGGAACATTTTAAGGTTCTTAACGAGGCAAGTATAGTGGGAAAAGAGAACCTATGATCCTTATAAAACCTTAATATTTGATAAATGACCTTAATATATGTTAAAAGGACTGTAAGGGTGCTTGAAGATAAATAGATGGTGATTCCTTAGGTTATGGGGCTATGGTGAAAGTTTGAACCTTGAGATAAGGATATATTAGTGTGAATGTAACACTCCATGATATGTTTTAATGAATTTTGAAAACCTTAAAACCACCATTAGATAGTATATTGCCTTTCTATGTAATGAAACCCACATCTACAAGTCATATCAATTAGAAGCACCATTTTAGAAGGTTAAATACCATCTAATAATTCAATTTGGAGTAAAGAGACATGATTACCCTCAATACACCATGATTATATCTCCAAACACTATTCACCTTTAGATGTATACACTTGATATCCTCTTGGTCAACGAAACCTCACCTATAGTCTACAAAGACTATAAGTTTGGGAATTTCTCATCTCTATATTCCCACATGTGTGAACCAAATGTTGAGGAGGCCATGAAAAATATTTGAAATACTTAAAGAACTAATAATAATCATAATTTTGATCAAATAGAAACTCAATAAAACCATCCTCTATATTTTGCATCATGTAAATGAGGGTGGTAATTAGATCACTTAAATTCTTAGTGACTATTCATAGATCTCAAGGAACTAAATATGAAACATATTCCCATGACTTCAAGGTGACCAATTTTACTTTATCCGACAAAGAGTTTGGACCCTCTTTCTCTCTCCTTTGTATGGACTAAGCACAAACCTAAAGTGCTCTCCATGTCTGACAGTGAGCTTGATGGGGAAGATGAATAAATTTTGGTCTCTTCAAGCACTGTAACACATTGATTTCTTTCACATATGCTATTAATTTACTCCTCTTATAGACCCCTAATTCCACCTAAGCTAATCCATATTGTATGGATCTATACCACTAAAAAAGCTCCTAAAGCATATAAATTCTTTATGTTTCTCATGTTTTAGACCATAAACAATTATTGTGGGTAGGAGGAGGGAAAATAGGATTCAAGTGATGTATGAAGGCTGATGGTATGAATTGAGGAGTTGAAGAAGAACATTTTGACATGTGTGGGTCCCATTTAGCAACAATTTGGTATTAACGTTTCTTAAAAGGGGGTAATTAGTGTATGAAATGATTTGGGTATGGCCTAATGGGGTTCATGAATGTTATTGAGGGCATGAATGGTGGTTCTAGAGGCCTTTCAAAGTCAAATGGGGTCACATTAAGGTCAAATGTTTCCCTTTTAGACCATATACATGACTTTAAGAGGGGATTCTAAATGGATACCATTTTAATACATTATACAAAGACCTTAAAACCTACTAAAGACTCTAATTAATATCACATGATCCTAGATAACATCCATAAGAATTAAAATTAAGCCATACCTTGCATACTTTAAATGCACAAGAAAGGTTCATGATGACTCATTAGCTACATCATCCAATCATTTCCACCAAGGCATTTTTGAACTATTGAGACTAATTCAAATATTGTTGTGTACCTTCATACATGCTCAAAAACTATGAGGAAACTTGACACAAATTTGAAACATGGAGTAGAGATAACCACTATGTGTTTCATAGCATGACTAAATAATGGACTTACTACATTTAAAATGATAACCAATGACCTTGTTTTGAGTTGTCCTAATTCACCAAGAGCTGTGACAATTATGAGGTATTATGGTAGAATATGGTTAATAGGGATTAGGTTGAGCCCTTTATAGGCCTAAGGGTAAAAAGTGGTCAACATGGAATCTATATACCAAAAATATTTTTCATCCTATTTTTAGGCTCATACAAAGGATTTACTTGAAAAATATGTAGGCAACAAGAAAGTTAGGCAATAGCTACAGAAAGAAATTGATTAGGTTCAATAATCACAAAAATTTATGCATGTTCCTATGTAAATTAATGATAACATCTAAAATGCATCCCATAGGTTGTATAACATTCTAAACACCATTAATTCAATGAGAGTATAATTATCTCCCCATATTTTTGAAATGTCTAAATTATTCAATTCTTTGAAAGAAAATGAGAATAAATTGAATTTCCTCATGTTGTGCACAGCCAATAAGACTTTCATCCATATGTATTTGATGACACCACTGAAAGCAGATAATGTTTTTAATTTGGTGGTTATCAGAACACAAGAAGCTTGATATTGGCTATCAAGTGTGAAATCCTTAATCCTAAAGATAGCATAACATGAGAGATAGGTTCTAAAAAATTTAGAGATTTAAATCTATCTTAGGCTATATAACCTTCTTGGAAGCTAATAGATAGGGCCAATTTCAATAAGTTACTTTGAGAAACATCTTCTAGTTTCAAGCAAAGTCTTCAGAGTGTATGTTGAAGGAGATTGAATAAGAACTAAGTTTTTCTAGGAAGAATTAACTTAAGTGTAAATATTTTAGGTTGAGTTTAGAACTATGAAGGTTGAGCATACACACCTATTGGTGAAAGTGACTAGAGTACACATGCCATCACTTTCCAACATGTATGAAATCAAACTTCAACATGTGGTTAGATTCAAGAATTATTAGTATTTAGAGGGCAAGATACAAGCCATGTTTATAGTATAACTCTCAAATCTACCAAACAATTCAAATCATATGACAACTTCAATCCCTCCAACTACTTCAAGTACTATGTAGGCTAGAAATTTGAGTAAAACTTATTTTTATTGAGTTAATGTTATATGTATTTTTCATGTAAATTGACAAAAGTAACTAGAGTTTATTCTTACTTCATGAATTCATTTAAGAGTCAACTAAATAATTTTTAAACATGCACATGTTGCATTATTTTATAAGAATGAGCCTTATTCTAAGATGTAATTTTGAATAGATTTCATTGTTCATGTAGAGTTTACATCCAATGAGAACACTCATTATTATTATTATTATTATTATTATTATTAGCATGTAACTAGGTACTTTATATATATCTAAAGGATGAGGAGACCCCTCCCCAAATCTTCTTGTATTTTTAATTATCTTATTTTATATAGTTTTGGGGGAATCATTAATTTAAGATGAAATATCTTGATTTTCACAAACTTATGTTTGACTCATGTGACCACTTCAGTCCTTCTAACTACTTCAAGTGTCGTATAATCCCTATCTTTGAGTAAACCTTAATTTTTATTGAGTTAATGTTATATGTATTTTTCATGTAAAAAGACAAAATTAACTATGGTTTATTATTACTTCATGAATGCATGTAAGAATCAATTGAATAATTTAGTAAACATGCACATGTTGGATTATTTTTTAAGAATGAATCTCATTTAAAGATGTAGTTTTGGATAGCTTTCATTATACATGTGGAGTTTACACCTAATTAGAACTCTCATTATAATTGTTAGCATGTAACTTGGTATTTTTCATGGATTTGGAGGATGAGGTGACCCCTCCCTAATTATTTTTATAATTTTAAATATATCATTTTAGAGAGTTTGATGGAGAATTCATTAATATAATAATAATTCTCTTGATTATCAAAAAATTATGTTGTGTATTTCTTCTCCAAATCCATGTGATTAATTCTATTTTATTTCCTATTAGTTCATTTAGTAATTTGAAGTGTGAAAATTCTACTTATAATTTCTTATTTTTATTGACAATGTATGTTGCTTTATGATGTACAATATTTATTCGATGATTAACAAACATTTTTATTTTTATTCAACTTGGTTAAATATTTTGTTTCTCTAAGTGTGTATAAGTGTTTCCCATGATATTTTTTTAGGTATGAGCAACAACTACCTTAGTTACCTCCCTAACCTGAGCTATAAACATTTGTTATAAGGGTGAGTAAACACTATAAATAAAATCAATCTTTATCTTAAGTAGTAGAGTATATTATACCATTTACCCTTAAAATCCCTCACTATGTTGGTATGTGTGTTACAAATATCTACTAGATGTAATAATTAGTATGAGACACTTGTCCATGAATGAGATTAGCTTGGAATTAATCCCTTCTATGATCATACAATCCTTATTTTCTACTTTACCTTCCCATGTTGTATTTTATTTTAAAGACCTACCTATTTTATCGTAGATTTCCTTCCATCTGATTGAAATAGGTTTTAATTTATTTCAGGTTTCACTCACCCACACATACTCATTTAACAACCTACATGCTCAACTAACTATTCCACCACCTAGTTATTTAAATCATACCTAAAACTCATGAAATGGAGTGGAGTCTACCTCCATTTATATCCTACAATGTTAGAGGCCACCTCATTATATGTGGTGTGCATTAAAACCACATAAATAGACACATGTGTTAATTCTAGTGTTAGAACTGATGCAAGTGTTTAATGCCTTAAAGTCATCCAATTTATAAATGAGACATATCCTAATGGTTGACATAACTAATTTAATAAAAGTTAATTATCTAAAGGGATTGATATAAATAGAAGATTAACCATCATTCATTTAACACATAGACACTTCTTACCTACTCACTAGGAAACTTACAAAAGGCATTCAGTCAAGCACTCAAGTTAGAAAACATTCCATATTTTCTCATACTTCCTTATTAGTTATAGGGAAAACACATACACAAGTCTGAGTTACTAGAGGAACAACCTAAGATATATTTTCTAATTTACAATCTAGGTCATTATTATACTTATTATAAACCAATTTTTTAACCTTTGGAAGGTAGTTAAAGCCTTCAAATTTTGGAATAACATGGAATCACCTCAAGGTTGTGGGTGACCTATTGGAGAGGTGAATGTCTAGGTTATAGAGATAACTCCCCTTGATGATTCACTTAGGATCAAACACTAATATACTACTTTCTAGGAAAAGGGAGAGAGACCTATTCTAATGGAGGTGATGTACCAAATATTTTTGACCAATACCAACTAGATAAAAATGCACTTCAAATATGAGACTAACATATAACAAACATGACTCCAAATTTTCCTCTCTACATCAATATTTATCATGAAGGTTTTGAACAATGCTTAGGCTAGGAGGACTAGTCAAAATGTCATTAAATGGCACTAGTTAATAGGCTACTCACTCAATCTTTAAACTTCACTTAGACACTTTAAAATACCTAAAAAATTGATTCCAAATTGAACATAGAAGCAAGAAAAGATAAACATGTATAACAACGAAGACTATCACTAAGCAAGATCAACTAGTCAAACATATACATTGAAACCATCCAAAGGAGAAAGTAAAACAAAAGCTTATCATTAACCAAACTCTTGAAATGGGCAGGGCTTCACCATACCGAGTGGAGGTTACAAATATAGCCTATCAAGGTTGAATATATAGATAAATATGAGAAAATAAGGAGAGGGGCATAAGATAAAGTGATGACATGTGTCTCATGAGTTACAAGCAATAAGATAGTTGTGAAATTATTACATAAAATCTTCAAGAACAAGTTTTGATCTTTTGAAGATGTTCTTCAACTACAAGTGGCATGGAAGTTTCAAACCTTACTTGACACCTTGCTTTGCTCTTTAAAATAGCCCTTTGCTTTGGCTTGTGAATGTACAATTGGAAATCTTAAACATAAAAGCATGTTGAAATGATATCTTTCTCTAATCTTGACACATTTCATCTTCTCAAGAACTCTTCAAATTTACATCATTAGGTAACTTCTTAGGTGTCTTGAAACCTCTTTTTCTCACTAGGCTAATCTTAATTAAAAGTGTCAAAACTTGAGTTAATATTCATAAAGTTTATCTCTCTCCATTTATTAATTATTCACATCATATCAGACCTACAAAAGCTAATTTTAAAGTCTCAAACTACCCCCAAGATCTCATTTTGCACCAAAAGGTGTTATTTGGCCTCATTCTTTGTATCTTTCAAAACATGTAAACCTCATTGTGTAGAATAATGTGTGAAGGATATTGTAAAATTGAACATACATTTGAGGACTAAACATCCCATTACATCTTCATGCCAAGTTTCATGTTCTGAATTTGAGTGGAAGTCTCTTTTTTCTACTATTCTCTCTCCTCAATCAGGCTTCCTTGCCTAGAAACTAAGTTTTGGTCCAATATCACTCCCACACATGTGAAATTAAGAAAATTAATTTGATTCACCTTAACCATTCCAAGACCATGATCCAAATAAATTTTTATCCCCCGATACCTTGTATGGATGGGTGAACCAAAAACTTTAGTCTATGTGCTTGTATAGGGTTGAGAAATAGTTTGAGTGTTTTTAAAGAATTTTTTAGGATATATTTATTGAAAATTAACTTTTTATACCTAAAAAATTATCAAAAAACTTCATTATTTGAAATTGGGTGTCTTGAAGTACTTTATATGCCTATAGATAGGCTATTTAGCTTATAAAATAGTGTATTTCTTCTTTTTTGGTGAGCTTGGCAACTTGAAAAGTTCATATATCAATTTTAGGTACCTAAAAATGTATGTGGATGATCTTATAACCTATTAAAATTATTTTTACATCTCTTTTATTGATTTATAACCCACTTTATACCTTATATACCTGTAAATACATCTATAGTCCTATTTTCTACCCTATTTTATACAGTCTTGTACCTTAAAATGACAAACACTACCATTCCTAGGTGTTCATGAGACCTTTAAATGTCACTAAATTAGTTTTTAGGTTGAAACTATCCATTAAGATGAATTTTAAGGTCAATTTATCATATTGGGTCACTAAGAGGCTTTTAGGAGGGATTAAAGCATGTCAAGTTCTTAACAATAGTTCATAGAAGACAAAGCCTCTTACCCTAAACCAATGACATGAAATTTAAGTGAATATACATGTAAAACACCTCAAACCACAATTTCCTACCATTCACCTTTTCATGAAAGATCGAAGTACAAGTTGGTAGCCTCTAATGGATGAGTGTGTATTTGTGAGTACTAGAGAGAGATGAGGTCTGTGAAAGCTATATTAAATTTGTATTGATATTTAAATGACATATTAAGTTATATATTTATCAACCCTCCATGTTAAAATGGTCATATTTCATGTTTCTTATTCATATCTATCATGATCACTAATAGTTGATGCCTAGGGTCTATGAATCTAACACTACAAGAAACCCTCATTGGCTATGTTTGATCCTTTTATATTTATTTAAGAGGTTAAAGACCTTATAAAATGTTTTTTTATAATACATACCACCTCATCAAGGTCCTCATGTTTAATACTCACATTCAAACAACATATCTTTTGTCACAAAATTGCACATATAGTCCTTAAGTCACTAGGGCTTGACAACTCTGCATATAGTTCTTCATTGGCATGTTAATTGAGTTTAAATTATTTAAGGAGTAATATTTACTCAAATTATTCTATATTATTATTTTGATTATTCATATTTTTACCTTACCTTAATAGACTCTTCCATCTCAAAATTTTCACACATAGGTTGTGTGTTTGGTCTAGGCTTAACAGTCTTAGAAAGGATAATGTTATCAATCATATTTTGGACTTGAGGTCTTAAAAACTATGCTTAAATTAAAAATGTATCCAAAAAACAAATTATTAATTCTAACTCAAACCTCATGACACTATAAAACATTATATCTTCCCTTGTTTAGTGAGTTAAATCACTAAGTTGACCTATCAGTGCATGTTTGGGCTTGCAAGCTTTAAGGTGACTTGTTTCAATTACTATATATGATATTTTAAATGTTTATATATAAAATTAAATTAAATGAAATTAATTTATTATTTATCCATATATTCAACATAAATTCAACCATTTTATCTCCATTTCAACACTTACAGAAGCATGTAAGTGCATATTGTATGTCTGACTGTAGGTGCTCATTATAATGTCTCATTTACATTATAGAGTTTGGACTATGACCCCTTGAACTAGATAATTTAAATTTTATAGTAATTTAACTTTATTTAAGACTCTTTCTCATTTGACTTATCCCACTCCATGTTTGTGAACACCTCTTCTATTTGGCTATACATGGAAAATAACCTAAATCATCTTATAGGTCTGTTTGTTGGGGTTTCATTGATTTTTTTGAGCACTAGGTATTGAGAAAAGACCTCCTCCATTATCCTTAGACTTATCCAAGTGTTTAAACACCAAAATTTATTCACCATGATTCTAACTTCAATACACACAAGCCTCTCTCAATAGGTCTAACTATCTCTATTAGGCCTACATGTTTTTTAGTGAACTATCTCTTAGTGTTGAGTTATGAAAAAAAAATCCTCCATGGTTTATGAACTTTCCAAATGTGGAAACACCAAAGTGTCTTCATGATTCAGGAATTGAAAACCCTCTTTTGATATATTTTGCAAAACATTTCTCATGATATACATACCTACATGTCTATATTCCTTATGTTCTAGGTCATGAATTGATAATTGGCTTAATCCATTGATATTTTGAAGACATCACTAAATTTTTTCTCAACTCTTTAATGAGTTCAATACCATCCTAAAATGTTGATGATGCAACATAATCTCCTTGAAAATATTTTTCTAAAGGCAGACCCATGATAGTCTCAAACTAAGAACATTGCATATTGTTTAGAGGAGGTGGTGATTGAAATAAAGTAATGGAGACATTAATGAACTTGTAATTGCATTTTGAATAATTAAAAAATTATTAAAAACCTTAATTTATCACCTCAAACATTGAAAACCCAAAAACAAAAAAAGACCATTACAATCACTTTGAAAACAGTGCAAAAGAGGATATATTATTACCCATCTAGATCACACATTCCAAACGGGATTTGGATAAATATGAAAGATACCTATACAGAGCCTTTTCAATTGATCTCATGCACTTATTTTTCTTAAAACCACCATTTTGAGGAGAAATAGTGAGCTTGTGGGGTTGACTAGCTCTTTTAGACTACCCTCCCTTCTTGGTGATTATTTATAAAGGAGAGGGGATGAATTTTAAAAAAATTACCATAAATTTTAAGTTTCTTATAACCCCATACTTTTGAAAAATACTCATGATCCAAATCTCTTTGACTTTTGTACCCTCCACTTGAAAACTACCTTTACAATCTTTTGAAGAGAGTGATGGAGATAAAGAAGTAATTTTTGAAATTTAAGGGACTATACATGTAATATATACATTTTTTTTACCTTTATAATCCCAAAATACATATTTTCAATGTTTTCAATTCAAGATGTGGTATTTAAGACCATATAAGTGCATAAAACTAGTTCTTAAGTGTTGAAACTCAAGATTTTGACTTCTTTCTACCTTACTGACATATCTAGCAATTATGTAAATATTCCAACGACCTTGGAAATATTTTTAGTATGTATCATTCACTTTGGATGTTTTTTCATATGTTTTAATTAACTAAAAATAACCTTTTTCCTCATAAAACATAACTGTGTAGTCCACAAAAGAACCTTAACCCCTCTAAACATGCATGAAATGTTTAAACAAGGTGATTAAAGCATGAAATAACTTTAAAGGACACATAAGGACCTATGAAACTACTTTACCTAGTTTTAACACTCCATGACATGACTAGACCACTATAGTACCAAGGAATAACATTACCTTAATTTTTCCAAATAAACCTTAAACTATGTTAACAAGGTTTTAGAAAGGTTATTGGGAGACCACATAAGATATGAAAAATCTTATAACTAGGTTATAAAAACTTGAAAATCAATTTTTTACCTATAGGGTTTGACCTTTTTATCTTGGGGGTCAAAATTGGTCAACAAATCAGTGATTCATGAGGTAGCATGCATGCTATGCTAAATAGACTAGTAGCCTTGTCCTTCCATTGGCCAATGGAGTCATTTTCACTTAGATTCAAATAGATCAAACCTTGACCATGACAAAAAAATAATTTGACCTGAAAAGCACACAAAACAAGCACAACACACATAAAACAAAGGAAACAAGACACACACATGTGCTAGCTAAAAACTTAAGGAACACAACAAATAAGAAAGTAACTAATATATATAATTGACCTAAACTTTTCTTCTTCCTCCTATGTAAAAATGGAATCTTGTACCATCTCTTACTCCATGGGGTAGTAAATGGCATGATGCACGTTGCCTCTTTGACCTTTCTCTTACTATCTTCATAGTCTTCTTGAATGCCACTCCTCTTAGCATGCTCTAAAGTGAGATGAGAATTTTAAAATAGTCACCTATAAAGATGAACTAATTATGTACTTCAAGATCCTTCTCATAATGATTGTTAGCTACAATTTCATCTAACGATGATTCATCTAAGCATGCTTATTGAGTATCCATGGCATCTTGAGTGACCTCATAATTATTATCAATTGTTATCAACCTCATCAAGATATTTAAAAAGTTTTGTATACTCACTCCAAGCTGCATCATTATCCTCAATGAGTATGTTTTGACCAAACTCTTCATTCTCATATTATTTAATAAGAAGTTCTCCTTTATAAAGAGCTTCAACCTATTGAATTGATTCAATATGTTATCGTTAATCATCTTTTTACTCTTCTCTTTGATTAACTTAAATTAGACCAACTTGAATAACATCTTTATCCTTTTCCTCAAGATATAGAGGGTTTTTTATATTTTTAAATTCTTAGATGTAGTCATAATATGATTACAATGTAGCTTCTTCAAGTTCATTTTCTTGTTCTTTTGAGTCCATGTCAAAATTATTAAAAACTTCAGTTTATTTTTTTAAAGAACCTTCAACATCAATACCAGCTACAACCTCAACAAGATTAGATAAAATTGGCTCTCTTTATTGAAGCATACCATCATGACCATCTTATATAACCTCATCCTTAAAAATTGACTTTCATATTTCTTCTAAAAATGGAGAATCAATGACTATATCTTCATTAAAATCACTTAAAGCATCTCTTTCACACTCTCCTTATACCTCACTTATAGCTACATCCTCTTCTTTACTTTCTTCCCTTGGGATAAGTTCATCTTCAATAAGGTAGATGGTAAGAGGGTAATGAACATGCTTATGATTTTTAATGAGGATATGATATATGATAGGTGGCTTATGGATAGTCTTGGGAATTCAAAATTGTTATAGGAATGCTTGAAGGAAAAGAAACTTCAATTGGGTTACGAGTTCCCCATTCTACTCAACAACCACCTTATGCTTCTCATAACCTTCTTAAGGCTCTTCAACATATGCAAATTTATTCTAATTATTATCAATTAGGACCTCTTTTTTGTTTTGAATGTCCTTTTACATATAACTCTAAGATGGAAAAGATTTGGGTTCTTGAGGAGAGGTTAATGGGGTTTGAATAGGCTCAAGGATTTTTTTTGAATTTAGTATCTCAAATTTGGCTCTCTTCCTAATGCTTCTCCCAAGACTTCACTACTTTGTTACAAGTTATGAATTTGACACTAGTAGGTTCTTTTGGAGATTGAATTGGCTATTTTAGAGGATCTTGTTGAGGATATAAAACATAGGAATGTTGATAAATAACATAAGGATTTTCTTAGAAAATATTATCAAACTCATTTTTTTTGACTTTCCCAAATCACCATCCTCTCCAATACAAAATAACATAACCATTCCTCTCTAGTGGATCATTAGATATAGTTGAAAACTACTGAATTAATTCTTTGCATTGGGAGTTTGAACAAACCTTTATTGAAACTTATATTCCTTTTATCTCCATTTCATCCATTCCATCTTGAAAAGCTTGGGAAGCTAGTGGAGGAAGAGGATAAAGATAACATGGTTGAAAACAAGGCTATTAATATGCATTATCATATCCATATGGGGATGATGTAGGCTGATCATAAGACTAATATAGCTCATAAGGAGGGTAAGAGTGATGTTATTGGTATTAAGGAGGATGGTAAGATTCATAAGTCTATTAAGATATGTAGTTGGGATGATAAGGAGGATAGGAAAGAGTATTATAGGACTAATATAAACCATCATGTTGTTTTTACTTTGATTATAAGATTGATAAGGCTCATGGTGAGGATGATAAGTATAACTATAGGCTTTAGGAGAATCACCAACTTGCATTAAATTGAACTACAAAATTAGACATAACAACCTCACCAAGATAATGAGTTAAAGATAAAAGTTACTTTGAGCAAGTGACTAATTTATTATAACTAGTTGATTAAGCATAGAGTCTCCATTGATGTTTTGAGTGCCTCTAAAGGTAGGTATGTAGAATAACAACACGAATAATCCTTCCACTACTTTGGACCTTAGTCCCATATAGCATGCTTAAACTATTATCAACCAAATTTACACCCGTTGGAAGGTAGTTCAAGCCTTACAAATTTTGAATAACATGGAATCACCTCAAGGTTGTGTGTTACCTATTAGAAAGGTGAATCTCTAAGTTATATAGATAACTCCCCTTGATCAATCACTTAGTATTAAACACTAATATACCACTTTATAGGAAAAGGGAGATAAATATATTATAATATGGGTGATGCACCAAATATGTTAGACCAATTATAACCAGCTACAAATGCACTTCAAACATGATACTAACATACAAAAAACACTTTTCCAAATCTACCTCTCTACACCAGTATTTCTCATGAAAGTTATGAAGAATGTTTAGGCTAGGAAAACTAGTCAAAAGGTCATATAATGACACTAGTGAATAGACTACTCACTCAACCTTCACACTTCACTTAGACACTTTTAAAAACCTAAAAAAAGGATTTCAAACTGAACATAGATGTAAGAAATGACAAACATGCCAAGGAAATAAGAATATCACTTAGTAAGATCAACTAGTCAAGAATACAAATTGAATTTAGTCAAAAGAGGAGGTTAAATATAAGTTTATCATTAATAAAGGTATTAAAAATGGTTAGGGATTCACCATTCCCAGGTGGAGGATTAAAACATATCCTATCAAGGCTAAATATATAATGAAATATGAGAGAAGGAGAGAGGGGCATAAGAGAGAGAGAGATGACAAGTGTATCATGAGTTAAAAGAAATAAGAAAGTTGTAAAAATAGTAAATTATATCTTCAAGGGCAATTTTTGATCACTTGAAGATGTTATTTTGCTCCAAGTGGAATGGAAGTTTCAAACCTTGGTTGACACTTTGTTTTTCTATTCAAAATAACACTTCATCTTAGATTATGAATAGACAAGTGACACTCTTAAAACTCATATCACATTTAACTAATATCTTTATATGATATTAACACATTTCATCTTATTAATATCTCCTCAAACTTACATATCAATTGCAATCATCAAGTAACTCCTTAGGTGTATTGAAACCCCTTCATCTCATTAGGCCAATATTGCTTAAAAGTGTCAAAAATTGAGTTCATCTACATCAAGGTTTTATTTATCCATGTATGGATTATTAAAATCATTTTAGACCCCAAAAAACTCATTTTTAAGTCTCAAATTACCCTAATATCTCATTTTGCACCAAAAGGTCTCCTTTGGCCTAATTCCTTGTAACCTTGGAAAAATGTAAACCTACTTGTGTATAAAAATTTAAGGGTAATATTAATAAATTTATAATATATTTGAGTACCCAATATCCCATTACATCTCCATGCCAATTTTCATGTCTTGACTCTGATTGGAAGTGTCCTTTTTATGCTATTCTCTTTCCTTTATTAGGCCTCCTTGCCTAGAAACTATGTTTTGGCCCAAAATCACTCCCATACATGTAAATATTAGTAAAATTATGTGATTAAATTTATCCATTACAATACCATGCTCTATGTCAGTTTTCATCTCCTGAGACCCTGTATAGATGGGTGAACCATGAAATGGTCAAAAACCCTAGTCTAGGTGTTTGCATAGGCTTGAGAGATAGTTTGAGTGTTTTTCAAGAATTTTTTAGGTTATAATAATTTTAAATGAATTTTTTAAACCTAAAAAAATATAATAAAAATTAATACATTTAAATGGGGCCTCTTGAAGTACTTTATAGGCTTGTAGAAAGGCCATTTAGCTTGTAAAACAATGCATTTCTTCCTATTTGGCTAATTTGGAAACTTGTAGAGCTCATACATCAATTTTAAGGACTTAAAAATGTATTTTTATGATATTATAACCTATTATAAGTCTTTTTAAATCTATATTATTGATTTATAAGCCAATTTATACCTTGTATACTTGAAAATACACCCACAGTCCTATTTTCTACCTTGTTCTATATAGTAATGTACCTTCACTTGAAAACCACTACCTTGCTTAGGTGTAATGAGACATAATTAGGTAAAAAAATCATTTTGAGGTTGAAACAATCCAATAGGAGGCATTGTAAGGTCAATTTCTCATAATGGGTCACTAAAAGGGTTCAAGGCATGTCAAGTTCTTAAAAATAGTTCATATAGGATAGAGCTTCTTGCCCTAAAAACATGACAAAATATTGAAGTGGAGAGACCCATAAAAAACCTCTAAATACCATTTTATAACATACACCTTTTTTTGAAAGATCCAAGAAGTTGTGAGCCTCTCAAATGGATGAGTGTGTATTTGTGAAGGCTAGAGAGAGATGAGGTATAAGATAGCTATCTGGAATTTACCTTGAGCTTACAATGACCTGTTAAGGTCTATACTATTCACCCATACATGTTTAAATTGTCCTATTTCATATTTATTCCTCATACCTATCATGATCACTACTAGTTAATGCCTAGGGTTTATGAGTCTAACAGTAGAAGAAACCATTATTATTTGTGTTTTATCCTTTTACCTTTATTGAAGAGGTTAAATACCTTATAAAATGTTTTTTTTAATTCCCTACTAGATAATCAAGGTCTTCATGTTCAATACTCACCTTCAACCAACATACTTTTGTCACATAATTGCACATATAGTCCTCATGTCACTAAGGATTGGAAGCTCTACATGTAGTTCTTCATTGGAATGTTAAATAAGTCTACATTATTTAATGATTCCTATTAATTAATCTCCTTATATTTTATTCCTTTTAGTATTCATATTTTTACCTTACCTTCATAAACCCTCCCATCTCAAAATATTCACACACACATTGTGTGTTTGGTTTAGGCTTAACAGTCCTAGAAAGGATACTATTGTCAGTCATATTTTGGACTTGAGGTCTTAAAGAATTTTATTAGATTAAAAATTATTATAAAAACCCACTTTTTTCATTATAACTCAAACCTCATGCCTATATCAAACATTATATACTCCCTTGCTTAGTGAGTTGAATCACTAAGCTAGCCTGTAAGTGCATGTTTAGGCCTACAATATTTAAGGTGCCTTTTTTTAATTATTATATCTTATATTTTTAATGTTTCTCTTTGACATAAAATTAAATTTCATTAATTTATTGTTTATCCCAATCTTCAACTTCAATGTAATCATTGTATCTCCATTTCAACACTTACATAGGCCTATAGGGTCATATTAGACATCTAATTGTAGGTGTTCATTGGAAGGTCTCTTTTGTATTGTAGAGTTTAGACTCTAATATATTGAAATATATAATTGAAATTTGATATTTATTTAACTTCATTGAAGAATCTTTATCATTCAAATTATCCCACTCTAAGTTTATTAACACCCCTTCTATTTGACTATACATGGTAAATAACCTAATTCTACTTGTAGGTCTATTTTTGGGGTGTTCATTGATTTTTTTGGGAACAAGGTCTTGAGACCAAACCTCATTCATAGCCTTAGTATTTTAAAAGTGTGGAAAAACCATAATTTATTCACCATGATTTCAAGTTTAATGCATAAAAGCCTATCTCAAAAGGTCTAACTATCTCTATTAGGGTTGTATGATTTGTAGTGAACTATCTCCAACATTAAGCTATTAAAACACACTCATTAATGGTTTAGGAAATTTTAAAATTTGTAAAAAAAAAATTTATTCTTGATTCAAACCTTTAAAACCCTCTCTTGATACATTTTTCAAAACATTTTTCATGATATGCAGACCTATAGGTCTACAGACCTATATGTCAACATTCCTTATGTTCTAGGTCTTGAATTGATAGTTGGCTTGGTTCCTTGTGATTTTTAATGCATCACTAAATGTTTTCTCACCTCTTTCATGAGGCCAATTCCATCCTAAAACACTAATGATGCAACATAATCTCCTTCGAAACATTTTTCTATAGGTAGACCCATAATAGTCTCAAACTAAGAATATTGTATATTATTTAGAGGAAGTGATGATTTAAATGAAGATATTGAGACATTAATGAAATTTTAATTTCATTGTAAATATTTAAAAAATATTATATAAATTCATTTATCACCTCAAACATTAAAAATACTGAAACAACAAAAGACCATTATAATCACTTTGTAAACTATGCAAAAGAAGAGATTGTCTTGCCAAGCTTGACCACAAGTGCCAAATGGGAATTTAAGAAAAATTAAATATAAATTTTCATACCATAAAACACTTATTTAATTTATCTCATGCATTCAATTTTATTTAAACTACCATTTTGAGGAGAAACAGTGAGCTTATGGGGTTGACTAGCTCTTTTAGACTACCATTCCTTCTTAGCAATTGTTCATAAAGGAGAGAGGATGAAGATAAAAAATAATGCCAAAAATTTTAATTATATTATGAACCCCTAATTTTTAAATAAACTTAGGACCCAACTCTCTCTCCTCTATCTATACCATCCACTTAAAATTAATTTTGCAAGTTTGTGAAGAGTGATGAAGAGAAAAAAGAACATTTTGCACCTTTATGAACTTTACCTAAAATATAAACATGGTTTTAATTTTTATAGGCACAAGAAACACTTATTCAACATTTTATCCTAAATATGAGCTCTTAAAGTCCATACAAGTGCATAAAATTAGTTCTTAAGCATTGAAATGGAAGATTCTAATTTATTTTTGGCTTGATGACATATATGGCAGTTATGTAACTACTCCAAGGACCTTGGAAAGAGTTTTAGTATGGATAATTAACTTTTTAGGCTTTTTCATATGTTGAAATCAACCAAAATTCACCTTTTTCCTCATAAAACATTACCTTATAGTCTACAAAAGAACCCTAACCCTTCCAAACATACATGACATGTTTAAACAAGGTGATTAAGGAATGAAATAAGTTGAAGGGACACATAAGGACCTATGACACCACTTAAACAAGTTTTAGACTCCATGACATGACTAAACCACTATAAGACCAGAGAATACCATTACCTTGAAATCTCAAAATAAACCTTTAACTATGCTAAAAAGGTTTTATAAAGGCTATTGGTAGACCACATAAGGCATGAAAAATCTTTTAACTAGTTTATAAAAACATGACAATCAATTATTTACCTATAAAGGTTGACCTTTTAACCTTGGAGGTCAAAATTATTTAACAATACATCCCACATATTACATGATTCACACACAAACCAACACATAAGAGAGAACTACATCAATTCAAGGAACTCTTTGGAGTATTGTATATGTAGGCAATCCTCATTGATAGCGGGTAATTTGGGGTCAACTTGACATCATGTGTTGATTGATATATTTTTTTGTATGGTTATTATGAAGATGAAGAACTAGGGTTTTACAATTTCATGAGGAGTGACATTCCATGACTTAGATCTAAATGTACCAAAGTGAAGATGAAGTCAAACCAAGTAGCATCCATGGGTGACATCATTATATAGAAATTATTAAGTATAGGACACTTGTGTCAGGTTTGGAGAGTAAAAACAATGAAACTATCCATGATTGATGTTAGTCTCTACAATTCTAGAGGTGCTCAATATAGAATCCAATGATTGTTCTAGAATCACCTTCTAGTCTACTTCCCACTTGTTCTAAATCCAAAACCACATTATAATTATAATAATATAATTACATTAATACCTTTTCATTTTCATATCTAGCATAGTTTTACTTAATATTTATAATTAAAATACTTATATGTTCACACATAATGATTATATATCACAAAAAATAAGCAAATTTGAGAGATCCCATAGTAATAATTGACAATAGAGTAGAATACTAGATAATATAGCAAAGCCTCTTAGAGGGAGCAACCTCCACAACAATTCACTAAGAGAAAAATCCTTAACATTATGATCAAATACTAACCACTACCTCATATATATTCTCTACTTAGCCATGGTTATTACATAGGCTAACTAAACTAAGAACATAGATAAATGTAACAAGAAGATATAAGACGTATGTAAGCCATAAGTTGACCACACATATCCATAAAAATGTCAAAGGTTAAAGGCCTAGCATGTCCCTCCCCTTCAAAAAAATCTTGTCCTCAATGCTGAGTTAACTCTAGATGTTACTGTACAAAGGATTCATCCTCTCAAGTGGCATCTTCACAAGGTAGATTCTTCCATTTGATCAGGTACTCCTTAATCTCTCTAGACCACAAATTCTTAGTGCATACTTGAAGGATCACCTTGGGATCAAGAATAACCCTTCCTTCCTCATCCAATTCTTGTAACTTGTTTTGAGTAGCAACTTTATATCCAATGACTTTCTTCATGAATGATACATGAAATTCTAGATATATGCGAGTGGAATAAGGAAATTCTAACTTGTAGGCCATACTACTAATTTAATACAAGATCTGATAAGGCCCATAATACTTATGGGAAAACTTGTTATCCTTTTTATATTACTTTAAGGACATCTATTAATATGGTTGTAATCAAACAAAGACCCAATCACCAATGTCAAAATACCTCTCTCTTTTGTTGATCTGCCTGTTGCTTCATGTAATTATGAGCATGGCTAAATGTTCACAAAAGCTTGCAAGGACCTCTTATTGATGGTGAATATGTTCTTCAATTTCATGAACCTTAGGATGTACCTTCAAGGTTGAAGTGATCGATGGAGGGTGGTATCCATATAGTGCCAAAAAAAGAGACATTTTGGAAGAACTATGAACATAAGTATTATACCATCATTCAATAAGTGGCAAGAAATAGACCCATTTACCTTGTTTATCATAAATAAAAAAATGGAGATATACTTTAAGACATTTATTGACTACCTTAGTTTTCCCATCTAATTGAGGATGATAGGATAAATTATGAGCTAACTAGGTGCCCAAACATGCAAATAACTTAGTCCAAAAATTACTAGAGAAAATGGGATCTCTATCACTAACAAGTATCTTAGGGGTACCATGCAATTTATAAACTATATTGAGAAAATAAAAAGCTAATATACTAGCAACAAATGGATTTGATAAAGAAAAAAAATGAGCATAGTTATTTTGATGATGTACCACAACCATGACAGCATTTTGACCATCAAATATTGATAACCCTCTAATTAAATCCATAGACACCTCTTCCCAACATTGGCTATAGATGGATAAAGGCTGAAGAAGACCTAGGGTTTGATGGGTTGCATTTTATTTTTTTTATAAACCATACATTCAACCACATATTTCTAGACATCCCACTTGAGTCCTTCCCAACAAAAATATTACTTAATTCTATGATAGGTTTTTAAAAATCTTGGATGACCCCCAATTGGAGTTGCATGAAGTTCTTGAATGATTTTTTGTTTAAGAAGATAATTCTTACATAGGTATAATATGTCTTTATACCATAATACATTGCCCATCCATGTGAATTTTTCAAATCCACCCAAACCTTGCTAAATATTCTAAATCAAATCATGGGTGGCACTATCATTGCCCCATTCTAATCATGCTCCTTCTAGCCAATCTACCTGTAGAATGGTTAGAGCACATAACAATGCCTCAACTGATTCATCCTTCCTAGATAGTGCATCTAGCACTACATTATCCTTGCATTTCTTGTAAATTATTTCAAAATCATAGCCTAACATATTTTCTATCCATTTATATTTTTATTCATATGACAACCATTGTTCCAAAAAATATTTGAGACTATCGTGACTAGTCTTTACCTAAAAGTGATGACCCATCAAATAAGGCCTCCATTGTTTGACTTCAAGAAAAATGGCCATCATTTCATTCCTATAAATGGGCTTGTGCTAATTTCTACCCTTCATTTGATGACTTTCAAATTCAAAAGTTCTACCTTATTTCATGATTGCAACACCCATACCATACCTAGATGCATCACATTCAACCATTAAAGTCTTGGAAAAATTATGAGTGGCCAATAATGAAGTGGTGCACATAACCAATTTCAATTGTTCAAATGCCTTGGTAGTTGTATCAATCCACTAAAAGGAGTATTTATTCAAAAAAGAGGTGAGTGGGGCTACAATACTACCATAATTTTTGACAAACCTATGATAGTAACCAGTTAACCCTAGAAATCCCCTTAGTTACTTGAGTGTCTTAGGAATCGGCTAGTCCACCATTGCTTGGATTTTTTTATGATCTAATTTCACTCCTACATGTGAAACCAAATGATCCAAATACTCAAACTCAAAATCTCTAAAGGTACATTTGGAAGGTTTGACATACAACTGATGTTGTTATAAAATTGAGAGTACATGTTTCACAATATGCAAATGGTCTTCCCAATTTTTAATGTAAATGAGAAATATCATCAAAAAATATCTGAACGAATTTCCTCAAAAATGGCTAAAAAATAATATTAATTTAACTCTAAAAGTTTTATGGTGCATTTGTTATCCTAAAAGGCATAACTAAAAACTCATAATGGCACTCATGAGTCCTAAAAGAAATTTTAGGTATGTCTTCATCATGGATCAATATTTGATGATTCCTAGAATGTAGATCTAACTAGGTAAAATAAAAGGCACCATTTAATTCATGTAGAAAATCATCAATGATAGGAATAAGAAAATTATCTTTGATAGTATACTTGTTGAGTTATCTATAGTTAGGGTACATCTTCTAAGTGTCATATTTCTTTTCCACCATGATAAATGGTGAATAATATTAGCTTTGGTTATGGTGAATGGTTCCTGCATTCAACATCTCTTGTACCATATTTTCAATTACACTTTTCTAGGCATATAGATACCCATATGGCTGAATGTTGGGTGGCGTAATACCAAGAATACATTTTATAGTATGATCATGTATGTGTCTAAGTGGAATTCTTTTTGGCATGTCACCAAAAATAACTAAATAGACATTAATCACTTGTTGAAGATCAGGAGGTGTAAATGGCTAAGTTGGCTAAACTTACATGAAAAACAAGTGAACTATAAATCCTTCATCACCCTTTCAAAGAGTATTTTTCATTTAATGGGAGCTAATAATTTTTAAATATTTATCCCTTAATCCCTTTAGCTCAAATGTCCTTCCCTAAAAATGAAAATGCATGAATAATTCTTGGAAATTCATCTCAATAGTCCCCAAAGTGATGAGCCACTATACTCCTAGAATATTTTTATCTCCCCCCATGAGAATATAAAATCTAGGATAATCCAATAAGTAGTCTCTCATGGCCAAATTAATACTATGGCATTTTTATAAACAACTGATAGTGCCACCATCTATAATCATGACCTAAAATTCTAAATCAGGATAAATGAAACAATTTAAATGACCAACCAACTTACTTTTGGTGAAGTTGTGTGTGCTCCTAGAATCAATCAATATATTGACCTTCTATTTCTTTAGGAAAAGCACCACCTTAAGAGTTTGGGGAGTACTAAGACTTGAAATGGCATGACAAGAAATAGTAGGTTGAGAGTCTTCAGATTCCTCCTCAGGGCCTTAT
Source organism: Torreya grandis (assembly GCA_037957365.1). Classification (NCBI taxonomy): domain Eukaryota; kingdom Viridiplantae; phylum Streptophyta; class Pinopsida; order Cupressales; family Taxaceae; genus Torreya; species Torreya grandis. Next base: position 44,993 of record JARHVA010009519.1, read on the forward strand.
TCATCATCACTAATTGCCTCATCATCATCATCATCATTAGTATCTTTGATGTCAAGTAGCTTATTTTTATCACAATGATGGTATTTGATCCATTTTTTGTCGCAACCATAACAAAACCCTTTGGATTTATTTTCCTTAGTTTTTCAAGGTGTCAATTTGGTGGGTTGAGGATATGATGGTGTTGGAAAGGTGTGATCATGACTAGTAGTGAAGGTTTTCCATTTGATCATCTCTTTTTCCTATACCATGCATGCTCATGGGATAGATTTTGATACAAAATCTTGGTTAAACATCCAAACATCCAATTTGATTCTATTTTTGATACCACCCAAAAATAGACCAGTCAAAATTTTCTTAGTGATGTCTTCCACACATAAGGATAGATTCTAAAATTGATGAATATAATCCTTCACAGTTCCTATTTTCCATAGTTTTCCTAAGTAGTTAAATTAGTTCTTAGAGACATTATTCTAATAATGAGACAGCAACTCATCAGTGAAAATAAACCATGTAACGAGATCACAATTCTTTTTCTATTAATCACACAACTAGTGATACCAAATGAATTACTCAGGTTCTAAATACAGATATGCCACTATCACCTTCTGAGAATGAGGATATTAATACAAATAAAATAAATTATCAATTTCTGTATTACAAGTGAGAGTATCATTACCATCAAACTTACACATGTCCACTTTTGGCAACATCAGTTTCACACTAGAATTGGAGTTTCTAGTGTTGAGAGGAGGACTCAAATGATGAAGTTGAGGGTTGTTTGACTATAACTGAGATGAAAGGGTATCCAATTGAGTAGTGATATAATTCAATTGAGCATGAGCCTAATTAATCTCTCTTTGCATCCCTAAATATCAGTTTGAGTTACAACAAAGTCATCATGCCACACCAAGCCCTTTATGTCAACTTGAATTTGAGAAATCAATAGATCTAAAGTTCTAGATTATATTTCACTGACATAAGGAGTCTTACAAGTTTATTTCCCTCCTTTTATTCCTTGTGTATAAGGACTATTCATATACAAACCCTAGGAGGGTTTTTTTCCTAAAAAATCATACCAAAAGATGGTACCATTATGATCACCTCACCAAGATGAATCCAATGATTGCCTTTGCAAACTAGGGTAAAAATATTGTACTAACAAAAAAAATTAATTCTTCCTTAATTGAAAGTTATTTTTATCCCTCTCTTATAAGTTATGCTTCACCAAATCCAAAAAATAATGCCATAGGAAACTTGCCCAAATCAAATCTCTATTACCACTTATAATGAAATTACTTAGATGTTCTCATAGAATGATTATATATCACATAAAATAAGAAAATATGAGAGATCCCACAATAATAATTGATAGTAGAGTAGCATACTAGATAATATAGCAAATCCACTTGGAGGGGGTGACCTCCACAATAATTCACTAAGAGAAAAATACTTAACATAATGATCAAAGACTAACCACTACCTCCTATATATAGTCTACTTATCCATGGTTATTCCATAGGCCAACCTAACTAAGAACATAGATAAATATAACAATAATATAGAAGAGGTATGTAAGACATAAGTCAACCACACATATCCCTAGACATGCCAAAGGTTAAGGGTATAACACTATTTTTATCTCATATCAATTTAATAAATTTAGTATATGTTTATACCTAATTTAAAAACCCAATTGGCTTGTTGTAGATATGATTATCACCCTTTTACATTGTCATTTATATATTCTTAACCCTATCTACCCAAGTATGATTCTTTATCTAATTTAGGGTTAAATAATGAGATAGAGGAGGATACACATTATATGATATTTTTACTCTTATATCCTTTAAATGATCATGCAAAGAATTGCTAAATATTTTTTATTTCTAGTGATCACCATGTTATGAACATGATTCCTTTTGAGGATCATCAAATATATTATTTTGGTCATCAATGAGGTCTTGAATCTTATGCTTCAAAGTAAAACATTTATTCATAAAATGCCCTAGGCCTTGGTGATAGTCACAATAAGAATTTGCATCATATCCTTTAGGTAGAGGTCTATTCATATCAACCTTTATAAGATAATCTAGAGATATAAGATGACACTCTAGAATCCATGGGATTAATGAAGTAAAAGACTCAACTAGGCATATTAATTTTCTCTATGGTACATTAAATAACATAAGAAAATTAGGTTGTTTTGACACTACATTAACTGTGGTGTTTATTTTTTTTTAGGCTTAAGATATTTAACCTTATAACTTGGTTTGAAATTAAACATGGTATTATATGTATATGTAGTTGGTGTGTTTGCTACATATTTCAAGTTATTCAATGAAATAAGATTCATTTCATGATCCTAAACATTGCGGTATAAGTCATCAAAATATTTAAATTTTTTTAATATAATGGACTTGTTGTCTAATTTTAGTCCAGATACAAAATTTTTACCAAATGGATCAATTTCTAGGGGTCTTGGTATGAAATGATTAGTTAAACAGAGTTCTAGATGGAATGAGTGGTCCAAAGATCACATACTAATTACAAAGCTTCTAAAACACTTTAAGTAAGCTTAAAGTGTGTTTTATTGATATTTGATATGCAAGTCTTGAAATAGGTTCAAGGTTGCAAAGTGAAAAAGAGCAAAAGGGTCTCATGGTGTTTTAGGCATTCAGGGGCATGAACCAAGTTGCATAAAGCCTTATAAGTTCATTGGACCCTTTTAAAGAGACAATAATTTCTTAAAAAATTATAGAATAACTAGATCATCATGAGCACATCATGCATAAATGAATGGGTTAGCTTGATTTTGTATTTGATAAATGAACTTAGGAAATCCTCTCAACATAAATGACCACATGGATATTAAGTTATTCATGCCTAGATAATCTTCTATAAATTTCATAACTTGATGAGTTACCTATCTCAAGTTATAAAGCTTCAAAGTTAGACTTGAATAGTGAAATGTGCATAGGGACATCAAGTTTAAGCTTTGTGAAATACCTATTTGAATTTAAATATTCCAAGATCAATGGTTGGTTTTTGATTAGATGAAATTTAATGGTGATCATTAATATGATATATGTTGGTGGGTACTAAATATATAACAATGCATATGTGATTATAAATTATAGATCAATGATAAGCATCATGTCAAAAGGTTAGCATAAACATACAAGTTACAAGTGTCCAAATATTAGGAGCTAAGTTCAAATATAATGGTGCACATTAACTGACAGGGTCAATTGACCTGAATAGATCAATAGTATATGATCCATAATTTAAATCAGATCTAATGGTGAGAAATGGGTCAAAAGGTTAGTGGATATTAAAGACAAATACATGGGTGACAAGTGTCTTAACCATGTTAAAATATTAGAATATCTATGGCTCACATCAATTCATACCAAAGAGATCCAATGGTGTGCATGTAAATTGAGAAAGTAGACCTAATAGTTGATCAATGGTCAATATTAAAAGTCAAAATCTAAGGGACTTTAAGGTCAAACCAAGGTAGATTTTTTGAAGGATGCCATTGAATCTCAATAGAGACCTTTGTATACTTAGATTTCTTGTCGACTTAGATTTCTTATATTTTCAACATTGTGTGTAATAAGTCCTTGGATTACATAAGTTTTAGAAGTACAATAGGTTTTTTTAAACCTAATATGGTTTAAAAATGAGTCTATGAAACCTATGAGTCTTCATCTATATAATGACTATAGGAAAACCAATAAATTAGATTTGTTTTCAAAGTATAATAGGATCTATATTCAAGTTGGAGTAGGGAAAGATATGTGATTATAAAGGAGTGTCTTATATATTGACATGGCCATATTTTTGACAAATAGGTACTTCTAGGCACTAAAAGTAGACTTAATCATGGATTTTTCAAGTCTATATATATAAGGACCTTTTCCCTAATAATGAAGTAAGTGGAGATGGCATAGAGTCCGAAGATAGAAATCTAGTGGTAAGAGAAATCAGCTATAAAATTTAATATATTTTTAGGGTGCCTAAGGGTTTTACTTCATAATAAAGATGATGACTCACAACCTTTGGTAAATATTGTCTTCTAGTACATTTTTCTTAGAAAATGAGAAGATTATGAGGCTATTGGGACATATAAAAAGTTAACTTGTCAATAGAGAATGGGTGCTAATTTGATCAAAAAGGTGGTGGAGCATTCATAAAAAGGTGGAAGATCAATTAATGATTTCCATACTCATTTTCCTTCTTTGTCCATTTCTCATATATCACCAATTCTTTCCATTTGTAAGCTCTCTCTCAATTTTTAGAATAAATATTCTCTCACTTTTGATAGGAGCTCTCTCTCTCTCAATTATAAAAGAGTACAGAATCTCATTTGACAAGGTTAGACCCTATCAAAGCTTGTATGAAAGACCCTTTGAAGCTAATAAATACTTTCTTTAACTATCCCTTGCTTTTAAAACTATGATTAATAAGCTTATGCATGATGGCATTGTGAATGAGAATCTTCCATGACTATTGTCCTTCTTTCTTGACTATTTTAGGGTGATTTCTAGTTGATTGTAGGTCTAAATTTGTATTATTTCTACCATTAATATAAGCTTCTTGTGATTCTTAGAATTATTCATGGCTTCATTCATTGCTTCCTGAACCTAGTGTATGAAATACTTGTGTAATTATCTAGATTTTGAGATTGTGTAAGCTAGTAATATCATATGATTCTTTAGTGTGTATTTCATGATTGTGTGAGTTCTCACTTAATTTGGTGCATCACATTTTTTATTTCTTAGGAGCCCTATTCCCCCTTTCTAACCCTTTTCCTAGTGTAAACATTAGTATAGGTGATCCATAAAGAGGAATCTGGCCTTATCTGAATATCCAAACCCACCATAGGTGACCCACAGCCTAGGGTTATTCGCATATTATGGCTCAATTAGAGAGAGATTGAATAACCCTCTCCAAGGTTGTAAATTGAAGGCATAATAGTTTCTATCACGCCTGATGGGAACACAATTCAAAGAAAATTTGTCAAAGTTTGATGTTGGTGTAACCAATTTGAAGCAATTATAGCTTCCAAGTAACATCTAATGACTCAAAAATAATATCCAACATTCTGGTAGTAGATTAGTGACTACATCTCATTCCAAAGGTGACTATAAGTTTAGAATTTAGAGGTATTCCCTTTGAGTTTGTTGAATTGCCTCTAAATTTATCCAAAAGATTAAGATTTTCTAATACACACCCATCCTAAAGAGGTACTTGATATGTTCCTAGATAAACTATGGAGTGATAATCAATTAGCTAACCCCTTGGAAGGTGTTGAGGATAGATACTTGAGTGCCTATTATTTACATGATCAAAATTAGTCCACATCATCCCTCATTAAACCAAAAGAAGATCCTAGTCGCTTATGGAAAATTTTATTTGATGGTTCAAGAAGCAAACATCGAGTGGGTGTAGGTGAAATTATTGTATCCCCCTCAAATGAAAATTATTTATCTTCTTACATGTTATAATTTGATTGCTCTTCTAATGCAATAGAATATGAAGGTCTTATCTATGGCGTTGAATGGGCTAGTAAGAGAGGGACCAAGCAATTACAAGTTTATGGGGATAATGAACTAATTGTGTACTAGGTTAGAGGCAAAAATATCACCAAGAATACATTGATGAAGTATTAAAAACATAGAGTGTGGAACCTAATTGATGATTTTTAGGATTTTAACATCCAAGTAGTGCTAATGAAGAAAAATGGACATGTTGATAGGTTGGTAGTTGTGGGAGATCAATTTGATATCCCCAATGAGTTAAAAAGGACCAAGGTGCAGCCAAATGTCAAAGTGGTGGTAAAACCATCAATGTCAAATAATGAAGCTCATTAGTAGGTATTTTAGAATCACAAGTAAATTTCCTATTTCTTACAATAAGAAGTAGAGTTTTCCTCTATAAACTAGAAAACATTTCAACATTAGTATGAGGAGCAGGTTGTTTAGTTGAGATATAACAAACTTCCTAAAGGGCTTGTCACCCTTTAAGGTCTTTTCCATGAGGGAGATCATATGAGAAAAGATAAGGTATTGATTTCAACAAGTGAAGATAACTATGAAAGAGCCCTTATCTTCAAGGACAAGCTCTTCAAGCCAGGGAAGGTAATCACTAAAGTTGAGAAACATAGTTTCATAGAACTTTGTAAAGAATATACAAACATATTTTCTTAGGAATATAGTGACCTAAAAGTCTTTGATATAAAGTTGATGCAACACACTATAAAACTAGAGGTTAATACCAATACTATTAGGTAGAAGCAAAGGCCTATAAACCCCAATATTTAAGAGCTTGTGAGGAAAGAATTGACCAAGTTAATTGAATCCAAGGTCATCTTTACCATTAAGCACTCCTCATGGGTAGCCAATTTGGTAACTACGAGGAAGAAGAGTGGGGAAATTAGATTGTGTGTTGACTTCAAGGATCTAAATAGGGTCTCTTTGAAAGATCACCACCCCTTACCATCCATGGGGTAAATCCTTTAGATAGTTGTTGGTTTAGAGCATTTTTCCATTTTGAATATATATTTAGGTTATAACTAGGTATTGGTGAGATAAGAAGATGAGTATAAGACTACCTTCACCACAAAGTGTGGCACATACGTTTAACAAAAGATGAATTTTGAATTGTCAAATGTTGGGGCCACTTTCCAAAGAGCCATGGACATGGATTTCTAAGGGTTATTAAATTAAATGGTGTTGTTTACTTGGATGACATCATAGTTTTCTCCATGAAGGCTAGTGAGCACATGGACCATCTAAGGTTGATCTTCCAAAGATGTAGAGATTATGGGATCTCTTTAAACCCCAAGACATGTGTGTTTACTATTCATGAAGGTAAACTTTTGGGACACATTATTTCAAAGGATGGAATATCCATTGACCTTGACAAAATAAGTGTTGTCCTGTCGTTATCTTTACACATGCATAAGAAAGGAATCCAGAGATTCCTTGGGAAAATAAACTTTGTGAGAAGGTTTATATCTGGGTTTGTAAATTTGGTCAAACCCATCACCACCATGACAAATAAGAGCCAAGTGTTTACTTGGCTAAATGAAGGTAAATCAAAATTTGAGGCCATTAAGCAAGACATTACCTAAGAACCCTCACTCATGAATCCTAATTTATCAAAGTATTTCATATTGAACTGTTGAAAACATATCAACTATGTTGATGCATAAAAATGGTGAAGGACTTGAGCAACCAATTGTATTTTATAGTCAAGGGCTATAAGGATATAAGGTAAGGTATAATTTCATATAAAATTAGGTTCTTATGGCTTTGAGGACCCTAAAAAAGTTTATATCAATGCTCTCCAATAGTAAGGTTCATCTTATGGTGTCTCATCTTGGAGTGAGGAACTTTCTCCTCAACAAGGATTTTAATGAGAAAAGAGTAGGATGTATACTTATAATATTTTCAAACTTTTATTGATTATTAAAACTTCATATCTTATAAGAACCTATCGAGTCTAAATCTCTCTGAGTGCATGCATTAAGGGGTGCATCAAGAAAGGGGTGGATAGACCATTAGTACTTCATAAGATTGTTGTTCCCTTTACCACTTGCCATCCACACACTAGCCTCATAAAACCATTGAACCTTGAGCTTATTATTATTAATTCTATCTATTTCTATCACTTACTATATTTTATCCTTCATTTCTTGCCTTATCAAACTTTTGACCTATTATTTGTACTAGGTCTACCAAGTCAACCTAGTATAGTCTAGGGACTTTTCCTCTTTTTTGATTTGTTGGCCTCTCGATTGACCTAACATAAATCTAGTGAGTTCAACTTGAAAATGTGCTAGGTTGATTGGTTCAACCTAGTACAACTGACATATCCAATGATTTTAGGGTAAGATACTAGTATATATACAAGGTCATTTACCACCATTTGATATAGATAATAATTAAGAAAATAAGTATAAATGAACATCTGCCTATTATCCATTCTACTTAGGGAATAAAGATTTAGGGTTCAATACTTTCTTTAGTGCTTTGATCACATCTTATAGATAATCATTTTGGATTCTTGGATAGGTTGTGTATCCTAGAGATGATTTATCTTAGTTATCCTTGCATACTATGATAATCTCTTGTAAATAACCTTGGCTAAGAGGTAAATTGAGGCTTGGCAGGTTCATCTTCAAAGGTAAGTATTCCTAACTTTATTCCTCCTTTGTAAGAGTAAATAGTGCATTTGTATTCTTCTCTTCCATGTACTAAGATTTTGAATACATTGGCATGAGTATATTTATTCTATACATGTTTACTATAATTATTTTTTTTTTTTTTCTAACCCCCACTTTGTGCTATAAGCTTTGGTATGCACTAGATTAGATTTACTTTTCTTGTTATTATATTAATGAAATATTAAATCATATGACTCTTTTAGGTTTGTTGTGAAATGAGGCTAGACTATAGGATTTGGAACCCTAACTCACACAATGTGTTGTGAAAAGTGATCCCCTAATCAATTCTAGTGGATCCTCACATTGGTCATGCTCCCACTTAACAATTGTATACCCTAATTGTAAGTATAGGTATGATCTATCCTATCTAATATAGGATTGATTTATGTACATGATGCATTTTTGATTGCATACATTATGGTGAACCCAACATGAATAAAACCTTTAAAATATTTCTTTCACTTATGTCATTTATAGTCATCATTATTTTTATCATATCTTTACTATGCTAGATCAACCTTATTGACCCAATTATTTATCTATGTGCATAAGTTTGCAAGAACAAGCAATTGGATCGACTAGCTTGACCTAGTACATGTTTTTGGACTTGTTGAATTTTTTTAAACCAACTAGATTGACCATCTCAACCTAGTACACATTTAAAACTTTTAGTTTACCCTACTAGGTTAACCTAGTGCATTTTAACACTTTTTTAATAAGTTCCTACATAGCTTGTTCAACCAGCTTGACCTAATTTATAGGTTACTAAAATTTTTATCTAAGGTCTTAGATCATTAATATTCTCATTTTATTTTATAAACCATTCAATTCAATTTCTATTTCCTCTATATCTTTCTTTTTATGTACTTTCCTTTCAAGTTTGTAGTCTTCAAAACTACCTTCGTATAGTCAACTAGGTCAACCTTGTGGACCTAGTTTTATGTTCTATATTTTTTGAAATAACTAAGTTGACTTGATTGACCTAGTTCACTTTCAAACTTTGCTTTTATAGTATTGGTTCAATCCTGTCAACCCTATTTTGTATGATTGTCCATATAGTTTCTCAACTATACCTTTTTTCAAAGTTGGAATTAACCATATATGTTAATCACATCTTTATTTTTAAGTTACTTTCACAATTAGAATAGTTCACATAGTCTAATTAGGAGATTTTCAATCAATTTATTAGTTTCACTATTTCTATTCTTTTTCACACGACAAAACCACATAAACATCAACAAGTATTTAAACATGTGACTACCCAAGTCTACCTACTTGTATTACATCACTAAGGGGGAAGCCAAATTGATGGTCTAATCAAGTATAAAGCATGGGTAATGGTATATTTTGGCTAATCATGCATTACCCTTATTTATAGGGTGTGTGAAGTGAAGCGGTAGGTCCCAATACCAAGCCTATATCATTGCCACTACAGTCCATTTCATCTTAAACTTACCTAAAAATATCCATGGATTTCTATCTAGTACCTTTCTTATAACCAATATCTCTTTTAAAATTAAAATGATTCTTAATAATCTAATAAACATTATAGGTTGACCAAGTAGGTATCTTTACTTTCAAGTTGTTTGCTTACTCTTTAATCAATTATGTGTGTAAAATATTGCATTAGCTAGAATTAGTGCAATATTTTGCTTTGTGTGCATTAGTTGGATTTTCCAACATCAATTTTATTGAATATTTGTTTCCCTTTCAGAACTTACTACCTTCTTATGTTTCTTCCAATTATCTTGCTTCAATTCATAGCTTGTTATCATCTTTCTTTTCTTCCTTATCTACTATACTAGGTCAACCCTATCAACCATGTACCTTTTTCAACCCTTGTACACTATACTAGGTTGACCAGATCAACCAATTTCTATTTATAACATCTTTGCCTCTTTCTTCCAGTCACTGTTCATTGAATTGGGTCAATCTTATACATTTTTATAACCCCTATTTTGGACTAGATCAACTAGGTCAACCTAGTAATATTTTAATAACTTTTTGATTTTTTGCTTTCTCATCTTGCCTCTTTTACTTTCATCATGGAATTTTTGTTTGGTGACCACTAAAATTTTACCAATAGACATGAAGGAATTTACTAATATTAATAGGGTCTCTAATAGATAAAGTAGGGATCCTTTCGTGAGTGCTAATAATGTTCATGTTGCAACCCACATGATGAACTATGGGACTCCTCCTCATACCTCTTTGTGGAAAAAACCTCCTATTCTTTTAGAGGATTATCTTGAGTTAGAGCATACTCCTAAAATGATTTTTTTATCATGAAATTCCCTCAACATAAAGGGAAGGATCCTTCCACCATCTATAACCTCATGATTGCATGTCAAGTTGAAGAATCTCATTCTCGTACTCCCACTTTTTCAACTGGATTTGGGGTACCAATTTATTTGCTTCTCAATCTCTTATTTCAATCTTAACTCCTAATTCTACGACATCTTCTACTTTAAATTCTTCCAACTCCATGCCTAGAATCTCAACTAACATGGTAGGTTTTACATCTAGCGAGCCTCTCATAAGATCCACTATTCTTAATCAACCCACTAGTACTTCATCTACTACCCAAGGCACTCATGCTTCTAGTGCTTCATCTTCTAAACCATTTACTAGTCCATCATTTGCTTTACAAGTAATTTTTTCCACTGGTGCCTCAAATTCTCATAGCTTTTCCCAATTTCATATCAACACTAATAGGGGTACCCAAGCCACTAACTCCAAAACAAACACCAGTACTAATTCTCATAACACTAATCAAACTCATCAACTATTTTTGAAAACTCTTAATCAAATGCACACATTCCAAACTCATAATATGAATTAAATGATAAGAATACAAAACCGCTGTCTTAATCTTCACTACAATGCTCAACCAATGACTTGGGGAAAACATAACCAAAGTGTTCCTCCTACTCCTCTTTAACATTCTAAAGGTAATCTCATTCCTAAACCTCTATTAGTCAACAAAGCCATAAAGAATTTAAAAAATGAACCTATTACCACCCAAATTGCTAACATTGACATTGGAGGTATAACACCTATAATTTATTACAATGGATCAACGGATCCTATTCTTCACCTAAAGACATTTCAAAATATTTACAAGGATTAGGTCAAGTAAAATATGTTTTCCATGATGAATCCTAATGGGACTACGATGAGAAGCATCGAGGAGCAGGACGCGCGTGGAGGTTCATAGGATTCCAGACCTGCGATAGGCCTTAATGGTGACTAGCCCCTCCTTGGAAATGACTCTCAGGCCAGAGAAACTTTTTATACAAGTGACCACTCGAAGCTTTAAAAGATTAATGGCTGCCTTCCACGCAACCAAGATCATCCTATTTTGGTAATTCCTCTAGATGCGGTGAAAGAGGATGTGGAATACCTATCCTCACACACTTTAATCTACAAATTTCTTAGAATTCAAATCCCCTTATCGGCCCTAGATGCCTAGATCTACCACTCCTGGCAGGTGGATGGCAATTTTGATATTATGCTGGTTGGGAACAACTACTTTATGGTGAATTTTTCCTCTGTGGCTGATTAGAACTAGATTTTTAAAGGAAGCCCTTACTTTTATGATCACATTGGTCTTTTTATCAAACCTTGGCATGCGAGGTTCAACTCAGTTGAGGATTTTCCATCTCGAGTACCTATTTGGGTTCACCTACCAAGACTCCCTCTGGAGTTCTAGTGAGAAGACATCTTGTGTCAGATATCGGCCATGCTTGGGACTCCAACTACAATAGCACACCAATCACTGGAAAAAAGGTTATTTCTTATGCCTGTATTTGTGTTGATATTGATTTAAATAATCCTTTGCCAGATGCTATGGAAATTTGTTTGGGATCTTCTTTTTGGCTTCAACAATTAGATTATGAAGCTATCCCCTTCTGTTGCCAAATTTGCCATGTGTATGGGCATTTGCAACGTCATTGCCCCCATGCCCCTAGAGAGGTTGGTACTCCTACAGGTCCTTTTGGGCAAGGATGACTTATGAAGGAATAGGAAATGGTCAGATAGTACATCGAGAATTTGGACATGGTCAGCTTGATAGGGCAGCAAAAGGGAAAGCCCAACTGAACTCGATAAACCAAGGACAAAGCTCAGCATTTCCTAAGGGCCCAGACATGGAGGGTTTTATCTCAATTCAGCACTGAGCTAAGGGGCATGGTCAGAAACATCTGAACATAGACTGACATGTGGATGTTGGGTTTAATCAGTTTGAAACTCTTGACAACATGGCCATTGAAGAAGGATTTCCTTTAGCTAACCAGGGGGAGACTCCTGAGTTAGAGGAGAGGGATCCTAATCTTAATGACTCTTAGGATATGATTTTATAATAGACCATGGGGGATGTTATTAATCTGGAGGCTGGGGCCTTGGTGGTCCTTCCTACTTCACAAGATAATGATGTCCATTGGGCAGATTTGGTTAAGGATGGGGGTGCATTTAGTAAAGAGAAGGGATCATATTCAGCTTTGGGTCTTCTGCAAAGACCTTTCAAGAAAGCTTCCTTGTCTACCCCTTCTAGAGCTGGGCAAAGAAAGGATCAGGACAAATTTAAACTTACAGGTGATTTGCTGGTAGAATCAGGGGTCGTTAAGACCATGGATGAACATTTTCCCCATTCTGCTCCATGACTGTTCTATCTTAGAATATGAGGGGTTTGAGTAGCACCCCTAGACAAAAAGCTATGAGACAATTGGTGATTGATCATTTTCTAGATATTCTTTACATTTAGGAAACTAAGCTTTCTATGGATGCTATGACTACTTGTGCTCCTAATATATGGTTCTTCGGCCAATGGTAATGTGTTGGCACCATGGGGAACTCTGGAGGTCTTGCCATGGGATGGGACCCAAAGAAGATTATGCCACTTCACTGGATGTCATGCCTCTTAGCCCTCTCTATGGTGGCCTCCTCTATTGAAATTGGAGAGCTGATCCTAGTGATTATGGTCTACACTCCTACTAATTTTCTTGGCCAGTCTAAGCTCTAGGAACATATTCAATTTGTCAGGAGTTACCACCCCTTCTTTTTGTGGATTGTTGTTGGCAATTTCAACTCGATTCTTAGTCTAAAAGAGAAGAGTGGGGGGTTGATGAGGCTAGGGCCCTCCTCAAAGCTTCTCCAACAAAATATCGAGGCTTTACATCTCTCTGATGTTAGGCCTCTTAATGGCATCTTCACCTGGATTAATAGAAGAAGTGGAAATGTAGCCATCTCTGAGCGCCTGGACAGGTTCCTTGTTTCTTGCTTTTGGCTCTCTGGCTTCATGTCGCTCTCATATAAAATTCTTGACTGGAGAGGTTCTAACCATTGGCTGATCAGGATCTCTACTAGGTAGGTTATGACCCCTAAGAACTCCCCCTTCATGTTTTAGTTATTGTGGTTACGTGACTCCTCTCTCCATGATCTGATGACCCACTAGTGGAGACAAGGAATGTTTGATTATGGTACTGTGATGTAATCTTTCTCTAAAAAATTGCAATATGTCAAGAGAAAATTGACATACTAGAATAATAATTGTTTTGGCATTCTTCACTCTATGAAGAGGAAGGCACAAAATTGGCTAGATGTAATTACCAAGCAGATTTGGGATGCAGGCTTAACAAAAGCTCTCTGTGTTGCTAAATCTCAAGTGAATACAGACTTAGCAGAGTGGGAGCTTTGAGAAGAAATTTTTTGGAAGCAGAAGGCCCGTATAGATTGGCTCTAGGAAGGGGATAGGAATACACCTTTCTTCCATAATTTAGTGTAGGGTAGGTGCATTAGGAATTTTATCACTTTGCTTGTTACCTTAGATGGGACGCGATTGACCTCCTCCCAAGCTATATCCAGAGAAGCCATTTGGTATTATGTTGATCTGTTCTCTGCCGATCTTTCCTCAGATGAGCTAGTTGAAAATCTAGTGTTAGAATGTATTCCTTCTATTGTGACTTTGGGAATGAATGACACTCTCATGCACCCAATTTGAATGCCAGAATTAGAAGGAGTGGTCTTCAGCTTGAGAAAAGGTAAAGCCCCAGGTCCTGATGGTTTTCCTACTAAATTTTTCTAGGCCTTTTGGGATATTATCAAGCATAATTTGCTGGAAGTGGTCCAGGAATCTTATTCCACTAAAGAGATGCTTAGAGCTCTAAATGCTACTTTTTTGGTTCTTATTCTGAAGAAGGAATAGGATAATCAATTGGAATTTTTTAGACCCCTTGCTTTTTATAATGTGGTGTATAAAATCATTACTAAGATCCTAGTGGAGAGACTTAAGGCTTGTCTTCCCACAATGATATCTGAGGAACAAGGAGGCTTTATAGTAGGTAAACAAATTCTAGATGGGGTAGTCGTGGCTTCAGAAGCTATCCATTCCATGAGTACTTCTCAAGAGCACGTGATGTTTATGAAGCTTGACATGGTGAAGGCCTATGATAGGGCTAATTGGGGTTTTCTGCACAAAGTTCTTCTAGATTTTGGTTTCAACCAGGACTGGGTTAGGTGGGTTTTGAGCTATGTTACTACCCCCTCCTTCTTGGTCTTGATTAATGGTGAACCCTCAAAACTATTTGGCACATCTAGAGGACTACACCAAGGTGACCTGCTTTCACCTTATTTATTTATCATTTTAGCTGAGGGACTTGGGAAGCTCATCAAAGCTCAAGTTTCTCATAACTTGCTTCATGAATGGAACTAGGGGAATGGCTTACCTACGTTGACCCACTTATAGTTTGTGGATGATACAGCCCTTGCTGGTAGAGCTCAAATCTGGGAAGCTGAATCTCTTCGACTTATCCTAGATACTTGTATGGCTACCTCTGGGTAGAAAATTAATAATCACAAGTCATTCCTTTTTTTCTTCAATACACCAGAGGCTATTTAGAGGAGGATTTCTACTATCTTGAGGTTTTAGATTCACTCTCTCCCCCTAACTTACTTAGGGGTCCCTATCATTGTGAATAGACAACCTCGGCTCTTCTGGAAAAAGTGCTTGATAAATTGAGACAAAAAGTGAGTCACTGGACTCATAGGTGGCTATCTACTGCTGGTAGAGTGATTCTTTTGCAATCGGTGATCTAAGTTCTTCCCATTTATAGGAGCATGATTCAAGCTGCATCAATGTACTTCCTTAAGGAATTTGATGCTCTTTCTCATCAATTCTTCTAGAACAGCAACTTGTAAGGCACTCACTGGAGCCTTATTAATTTGGACACTATCTATTGGCTGAAGAAGGAAGGGGGCCTTGGACTACGATCTGTTATTTTGTCTAGTCAAGCTTTGGCTACCAAGCTCTACTGGCGATGGTGCAACAGCTACTCTAACCTTTGGGCCTGGATCTTGTCTCACAAGTACTATTTGGGGGTTGATCCGTCAGACATTGCCCGAATGCCTCTTGAGGGCAGAGGATCTATGGTGTGGGATACCCTCAAGCAGGGAGCTCTTCTTATAAAATGTAGTCTTTTTTGGATATGCAACAATGGCACTGAGGCTCTCTTTTGGAGTGACTCTTGGGATGGCACGCCCCCTTGATCTCCTCCTATTCGTATCTGTAGGCTCTTTGTGATTCTTTCCTTACCGCTGGGTGGAGCACAGTGAATCATTACAAAGAGGCCTTTGACTTGGGCATGGCAGTTGGCTACCATTGGAAGCACTCTTCTAACTAGCCACCAGGGGGCTCAGTGGAGGACAGATTGGAGTTATCCTAGATTTTGGCCGCTAGAAGGTGCAACCTATTATAGGGGTGTGATGTCTTGGCTTGGGGAGGCACCCCTTTTGGGTAGTATTATGTCTCCTCTAGCTATCTTGCTTTGACGAAGCAAACTCTTGGGGATATAGAGACCTCCTGGTGGAATAGAGTTTGGAACCAGTTTTCATGGCCCAAATGCAATTTTTTCCTTTGGGTTCTGACTTATAATAGGTGCCTTACTTGGGACAATCTCTATAAACAAAAATTTTAGGGGCCATCCATATGCTTCTTGTGTTGCAGTAATGTGGAGATCACTTCTCATCTGTTCTTTCAGTGCCCATTTGATAGACAAATTTAGCATTTGTGGTGGAATGTTTGGGATTGTCCTTGTTGGCACGCGTCATCTCTGGTTGAGTTTTGGGAACATTTGGGCCATTCTCTTGTTAAGACCTCTATCCTCCAAGCTGCTTGGCTAATCGGCCCCTCCTTCATCCTATGGAACATCTAGTTGGAAAGGAATAAGAGGATTTTTCTTGACGAAGCTCTTGATTTTAAGTTGTTGTGGGGGTGCATTGCCAAGTCTATGCAGGAGACCATTCTGACTAGATGTGACATGGCTGAGAGCACTGACCTAGGTGACACTACCATCTACTCACACCTTGTTTCGGCTGCTGCCAACAATGTCATCTCTACTACTATCACGTGATGGTCAAACAATTTCAGACAGCATCTGCAGTCTACCATATGGGTTGGGCATTGGATGCCCCCTATTGCTGGCATCCTTAAAGTGAATACGAATGGATCCTCTAGGGGAAATCTTGGTGCAGCTGGTATAGGAGGTGTGGGGTGTGACCAATCAGGAGATATTAAGTTTATTTTCTTGACTTACATTGGATTTCACACCAACAACCTTATGAAAGCTTAGGCTATCCTCGTTGCTATGGAAAAATGCTGCCAACAAGGCTGGAATAGGGTAATTTGTGAAGCGGACTCATAAGTAGTTACCAATTTATTAAATGACTAGAACTTGGCTTCTATGGATTGGCAATTGGCTGCTATGGTTCATCAAATTTTTTAGCTATGCTCATCCTTGGATTCTTTGGTGTTCAAGTATATCCCCCGTGAATGGAATGGGGTTGTTGACTACTTGGCCAAATCGGCCTCTGAATACGGTCTATCCTGGGACATCTATGACCATACGATGCTTCCTCTGAGTCTCTCTCAAAAGCTAGCCCACTTGGTGGGTCAAGATAAAGCTATGTAATTTCTCTTGTTCTTTTCCGCTTTCAATAAAATTTTACCCCTTTTTAGTTAAAAAAAATATGTTTTCCATTACCAAACTCCTAGACAAAACCCTCACAAGTGATGCCTTGGATTGATATAATCAAATTAAAACACATTATATCACAAGTTTGGAAGACTTAGTAAATGCTTTAGTACAAGAATTTCAAAGTAGTGATCTTCCAGAGAACACTTTGGCCCATTTGATTAATTACAAACAAAATGAAAATGAAACTACACAAGACTTTGTCAAGAGATGGAAGACTTTGTCAAATAAATGTAAACATAACATGGTGGATGACAATCTCTTTCATTTTTTACAAATGTTTTATTTCTTAAATTATAATATGAAGTTTGTACCCTTTCTCCACATACCTTGGAGAAAGTTATTGATCAAACCAAAAGACAAGATTTCCTCATGAATCAATTCAAGCCACCCCAACCTTCCATGGGCCCTCACCTATTAGTAAAGAAAAAAAAACCACAATATTACTAGTGATGGTGTTATCAATTCATTTGACACCATTCATAATTTTCAAGTTGTCATTACTACCCATTCTTCTGAACCATCACCTTCTCAACAATACACTAATCCTCATTTCTCAACAAACAACATTAAAGTTCATAAATATTTATCCTCAACTAAATTGCTTAAATGTCTACCCAAGCCTCTTCCACAAGAGCTTGGCCCTAGTCGACCTATGAAATCAAGGTATGACCCTAATAAGTTTTGTTGGTTTCATGCTAGTTGGGGTCACTCTCATGAGACTTGTAGACAAATCCATAATTTAGCTATGGACTTTCTTCTTGGCCCAAATTTTGATCATGATTCCATTATTCCAAAGTATCAACAAGCCTATGAGATTACTTTCAAATATTATAAATCACATGATAAAAATCAATTCTTAAATCAAGAAAACACTCATTTAGCTATCTATAAATACCCCCTACCTAATCATCAACCGATCCAAGAAGGTAAAGATAAGCCTACTTTTTCCACCAATAATGTAGAAAGTCTTGTTGAACCAATATTCAAAGAGTGGTGGATTTCATTAATTCACAACCTATCTACACTCATCCTATTGACCATTGTGGCCCTGCAAGGCAAAATTGGTCTCCTTCTTCCACTGTTATTCTGAGCCAGTTTAATTTCTAGTTTGCACAAGTCTTCTAGCAAGAGGATGAACCAGTTCAACAACATGAACTTTGAACTTGAAATTTAAACTATCACTTTGTTCAATTGCTTGGTTCAAGGAAATATTGAACCATTAAACTATTGAACCATTTTTGGTTCAAGCAGTTGGTTCAATTGCTTGGTTTAAGTGCTTGATTCAATCACTTTGAACTTGGAAATATTGAACCATTGAACTGTTAAACCATTTTTGGTTCAAGCACTTGGTTTGAGTGATTAGTTTAAGCACTTGGTTTGAATGATTGGTTCAAGCAGTCAAATAAATGAGCATAACATAGTATTGAACCATTGGACCATTGAAACATTGAACCAATTATTAGTTCAATCTGTCAATTCAATCAAAAGGTTCAAGGGAGTCTCCCAAAGCCTGAAGGACAAGTGCCCTTGTGGAGGGTAGGGAACACTTGAAAAGAGACCAAAGAAAAGGTTGAAGGAATCGACTAGATGGAAATGGGTGCATGCAGATCAATTTCATGGCAATGAAATAGTAATTGATTTTAAATAAAGGGTGTGAACCTAAAGGAATTCAGAGGCTTAAAGATAGAAGGAAGAAATCATTGAGGAGGGAGTCCAAAGAGAAAAATAATTAGAAGATAGCCCCTAAAGGATGAAGGAACCAAAAAATACAAAGCCAGGAAGAGGCAAAAAAGCCAAGTGCAGAAATAGAAAAAATAGTTCAAGTGGCAAAGGAAGGTGTCGACTCAAAGAGTTACTCCAGTAGTTGATACAACATCTACCAAGCGGTCATCAAGGGGTGTGAATAGTGAATGGTGTGACCCATTTTTCTTCATTTTTGCATTGATGAGCAGACAAACCATGTGAATGCCTTGAAGGATCAGTCTTGTTTGTAGACAAATGGTGCAGCCCATAATTTCACATATGACATTTAATATATCTTAAATTCCTAAAATCAAAACAAGAGCTAACACAACATTATTTATCAAGTAGCTTCCTCTTACCAATGCTCAAAATGCACATAGGCCATTTGTAAAAGGGCACCAAAGGGCCTCTTTCTTCCTCTATATATTATAAAATTCTCATTTTGAGAAATCTATTGCTCAAGTTGTAAGGTGAAGCCATACTAATTTTCACCTAGAATCAATAAAATACTCATTTTTACCTCTATTTTGGTTGGATATATCTCTGAATGTGTTAGAGTGTTAAACTTGTGTTCAATCACTTCTTTCATAATGATTTCACAAGCTTGATACCAACACACCTGCTATATACAAAGAACCATTCTTGCAGGTGATAAGAAGAGTTGTATCTAGAGTGCAAAGGCAGAAGGAGGTTACTAGATAGTGTGCTTTTCCTATAGCACCTATGGTAAATCCTTTTCTATGTGTCTCCATTAAAACCTCCCTATCAAGCTCCCTACAACCTGGTCCTTTTATCAGTTAAAGTGTATGTATGTGTTCTTGTGGTTTAGTGTGAGTATGAGTAGATCAAACTTGTTTGGTGCATCACCCTCTTAGGTTAGGTTCTATTTTTCAGTAATTCTTCTCTCTTTTCAACATACACACACACACACACACATATATATATACATATATATATATACATACACTTATATATACATATATACATACATATATATATATATACATACATATTTATATATATATATATACATACACAGACACACACACACATATATATACATACATACATACATACATATATATATATATATATATATATATATATGTATGTATGTATTAGAAACTTACAAGAATAACTCAGATGCATCAAAGGGAGCTAGCCCTTATCTAGAGACTCTCCCCTCAGTTTTACAAGACCCACAGGCAAGAGACGAGTTTTCATCATGATGCGTGGAAGATAGGAGCTTAGCCTCCTATCGAGGGTGCAATCCACAACATCAATAGTTTTTGGCACACCAGGTGGGACAAAGTTTTAACACTTAGCAAAGTTCTAGGATTGATGTTGGTCCTGTTATAGTAAAATCAACCATTTTCAATGTTTGGCGACTCCACTGGTAAGAACATTAGTCTTTGACAAAAGACCAGTCTGACCTCCTATGCCTAAAATCACCACACAATCTACTACTAGGGGTGTCCCCTTTGAATTCATTAAATTGCCTTTGAACTTAGAAAAGTGACTGAGGTTTGAAAAAACCCATCCTTATTTAGCAAATCACTTTCCCAGACCTAGTATAAGATACACCCATGTAAGAAGGCCCCGATCGAATCCTGTCATAGCCATGGCTTTACCTTTTGTGGCCTTTCATGGTCAGAGTCCTTTAAATCCCCTATGTTATGACCCAATTATAGGGGTAGTCCTTAAAAGCGTGCCTCCCTTTAATGGAGAAGGGTCCATTACTACCATTGAACACATAAAAAATGTTGCTAACCTCTGCAACATCCACAATGTCATTGAGAAAAACATTGTGATCAGATTGCTAGCATTGTCTTTCAAGGGCAAGGTTCTAGACTAGTATGGGACTTTGTCCATGAATTTAGTCAATTCTTGGAATGAATTGTGCACCCTTTTAACAAACTAATTTGGGGAGAAGAGTGACCACCTATCACTTGTGGAGCAGCTGACCACTATGAAAAGAGCTCCACATGAATTCATGCAAGATTTCAACACTCAATTTCAGAAGGCATGGGATAGAATCCCCATTATGGTAAGGCCAACTCTAAGCTATGCTTTCTTTTATTATTTGAAAGTGTTGAATAGTGACATTGCTATTACGATACGGTCCATGGGAGGACATGTGTTGCCTACTACTTATGACATAGTTATAGTGGCTGAGAATTGCCTAGTGTAAGTGGGAAAGATAGCCCCTAGGCCTCATATGCCACTCTTTCCTAAAATATTGCCTCCAATCCAGACAACTACACCCACTTTGGCTCTTCTACCTAGCATATAAAATCCAGCTACTACTTCATCAAATGACCTCCATGAAGTCAAAATCTTGTTACAAAATGTAATAAATGAACTAGTGGTTATTAAAAGGTAGCAAGCTTAAGGCAACTAACCAAATCAAGGATATCAATAGTATGGGCAAGAAAATGGATCCCCTTTCTAGAATTACAATCAAGGGTAGGGTCATTTTACATAGGCCAAACCTTTTCAAGGCTACAATCCAAGTGTCCCTTCATCATCCAAGTCTCTAGTGCCTGCTCAAAACAATCTAGTCCAAGAACAACTCAGTTTCTCAACCATGGGATATGGTCAAGATCAGGCTATTTATATGAATGAAATGCTATGTCACTACACAAATGTACAAGATAATAAAGTAGCTACCCAATTCCCAAGCTTTGAGGCTTCAGTGTAACCCAACATGGGCAGCAGTCAGACTCAGCCTGATTCTACTCTCATGAGTCACCTGGAGGGTGAGTTCTATACAATCAATTACATGGGTAGTGAAAATAATCAGGGTGACTATGTTATAGCCAGTACAAGGTCCAAAAGGAGAGTAATGGAAGAAGATCAATTAGTTGCCAAAATTTCAGCACCACCTTTTTCATCACATGTAAACCAAAAGGTTCCAAACTTTAGACCTCCAGTTGCACCTTTAGCTCCTCGGCCTACACCTTAGGCTATAAGTAATCCCAAAGAAAATCTGAAAGAAGGCAACCCTCAAGTCAACATTGTAGACCAAATGAAGAAGCTACACATGAACATCTCCTTATGGGATTCATTATCAATACTAGGACAAAAGGACATGCTATGAAAGGAATTGTGTGAGCTGAATGAACAAGCTATCTCAACAAAAGCTAATAACATTTTGATGATGAATGGACAACTTTCCACATCAGGCCAAGTTAATAAAGAAGAAAAGGTTCCCCCTTTTTATTTGTCCTTGGTCATAGGAGATTTCTTCATGCACAATTTCATCATTGACAATGGAGAAAGCACCTCAATGATGACTAAATGCATAGCAGATAAACTGGGGGTAAAATATGAAGAAATGACTAAGGGAGTCTTGTAGTTAGATGGAACACCAACAAAGACACTTGGGGTGGTGAAAGGTTTAAGCTTAAGGCTACATGCCTACTTGACCTTCTTATTTCCATATGATGTGGTAGTGGTGGATGTCCCTCCTTACTTTTCTATTTGCTTATCTAGCGATTTCACATCCATAATATGTGGTTGCCTAGCAACAAACTGGTCCTATCTAGTTTTTTGAATCAAGTATGGGACTAAGGTCAAGATTGGATTAGAGCCACTCCATAAGGATCATCTAGAACCATACTTTCTTAAGGCATCAAATGTTAGCTATGCCATTATTGACCAATAAGAATTCCAAGTGGACCAATCTCCACCCTTTTCCTTTGAAGGAGTTGCTGACCTGCTCTTATATGAATGGGGAAGTGACAAATTTGAGCATGATCCTTACAAATTCATAAAAGAGGCAGGCCTTGGGATTTATTTCATGCATGAAGAGGGTACTTTTGTACCAAATCTAATGAAAGCAAGCCAAGAAAGCTCAGGTTTATGGAAACTATACTTTGATGGCTCAAGAAGTAAGTTGGGAGCTGGGGGTGGAGTGGTGCTAGTTTCTCCTTCAAAGGAGAAATAATTTTCAGCTTTTAGGTTTTAATTTTCTTGTATGAGCAATGTTGTGGAGTAAGAATCCATCATCCATGGTTTGGAGTGGGCAAGGAAAAGAGGAATCAAAGAGTTGAAAGTTTTTGGTGATAGTGAGTTGATTGTGAATCAGGTAAGGAGCCAAATTTTGACAAAGAATTCTTTGCTTAAGTCCTATAAACACAAGGTATGGGACTTAGTGGAGAATTTACTTGCTTTAAATGTTACCTCCATTCCTAGAAAGCATAACAAGCAAGTAAACAAGCTGGTAGCAATTGATGCCTAGTTTGATATCCCTAGGGAAATAGGCTGAGACCGCAGTTCACACCACTTGAAGGTAGTAAACTGGCCCTCTATAGTTGACAACATCACTAACTAGCAGGTGTTTGATAGCGACCAAAAAATTTCACTCTTGTTATAAGAAGAATCTGAGTTCACTGCTATAAACTAGGCTAAGATACAACAATAGTATGGCAGCCAAATTGTTTAGTTGAGGAACAATAAACTTCCCAAAGGCTTGGTCACTCTTGAGAGTATCTTCAATGAAGATGACTAGTTGAAAAGTGATAAGTCAAGCATCAAAACAAAGGAGGAGAACTATGAGAAGGTTGAAATATTTAAGAATAAGCTGCTGGCACTTGGGAAAGTGTGCACAAACCATGAAAGGTAGGCCTTCACCTTGTTGTGTCAAGAGTTTACTAATGTCTTTGCTTGGGAGTATAATGATTTGAAGGGTTTCAACCCAAGTCTGGCCCAACATACCATTGAGATGGAGGAAGGTGCCAAGCTGATCAAGCAAAAGCAAAGGCCTATCAACCCAAAGATTGAGCCTCTCATGCAAAAGGAACTCACCACGTTGATTGAGTCCAGGATAATTTTTACAATCAAACACTCCTCTTGGCTAGCTAATCTTGTCCCTATCTAGAAAAAGAATGGGGAGATCAGATTATGTGTAGATTATAGAGACCTCAATAGAGTCTATTTGAAAGACCATTATCCTCTCCCAATCATGGAGTAGATCCTTCAAATGGTGATAGGTAGCGAACGTTTCTCCCTCCTAGATGGGTATTCTAGATATAATCAGATTTTGGTGCAAGATTGTGACCAATACAAGATAGCCTTCACTACCAAATGGGGGACATTTTCTTATAGGAAAATGCTATTTGGACTATCCAATGCTAGTGCCACCTTTCAACGAACCATGGAAATGGCCTTTTGAGGCTTGATAAATAACACTATGCTGGTGTATCTTGATGACATAACAATATTCTCTAAAGAGGTAGGCCAACACATGAAACACCTTAGACAAATCTTTGAGAGGTGTAGCGAGTTTGGTATCTCTCTAAACCTAAAGAAATACATGTTCACTATCCATGAGGGTAAACTCCTTGGCCATGTTGATTCCAAGGAAGGCTTGACCATTGATCTAGAGAGAGTTCACTCCATCCTGGAGCTGTCCTTGCCTAAACACAAGAAGGGCCTAAAAAGCTTCTTCGGCAAAATAAATTTCATCCAGAGATTTATTCTAAATTTTGTGGAGGTAGTAAATCCATTGACCTCTATGCTGAAGGAGGATGAGAAGTTCATGTGGAAAACACAAAGAAAGGATAGTTTTGAAGAGATCAAGTAGGCTATAGCCTAGGCTCCTACTTTGTTCAACCCTAACTTCACCAAGGATTTCAACCTCTATACCTTCATAAATGAAGAGGTAATCTTTTCCATGCTTACCCAAGTGAATGGTGATAACCTTGAACAACCACTTGCATTTTTTATCCAAGGCCTAGAGGGTTTTGAGGTCAGGTATACATATGTGGAGAAGCAAGTCCTTGCAGTCATAAAAAACCTGAAGAAATTTAGAAATATGTTATCCAACAGTAGGATTCACCTCATGGTCCCTCATTTTGGCATCAAATATTTCTTGACCAATCATGCTCTGAATGAAAAGAGAGCAGGATGGATCACTAAGGTAATGGAGTATGACGTAGATGTCAAGATCACCAAGCTGGTGAGAGGAAAAGTCCTGTATGAACACCTTACTACAAACCTTAAAAAAAAGGAGGATAGTTTACTAATTCATGATGTAGCTATAGCAAAAGAACCAGCTATTATGAAGGATTAGAAATTAGACTTGAGGCATTTCCTTCTCACTGGTGAGTACTTACAGGGCCTTGATAAGACCAAGAGGAGATGTTTTAGACTCTAATCTCTCCCCTATGTCTTGATAGATGGAGTGTTATTCAGAAGGGATCTCTCAAGAGTCATTTTAAGGTGTATAGACCTAAGTTAGGCCAATAAGGTGCTATCTAAGTTCCATGATGGGCTAGCTTGTGGTCACTTTACTCCTAGGCCTACAGTTGTAAGAATAATGAGATTTGGTTACTTCTACCCTACCCTATTTAGAGACACCCATGCCTAGGTATGAAAGTGCTAGAAGTGTGTACTCTTTGATGGGAAGTAACAGTTGGTTGCCATGCCTTTATAACTTATTCAAGTGGAATATCCATTCATGCAATGGGGCCTTGACTTTATAGGGATGATTAACCCTCCCTCCAGTGCTGGACATAAGTGGGTCCTGACCGCCATAGACTACTTCACAAGATGGGTAGAGGCTATCACTTTGAGGGAAGCCAACCAAAGTGTAGTCCTAGATTTTATGAGGACCTAGTGGCAAGGTTTGTGGTTCCAGCTACCATCATCTCATATAATGCTTTAGCTTTTCTAGGAACTAAAACTAGTGAATGGGCATTGAGATATGGTATCTATCTTAGCACTTCATCCAATTACTACCCATAGGGGAATGGGCTGGCTGAGTCCACCAATAAGAATCTGATTAGGATTATCAAGAGAACAATGGAGGAGAATCAGAGGACTTGGCATGGTAAGTTAAAAATAGACCTGTGGGTAGATAGGGTTACTCCAAAGAGGGAAATTGGAAACTCACCATACACGCTCATATATGGAAGGGAAGTTAGGCTTCTTATTTCACTTGAGTTTCTAGCCTTGGACATTGCTCACTAGCTATAGCTAGAAGAAGGCAACAACATGGAGGTTAGGCTATGTGAGTTGATGGAGCTTCAAGAAATAAGGGACCAATCTTTGGCTTCTATGACCAACTGCCAATAGTAGACAACAAAACACTTCTACCAGAGATCTTCATCAAAAAAAATTTATGAAGGAGACATCATCTTGAAATGGGATGCAGACTAAGCTAAGCCTAGAAAGCATGCAATGTTTGACCCCATATGGAGTGGTCCATACGTCATCACTCAGTGTAAGTAGAAAAATGCATTCCAACTCTCTAGGTTAGATGGTGAAGAATTATATATCCCAATAAATGGGATACATCTTAAGAATTATCACTAAGCCCTCCTCCAATCATGTGTATATTTTCCTTGTTTTCCCTATTTTTCCTAAGTGCTTTTGCACATGTTAGTAGTTTTTTTAATCTTGTGTGTGTTTCATTTCCTTTTGGGGTAAGAACTTCATGATTGATTCTTGGATATCACAAGGTTGTTTCTGGCTCTTTCAAAGCTACATCTCGACTGCATGCCTAATGGACTTTGAGGCTACTAGTTTCTAAGCATAATAGGCATGCTTCCCCTGGGAATCACCATTTTGTTGACCATTTTGGCCTTGCAGGGCAAAATTAGTTTCCTTTTTCCCCTACTATTTTGAGCAAATTTAATTTCTAGTTTGCACAAGTCTTCCAGAAAGAGGATGAACCAGTTTAACAAAATGAACTTTGAACTTGAAATTTGAACCTTCGCTTGGTTCAATCACTTGGTTCAATTATTTGGTTCAATCATTTAGTTCAATTGCTTGGTTCAATCACATGGTTCAATCAATTGGTTCAATAGCTTGGTTCAATAAATTGGTTAAATCACTCGGTTCAAGGAAACATTAAACTATTGAACCATTGAACTATTGAACCATTTTTGGTTCAAGCAATTGGTTTAATCACTTTGAACTTGGAAATATTGAACTGTTAAACTGTTGAACCATTGTTGGTTCAAGTGGTTGGTTCAAGCACTTGGTTTGAGAAATTGGTTCAAGTGCTTAGTTCAAGCAATTGGTTCAAGTGGTCAAATGAATGAGGAGAACACAGTATTGAACCATTAGACCATTGAACCATTGAACCAATTGTTAGTGCAATCATTCGATTCAATTAGAAGGTCCAAGGGAGTCTCCCAAAGCTTGAAGGACAAGTGCCCTTGTGGAGGGAAGGGAACACTTGCAAAGAGACCAAAGAAAAGGCTAAAGGAAACAACCAGATGGTGATGGGCACACACACGTCAACTTCATGGCAATGAAATAGCCATTGATCTTTAAATAAAGGGCATGAACCTGAAGGAATTCAAAGACTTAAAGCTAGAAGGAAGAAATCATCGAGGAGGAAGTCCAAAAAGCCAAAGAATTAGCAAAAGATAGCCCCTGAAGGATGAAGGAACCAGAAAGGACAAAGCTAGGAAGAGGCAAAAGAGCCAAGTGTAAAAATGAACAAAATAGTCCAAGTGGCAAAGGAAGGTGTCAACTCAAAGAGTTACTCTAGCAGTTGACATAGTATCTACAAAGCAGTCATCAAGGGGTGTGAATAGTGAATATCGCAACCTATTTTTCTTCATTTTTGCATTGATGAGTAGACAAACCATGTGAATGCCTTGAAGGAGTGGTCTTGTTTTTAGACAAATGGCATGGCCCATAATTTCACATATGACATTTAATATATCTTAAATTCCTAAAATCAAAATAGGAGCTGACATAGTGTTATCTATCAAGCGGCTTCCTCTTCCTAATGCTCAAAATGCACATAGGCCATTTGTAAAAGGGTGCCAAAGGGCCTCTTTCTTCCTCTATATATTTTAAACTTCTCATTTTGAGAAATATATCTCATGTTGTAAGGTGAAGCCCAACTAATTTTCACTTGGAATTAATAAAATATGCATTTTTTACCTCTATTTTGGTTGGATATATCTCTGAGTGTGTCTGAGTGTTAAACTTGTGTTCAGTCATTTCTTTTTTAATGCTTTCATAAGCTTGATACCAACACACCTAGTATATACAAAGTGCCATTGCTGTAGGTGACAACAAGAGTTGTATTTGGAGTGTAGAGGTAGAAGGAGGTTACTAAATAGTGTGCTTTTCCTACAGCACCAATGGTAAGTCTTTTTCTATGTGTCTCCATTAAAACCTCCCTGTCAAGCTCCCTGAAGCCTGGTCCTTTTACTAGTTAATGTGTATGTATGTTTTCTTATGGTTCAAAGTGTGAGTATGAGTAGATCAAACTTGCTTGGTGCATCACCCTCTTAGGTTAGGTTTTATTTTTTAGTAATACTTCTCTCTTTTCAACCCCCCTCGATTATATATATATATATATATATATATATAATGTGTATGTATTAGAAACTTACTTGAATAAATAAGATGCATCAAAGGGAGATATCCCTTATCTAGAGATTCTCCCCCCAGTTTTTCTAGACTCACATTCAAGAGAGGAGTTTCCATTATGACGCGTGGAAGAAAGGAGCTCAGCCTCCTATTGAGGGTGCAATTTGCAACATCAACACATCCTTCCCATAAGACATATCATGTTATCTAGGATTCTTCTCTAACTAATTTGAATGAGTTGGGGAAAAAATACCTTATTTATTTTAATGATCCAATTTATGATTCTCCTTTGGATGACACATCCCATGATATCTCTACTTCTCTCCCATTATCTTCTAATACTAATGACAATATAAGTTATACTAACACTTCTTATTCCAAACTTCAATATCAATCTAAACCAACTACTTCTTCATCACCAAATGACTTATAGCCTTCTTTTCAACCTTATCTTTCTTATCAATATAAATTTCAATGCTCTTTGGATCCTTCTTATGAATATCTTCTTAATAATTATGCACCTATATCTAAAAATATCCTTATGGGTTAGGCTGAGTGGGATCCCATTGTGGAACTCACTAATCTTCTATCTCAAATAACTTTATTTTAACTCATTAGGACATCACTATGTCATATAAATAGCCTCATGCAACTCTTATTAGAGATGAATATTTCTTGCCCTATTCTAGTAAGATAGGATGCCACTTTATCTAGATCTAAGGATAGTATCTTAAATTAATGTGAAAATATTCTATTGACATTGATGAAACTATAGAAATTTCTCTTTCTTTATGATTTCCTATCACATTTATGAGTCTTGACAAGATTGTGATTCATGCAAATGATCCTCCTTTATTCATTAACATCTAAGTTGATGAATCCAAGTAAAATGAGCCTTGATCAATGAGGGTTCTAATACCTATGTTTCTTCCCTTGATTTATAAGACTATTGGATATTTTTAGTGTAATCTCATTTCTACATGTAGTACCTATCAAGGATATGATATAAGGCAAATGCCTCCTTTAGGGTGTGTGTGGCTTCCCATTAATATTACACCTATCACCATTCATGTGAAGGTGATGATCTTCAAATTTTCCCTTTTGTATAACATATTTCTTGGTAGGTCATGGACTCATCATATGAAAGCTATTGCATCTTCCATTTGCCAATGCATTTAATTTCCTCATGATGGAGCCATTTATAGGATTTAAAGAGACACTAACCCTTGGAATTTCAAACAATTCCAAGATCATCTTGTCTTTAATATTCTTAGTCTTTAGCGTTTACCTATTGTTCCATTCTATGAGTTGCAACATATAAAATTTCCTATAAACTTTAACCATATGTTTCAATGGGCATCCTAAAATCATTGGTAATGTTCCTTTCAATCTTTTAGAGTTTGATGATGATGAGCCAAATGAGATTAACTTAAAGATCAAAAAATTTATTCTCTCACCTCATATCATCATTTAGTTTCTTGCCTCATTACAACCTCACTATCATAAGCCTCTTTTTGATGATATTATTAGAGTCTTAACCAAGACTAGGCACTCTATTCACCAAGCTTCCTTCAATGACAAGGTCACCTTGATCTATGTCATTGATCTTCATCCTCTATATTATGATGATGATGGCTATTCTTTAGATGATCCTCATTTAGGTAAACTTGTCTAGGCCTATGATGCCAAGATTTTTCATTACTTCTCTTCTTTACAAAAGTCTTTTTATGCATCTCATCATTGTTTTTCATTTATAGTTCTTGATATTTGTATTTTTCTTCTTTATCATAAGGTAGAGATGACATTGATACCTCTAGTTTCTGAGGATCCACTTAAGACCATGATATTAGATCATGTTATGACTAGACCTTATCGCTTTTCGACACCTAGGGTAGTCCTCCTTAAACATTCTATAGATCATACACCTCTTTCTATAGGGATAGCTATAGTTAAGCCCATTCCTTTTTATGCTATAACTGAACTTATTTTTACTCCTATTATTGTTGATTCTCTTCTTACTTCTCATTTTAGTGTTTCTCCTATTGAGCCTAGTTCTAGTCCTTCATCATCACCCTCCCTTTATGATGGTTTGATTTGATATATAAGATGGTTCCTTTACCCACCAAATGGGCTGATGAGTCCTCTTCAACTTATTTTTCTCCTATTTCACCTCCTTCCATGAGTTCTCCTAAAACCACTCACAAGTGTACCTGTTCATTCCATAAAATAGATAACCACTCTTCCACCCATTGTCACAAGTTGAGACAATATCTCAATACCTTTTATATTTCTTTCCCATTATTAGACAAATCCATACCTCCCCTAAAGGTACTTCCTAAACATTTATCTAAGTATGGTGAGGTATATTTTCTATGGCACCTATGTGGCATGTATCACACTAATCATTGCTACATTATTCAAAATCATCTCAAAGATCACCTTGTAGCTATCCCTAGACATTATACCATTCCTCCCATATGTCATTCTCACAAGAAGAGTCCTCCTTATTCTCCCATAGCTCCACCTCTAGTGGTTTCATCACCTCCTATGGTCCCTTCACCACATGATTCCTTCACCTATGGACCTTCCCTCACCTATGGATCCTTCACCCATGAGTCCTTCACCTATGGATATTTATCCATTAGTAATTTATTTTCTTCTAATAGATTTTTTTCCATACATTTTTCAAACCAAACTTTGCCTAACTTTCCTCCTCAACATGATCATTTGAACATTCCTACTTTTTTAGTTGAGGAGATTAGAAAAGAAGTATTTACCCAATATTCATTGAAAATTTATGAGACCTTAGTTGTAGTACACATTAAGCTTCATAAAGACTTATCTAATGCATTCGATAATGTGTGCAGATAGATTTACCATTATTTATGAGTGCATGGATGGTTATTTCTAATTTATCTTTGGATTGGATGTGTGCTCCAATATTATTTTTATATGTTATATCATTTGACACCATGTCAAAATTATTATTGTTATTATCTTATATAATATTTCTCCTTCTTATTGTACTATAAGTAGCTTATGTTATCATTTTACATTTTGCATATAATTGTATTTTCCTTATCATTGCTATTTTTCCCTTACCATTGCTTCCTTTTCCTTTAGATTTTTTCTCAAAACCCTTCCCTTGTATCTTTATGATTGATTTCTTTCTTATCTTTATTTTTCATAGATAGTTGTCATGGTGACTTGGCTATACTTACCCTCTTCCCTTTGGTTACTATCTTTATTAATTTGTAATCAATATTTTTCATTACTATTTATTTTTATCGATCCTCCTTTGGATCTCCTTTTTACCTTTTTCCTTTTTTTGCAAACTAAGCATATGCACAGTTTAGATTTGAGATCACATGCTAAGTACATTATCAAGGCTAAGTTTTCTATTCAGTATTTTATCTTAGGTTATTTATATTTATTTATCCTTAGCCTACAATTCATTTGTATGTATCAATATCTCTCTCATGATTGGTCATTCCAAATCCTTATGGAGGAAGAATCTTAAAAAGCCTTTAAAAGAAAGTTAAAATCCAAATTATTTAAATAAAAGGAAATGATATCAAAAAGGAAAAAATATTATTAAAATTCTAATAAAACTAAAAGACATGATTCAAAGAACATCTCCTTCTACTAGTCAAAGATCAAACTCCATAGTTGGCCTCATGATAAAGCCAAGGTCCTTTGGGGTGCGGTAGGCTAGTAGATTAGAAGAGGAGAATAAAAAAATATCTTAGTGCTACCTACTTTCTTTTTCAAGTACCCAATCTTCTAGACTAACTGATCTATAAGGCATCTTGAGGAGTGAGGAACATGTCATGGGATGGTCGGTCCATTTAATTTTAGTTATACCAATCTACCATCATGAGTTGATCTTAGTAGCACATCTATTTTCCTACAAATCTTTGTGTCTATATCAAGTGGGTTTCCTTTGTACATATATGACCACTAGTTACTTAGTGTCTTCTCATGTCTTTAGTATATTTCTTACCTCCTAAGGTATTTTCATATTATGCTTAAGTCTTGATTTTTACACTCCCTTTTTCATTCTTTTTCAAAATATTTCCTCTTGGGAAATATTATTTTGCTTACTGATTACTCCCCATGGGATATCATTTGTGAGTTACTTTATAAGACAATGAATAGGACCCAACAACCCTCATAAATTAACATATTTTCCATCCTATTACCCACATACTTGATATACCATTACATATATTTCTACTTACTAATCTTGATTTGGTACCCCTTGGGTTTTTATTTTGTGAGTTGTAGTGTAAGACCATGGATAGGACCCGACCCTCCTCCCAAAATTTTCCAATAATCAAGTCACCATCCAAAATTACATGTGTCAAATATGAGATAAGATTAAATCGATTATGAGGTTATATGCCATTGAGATGCTTCCCATCTTGAATTAGTATGTTTTATTCTCACTTCCATTTTTGTCTTTCAACCATTTTCTTCTTATTTTCTGAGTGCATGTAAGATTACAACCATTTCTTGAATTTCTCATACATCCCAGCTTGAATTAGTATGATATATTTAAGACTAAGTTTTTGAAAATTATGTTTTCTTTTGTACTTCCCATCATGATATAGTATAATTGATTTACTTAATTTTGATTTGTTTTTATTACCATTTTTTCCCTTTTACATACCTTCCATTTTTTTACATTGTTTGTCATACTTCCCAATGTGATATTTAGTATGATTTTAATTTTTTTAATTTGGTGCAAGAATATTTTACATTGGTTTCAAAACAAATCCCCTTTTAACATTTTGTTTGCCATTTTATTAGATATTTATACTTAGTAAATTTTTTTATTACACATTTCCCAACTTGAACTAGTGTGTGGTGCCTTTTTGCCTATTTATTTTTAACCATGAATGTGTAATCCATAATGATATAAAAGAAACCACAACACATATATTTCCTATAATATATACAAAAAAGATAAATACATGTGATAGAAATAAATTATAGACACTAAAAAACCACACACAATGGTTCTAGATTTTGAAATGCCTCAGGACGCCCTAGGGACCATCCAGCCTCTCCCAACCATAAATGGAAGTTAAAAAACCACTAACTAACACACCAGACTTTGAGTTAATTTATATAACTAGCTAAACTAACTCACTAACTTTCCATTTTGAACCAACTTTCTTCAAATCTTGACCATCAATGGTTACATTCACCACTGATGGTTATCCAACCACCGATGGTCACTATGACCACCAATGGTTAAACCTGACCATTGATAGTCAGGTCTTCCCCATCTGAACAAAGAAAACTTGAGCTATGTAAGATAACACATCAAAATTTAATATGGATGGTAAGCTAATGCATCAAAAAGCATCAAAACCATCAAAACTATCAACCAAACCTCCTATGGAACCTTATACCTTCATCTCTTTTTTCCTATAAAAGGAGGGGAACAAGAGGTGAAAAAGGATCTAGGAATTTTAGCAATCTGGTAATCAAGCTATCAACTAGCAGTCATCAGGAGCTTCTAGCATCAATAACTTCTTTATAGGTCTTCCCTCTAGAAAGTCAACAACTATGATAGAGACCCAAACCTTTACCAAAATTTCTCTTTAGTAAAATTACTATTACACTACCCAAATCACTCTCAAATTAGCTACCAACTGTCAAACAACTAGTTAAGTATATTTCCAATTTTTCAAGTTTTGATTATATAGTTTCTAACCTAGACCCTTTTGCATCATATCTTCTAACCTCTTGTCCCTAATCAAACATTTAAAATTTTTCTACTTGATCACTGACCTCATTAGCACAATATTTCTACAACACTTCTGAGAACCCATAATAATCATCGAGGGTCACCCTAATTGCTGACAGTCACCTTAATTGTCGATGGTCACCCTAGCCATCAAGGGTCATTATGGTAGGAAATAATAACAAGATATTTCCACTTACTTACCCTCAACCAAATTCCACTTTTTATCTTTTTGCATATTCATAGAATCCCCACCTATTTTTAAAAATCTTTACGATCATCTAGATCACATGTGCACAAACAAACAAGGTCTTTACCATACCCATATCTAGTTCCTTCTTCTTTTTCAAAAATATAAACTAAAATTGAGAGAAACATTTTGGCATGCCTGGTGGGACCTAGTACCATCTAAGTGCCCTTTTTCCCTTATTTTATGCTCATATAAAGAAATCAAAATTTATTTTGGGTATAAAATAAACCTTGCATACATTGATTGCTTACATGTTTAGCTCACATACTTAAAATTAAAGGCTAAGTAAATAAATCATAGTTACACATTTATTCTCACACACCAAAACTAAATCACTTATATCAACTAAAAATCATAACAATTAACATAAGGATCGACTAGGGTTTCATATCCTAGTGGTTCACCTTTAACCTTTGGCTATCTTACTTGGAGGTCATTACCAAGAAGAGAAACCAAAATTCAGCACTTTGGTTGAGTTTAAACTCTAGAAATTGGTATTTACTAGATGAGAACCCAACACCCTTATCGCTATGGTGTGTGAAGGGAGGGGGTAATCCCTAATACTAAACCATATATTAATTTCTAACACATATCCTTTTGAGATCCTTAAACACCTGAAACCAACCATATGCTTCTTTTCTAGTACCTATTTTATAAACCAAGTTCTTTTTCATACTTTCCAACCAGGGCAAAATCTAAAAGCAAGATTAAAGGTATCCTAAGATTTTAAAATGCACTCTAGTGTATTATTTTGATTGTCTTGAGATATTTTTATTTTTTTTGTTGTGTTTGAGTTGTGATCTTTCCTTTATTCCTTTATATTCCTCACATGGATTTTACTAGACAATAATTGAAGAACTAAACTAACTAGGAGCTACCTTCCTCTTCTTTTTCCTCCATGGAGTATACTTTGGATGTTTAGGGTTCTTCCCATCCTTATACCAAACCTATCATGCCTTGGCTAGTTGTCTAAGGTGATGTGGATTTCACCACTTTCCTTGATAACAATTTTATATCCTTTTAACATTATATTAATACCCTATCTAACCATACCCCTACATTGGTTTCAATTATAGATCCACTATATGGGATGCCTCCCCATCTTATGGGAGAGACCTTTGTTTCTATTACCTATACCCAACCTATGATCACTTAAAAAACTTTCTCCATCAATAACCCATCCACTACTTCTATCTAAACTCAATAAAACAACCTAACCAATAACCAAACACCCCCTACACTGACCAGCTACCCCTCCAACGTAGGGGCAAACTCACCTTTTGTTACCCGTGCTCCACCCAATATGTGGATACCTTATAACCATATTTACACTATTCTCCCTATCACTTCTAACCCACCAATCTCCACCCCACTTCAAAATGTGGTGCTTTCTATACCTTCTACCCTTATACCTATAAGTACTAGAATTACCACTCACCCCAGCCAATTAACCCATTCATACCTCCAACCCAATCCATATCAATTCCACAATCTATCAATTTGATCATACCTAAAAACTAACCTACATCAATTCCTCAACAAATACCTATGACACCCTACTCATGTTATGTTCCTAATCCAGAAGGATATATAGTTCCATCTTCCACTTAGCCTCTTATGCCTATTAACCCATATGTGGCACCTTTTACCCAACCTCTTGTGCCCATTAACCCTTATGTGGAATAATCACAACCCTGAATGACCACATACCAACACATGGCATCTTCTCAACTTTTTACCAGTTATCCATATATTACATCCACCCAATCCTAACAAAACTTACCATATAATTGTGGAGCTCCCCAACCCAAAATAGATTTAGTCAAAATGTCGATTGACAAAATGACCAACCTAGAGTCATTTATCTCTGGGAATCACAACCTCATGTCTTACAACCAAATATGTAATGAAACTTTTCACCCATTCATACCTATCTAACCTTAGCCTCCTTAATGATAACTACCCAAATTTTTTAAATTCTAAAGTAAGGAAGAACCCCAATAACACCTAAGAGTGTTTTAGAATTCTTTCTACTTTATTTCCTATGAAGATGTTTTTCTCTTTCGCACCTTTCCTATGTCTTTATATGGACCAACATTAGATTGGTTTAATGCTATCACTAAGCACTCCATATTTTATTTTTCACAACTTGCCCAAACTATTTTAAACCACTTCTTGATCAATATATCTAAGAAGGTCTCCATCACCAACCTCTACTCCATCAGGTAATTTGATGATGAATCAATCACTGATTTCATATCTTGATGGAGAGATCTTATCAATAAACTCTCTTTATCTTTTCCCAAAGTTAAGTTGATTAAACTTTTATCTCAGGCTTGTGCCAAACATATTGCCCTTACTCTACAATTTCAAACATTTAGAACCTTTGATGAGGCTTTCACCGTGGCATGCAAATATAAATTAGAGTCATAAATAAGGGGAAGTTGAAACTAAGAAATAAAAACTATATCTTCAAATCCAATTACCCTTACCCATATAAAACTACCAAAAAATCTAACAACCCTAAAACTAAACTAAAATAAACCATAAACATGGTTGTCCTTTAAATTACTCCACCTCTGATTGTCAACCAAACCAACTCCTCTAAGTCCTCTAATCAGTAAACCTAGAATCAAAACTAGGCTACTTGAAAATAATAAACTCTAGTAGGGGAATCATATGCTTTAGTTTTGGACAAGTTTCTCAAAGATAACATCATACATATTCCCCTCATCAAACCTCCCCAAAAATTCAATGCTTCTTGCACTATGCTTGATTGGTATAATGAGAGTGATCTATGTGCTTTCGATCATATCATTGAACATGACATTAGTAGGTGTAACAACTTCAAAATCATTATCTAAAACTTGATTGATAAGGGATAACTTGTATTGGACAATCCCAATACACCCTTGAATCAGTCACATGACATGTTTTTACAACCTTTTCCTAATCATGCCCCTTCTTCCCACTATGATGACAACAAACCAAAATCATATCATGCTTTTAAGGTTTATATGATCAATGTAATTATCAATGAACTTATCATTGAGGAAACCACTACCTTAACTACCTCTTCCTCTGATCCACTTATTAAAGTGGTATAATTACCCCCCATTCTTTTAGATACCCAAGAAAGTAATAAACCATCTCGTCTCCTTCACTTGATGAGGTAAGGGACTTAACTTCCTACCCCATCATGGAATCACCCACTCTATCTTTAGAAACCATTCTAAAAGGAAAGATCACCTTATGTACTCCTTCCATGGAAGAAACATCCTCCTAAATCTTGGAACCTTTCATGAAGGATAATGGTGAAGAAACCATTCATTTACCTCAACCTATGGACTTAAGATTTGAATCTAATGCCCAAGGAATCAAACCAATTTACAAACCCTTCTCTAGACTAGTCTAAATCCTATAATCCTCTTCTCAACCCAATATGGATCAAGCCACCTTTTAGCACCATCTTGGGATCCCTTATAAAAACAAGCATGAACCTTCGACCTTACCTTCATCCACCCCATATTCAATCACACCTACCATTCAACCTATTATCACCCCAACCCCTTCATCAAAATCCTCTCCCTCAAAAATCATGGAAGAACCATCCAAACCATCTCCATCCAAAATTATCAAATCACCTTACACCTCTCTAATAAAACCTATCAAGAACCTCAAGATTCTTCCTACTTCTAGCCTTATCCACCCATCTTTGAAGTTGGACTTAACCCCATCTATTCCACCAAAGAACACCTTAACCAAATGAATCAAGAAAGTGAATCCACCTAAACTTCCACCTAAAACTATAACCATACTAACCACTTCCCTCTTACATTATATCTTGGGAGCCTATCCTTATTTCATCCTAGGAGCTCATCCTTCTATCAAGGAGAACCCTCCCAAAAATACCCAAACTAAAATTCCTCATTTTATCCTACCTTTACCTACCCACTCTAAATCATCAAACTCCCCATCATTATTAACCAAACTATCTACCCTAGCTATGCACCTATCTCTAAATCTTCATCATGTCAATCAACCACCTCCAAATATGTCACCTTTAAACCTTACACCTCAAAACCATCTAATTCCAAGAAATCCTAATCAAACCCACCTACCAAAACCATTATATCACCCACAACTTCTATGGTGAAGCCTAATTCTAAGAAGGTTCCCACCATAAAAATCAAAAGTTCATCACCATAACACCTTTGCTCAAATCTTATTTAACTATTTTACAAAGGTTATTACAAACCTATTCCTTAAACCTACCACTTATAAAAATATTTTACCCTTTGATTCCTAAACCATATTGGTTAAATGATAGTGTAATCTACTCATACCATAGGACACTTAGACACAACATAGAGAACTACAAAGCTCTTCAAGCACTTATCCATAACTTATGGGATGAGGATGATCTATTATCAGATGAACCTCTCTTAATCCCATTATTAATAAAACCACCAAATGAACCTATCCAACACTTACCCACTCCTACACTCTCATCCAAGAGTGAGGAGAAACTAAAGTGGCCATCTAGCCTAATGATTCCCCTCATCCACACTATCCATATGGTTACCTAATCTTGAGCCCAATAAAAGGATAAGGGAAAGGCCAAAGTGTCTATTCTATGGACATATCCTTCCACCCCTCAACCTTTCAAATAAACTCAAGTTCCTTCACCTTCACCTTTATCAAAACCCAAAATATCTATTTTGGGTACCTATCCTTCCAAACCTTCTACATCTATGTAGCGAGTAGTTTTGAAATAATTTCACCTGACACCGATGTAGATGATCCTATACAAACTGATCAACACCTCACCTCATCATCTCCATGCACTAATAGAGGCCCCGTAATCTATAGAGATCCAACCTAAATACCCTTAACCTCTTGTAGCCTTTGTTGGATCTCTTCAACTTTCCACCTTTATCACTTTCAAGGATTTATAAATACCCTCCATTCATATAGATGATTCAGATCCTCTCCTTTTCATCACTGCATACATGAATTAAACCCACATCAAAAGAGTGATGATTTATGGGGGAGATAGTATTAATATTATCTCCTCTGATTCTTATGACCAACTCTAACTACCAAATTGTTAGAAATTCTAGTGCTCATTTATTCCTTTAATGATACTATGGCCACAACCTTGGGGACATTCATCCTCCACATCCACTTGAGACCTCACACACTTCTAGAGATCTTATAAATCATAAAAGGTGAGTTCTAATACAAAATCTTATTTGGATGTCCTTAGATCCACTCCATGAGTTGTGTCCTATCCAACTTGCATTGATGTGTCAAGTTTGAACATGAGGGTCATGTCATCACTATACAAGCTAACCCTAGTCCTTTCGCATCTTGAAACATGACATATCAACCCAATGATGTTGTTTTTCCTCTCTCATCCACCTTACCACCAACCAATAACAAATTCATCCCTACCATCAGTGAAGATTCAACTAACTCATCTATCCATTCTTCTTAGATCCCCATAGAGGACCCCTTAGAGCCTACATTCTAACATCTCTCATTAGGAGATTATCATCTTTTAGCATTAGATGTCTTCCCTACTCCTCAAGAGTATGGGAATCTTGACCATAATCTTGGTTATGATCCTAATATTAAAGCCATCATTCCTTTTGGGCTTTCTAAAACCAAACCAATTTTATCTATGGGGGACTTGAAAATTTGCTTCTCATTTCCTCCACCATCTCTTCCACCTAGCTATTTACCTCTAATTTTTTCTATTTGGACAAATTGGAATTTGTCAAATTATACCTTCACAAGTGTTCCTAGAAAGGATTCAACCTTGACCATTATGAACATGAACCAAATGAGTTACCTTTGATCAGGATTCAACCTTGACCATTATGAACATGAACCAAATGAGTTACCTTTGATCAAAACCTAAAAAACTCGTAAGTTATTTGGCCTTGGATTCATCCCACTGGAAGAACCCACTGATTCACCCAAATGTATTTCCACCATTAATGAGGACATTCCATCCTCACCAAACCCATTTCTTTCAAAGTCTAAGGGTTTTGAAACCATCATGTCTAACTTTTTTTAGTTAAAACCATTAGTTTGGGTCCCTTAATGTATAACAAGGGTGACCAAACTAAAACCTTTCATCTAATTCATCTTGAAATGGTATAAAATGATTCTCTTGTTGATGTATAAAATTGTTCTTTTTGTTTCAGACACCAACAATGGGAAGTTTCAAGATGTGGGACATGCGACTTGAAACAACCTCCAGATTTATAAGAAGCTAGTCTCTTCTTTATATCAAGTGTTTGGGGGAAAAGGGATAGGAATTTTAAACAAAAATGCAAATGCAAATAAAGAAAATCTAACTATGGCAATGTGCCTGAATATAATTTTGATCCTTAATCCTAAGCATAGTGGAACTATATGTAAGATTCAATTACATTAAAGAGAACACGTGGCATGATCAATGTAAAAGATAGAAATAATAGAAATAGAGGCTCACAGCTTAGACTACTTTTGTAATGATGCCGGAAACATCAACAAAGGCACAAAACTCTGTCTTCTCATTAATTCTTTAGCCATATAAAAGGCATAGAAACATGCACAGTTACATAAACTTTACAACTTGAGAAAATAGAATAAAGGCAAATGATATTCCTAATCACAACTCTAGAAAGTCTAAAACTCTTTTCAATAATTTTCTTAGAAAATTCTCTCCCCCTCCTTTTTTTTCTAATCTCTGCACTCCTCTTTATAGCGTCAGATCTCTCATTCCATCACGTTCTTTCCCACACAGTTGTCTATTCTTCCTTAATCTCATAGGGGACAAACAGATGGCACTTTCAATGTTTACAGGCCCCAAAAATCTACCTAGTGAACTACTCCATCTACTAGAAATAACTCCCACTGAGTTTCCCTCTAGATTGTCCATGCATTCCCAAACATACTCTAACTGAGGTGGAATTGTTTATACAGGACCCTCTATTCTGTTGAAATGGAAGAGGGAACTTAGTCAATTTCTTGAAAATTTGCTTATTTCTTAAGAGACACCAAAGAATGACACTTGGCTCTTTCCACAACTTCTATCGAATACATGTAGCACTTTCTACTTTCCCTATATTCTTACTATATCTTGCTCAAGGACACTCCACCTTTGACACCTATTGCAATCCACTTATTTGATACTTAACAACTTAAAATAAATAAGACTCACCGCATTCCTTTCCCGAGTAACCTTTAAAAGGGGCATGGAGATAGGTGGCAATCTCTACTTCTCTTCAACAAAAGACACGTGGCAATCTTTGTTTCTCTTTTGCTATGCTGTGGGAGTGTCTAGGATGCATGTTAGGCTCCTATGGATGGTGACACTTGGCAACTTCCATAGACTTCAAAAATAAAACCTGAGACCCACCATAGTCTTTATTCAACAATGAAACTCTAAAAGATCTTTTAGATGTCGACACACAATAGCTTCCACTACTTCTTGGAAGATATGTGGCATCTTCTGCTACTTCTAAGAATAGAGTATATAGGGGCTCAGTTGATGGCACTTGAAGGCCTCCACTTGAATGGTTTGGTTGCGCCTTACTTGCCCTTC
Source organism: Torreya grandis (assembly GCA_037957365.1). NCBI lineage: Eukaryota > Viridiplantae > Streptophyta > Pinopsida > Cupressales > Taxaceae > Torreya > Torreya grandis. The sequence goes on from JARHVA010009519.1 coordinate 86,945, forward strand.
AAAAGGGAACTTGTCCTTTGGTCTTTGGGATGCTCCTTTAAATTGCCCATTAAATTTAAAATGGTTTAATGGTCCAATGGTTCAATGGTTCAACACTGCATGCCATCTACACATAATTCAAGGTATTGAACCAAGGCATTGAACCACCTTATTGAACTAAGGCATTAAACTGCCTTATTGAACCAAGGCATTGAACCACCTTATTAAACCAGGGCATTGAACCACCTTATTTCAAATGCTGACACATGGTGACTTCCACTTCCTTTTACAAAAACAATCTAGAGCCTTCTACAATTTCCACTTGGCACTTTCTGCCTGCTCCTGATACTTAGCTTGTTGAAGACTTTTGCTGAAAAATAAATGAAACGTGGGTGTCGATATGAAATGTGAATGTCAACACATGGTGCTTTCCATTGAGTTGCTATTGAACATGCGGCACATCTATGACCAGCGTATAAGAAAATCAAAGGTACCTCAGATGATGCCACTTGGCAGCTTCTACTTGATTATGACACTTAGCCAAAAAATGAAACAAATGAATCAAAAGGGAAATAGAACCTGTGCTCTATTTTTGAACCTCACCATCAAAAACCAAGGTATGTGGGAAAAAATTTTGTAGTGAGTGAATAAAAATCAAAATGCAATGTAGAGTGAAAATTTTACTCTACAGTTACTAGCAACCCTAAGGGCTTTTAAGCCTACTCAAAAAAGAAACCACACTCCCATTAGATCAAAATTGTAAAATTTTATAGCTTCAACAATGTTGTCTGGTAGGTGGACCACTCATGGTCAGATAACCCTTGCTTGTTCTGTAATTCATTGAAGGCTAAATCAAGGTTAATAATATCCTTGTGCAAATTATTTTGTAAAATCTGAATTTTAGGCTTCAATTTGAATTTGAGCTAGGAAACATGAACCAAAATAGCTTCTACTTCTAAGACTAAGGAATCATCCTGTAAGTTCTAAAAAATTATTTGATCATTCTATTTGGCTAGCAGCAATGGTTCAATTTGATCAGCCATTAGCAACATGTTATCATCAAGAAATGGAGAAGGAAGACATAATCACACTAGATCTTCAATATGTTGTTTCATTTCACTGATGCCTTATTTCATGATTTCAAGGAGCTCTCTACAACTGTTGGCTATGGAATTGTAACTGAGAACCTCATTTACTCTCTTTGTGGTGACCATTCTGTCAGTGATTCCTACAGCTACCAATGTCACATCCATTGCATCATAGATCTTTTACAACAATGTTTTAGAGCCCATTACTCTATCAGAAACTATAGTTAGAGTGTTTTTCACTGAATCTTCCACCTTTTCACACAATTTTTGTGCATTTAATAGGAAGGTAAGAGAAGTCTTAATCTAAATAATCTCCAAGGAGATTCTTTTCCACATGGATTCGTAGAGCTCCTTTACTAGTTTTATCACTCTGACATTGCTTGGCCTATTAGCCAGCTCCAGTGTTAGTTGTGCCACTCTCTGTTGCTATGCTTGGAACTAGGCTTGAATGGCTACAGTATTATTCTATTCAGTTAGTAGCTTGTGTTACCATTCTGCCTTTTCCCACCTCAGGGTCCCCACCGCAACCTTTATCTATATGAGCTCTACCTTTAAAGAATAATTTTGGGCATGGACTACCTACTGAATTTGAAGAGAAATAGTCTCTTGTAACTGTTTATTTAGATTTGTTATTTCATTGTCCTTTTTGTCAATTTTTGTGATCAAACTATTATAGTTTGCCTTCTCTTTGGCCAAATTGGCCTCCATCTCCTATAGCTTCTTTGATGTCTTCAAATAGTCTTCAGTGACTATAGAAGTGGATTCAGTCAATAGCTCAATTCTATCTTAGGGCCTAAAAAGGGACATGTTAATGCCCACTACATCCATCATGTAATCCTCAGGCTGCATCTGCTCAACTGGCTTGATAACATTTGGTGATAAATGGGTCACCATTAATTGTTGCTAAATTGGGTTAAATTATGACCGTAGATGTGTTGTAGCCAGTGCTTTATTTTCTTTCATCCTCTTTTTCTCTCTTCGGGCTTCCCTTGCCTTTCATGCAACATCTACTTGGGTCTAAAAGGTAAAAGGAGAGATAATGTGCCCACCCACAAAAGGATGTCCCTGTGGCAGACCGTATTGAATAGCCAATTATTGGCTATGGGAAATCTAAGGGGAAACATTTTTGGGAATAGAGGGGGAGAAATGGGGTAATGTTAAAACTTGAGGTGGCACAGATGGGGTGAAGTGAGAATTGAGAATGGTAGAAGTGGTAGGGAATGTTATCTGGCTAAATGAGATCATCATGCCAATGGGAGAAGAAATAGATTTAGAAGGAGAAAGAGGAATAATACTTACCTAAGGAGAAATTTTGGAACTCTATAATTGGCATTGTTGGGTGTCTGTCTCTTCTTCCATAGCCAACTAAAATTGCACCCTCTTTCATTTCTTGGGTGTCTCCTCTTCTAGCTATGTTCTCTTTCCTTCCACATCTACTACTACCATTGGTGATGCTTGTGGAAAACTGGGAACTTCACTGAATTTTGATGATGGGGAAGCTTTCAATGGTGAATGAACCACACTCTTTTGTTTCTCCAAGATGCTGAGAGGTTGGGGCCAAACTGACATAGTTATTATAGCTATAGTTTGTTTTGAGGTTTGTGGCTCTTGGCTTGCAAAATTAGTTATCTCCAGGATAGATGTAAGGGAGAGATGACACTCATCCCATAGTTCTTCCCATCTCTCATTTATGTCCATGTTCCTAAATGAATGGGTAATTTGAGAAATTTCTTGCCTATACTTCTAATAGCCTTCTATCTTCTCCACCTCCCAATCTTTATTATTTAATGCTCTTCTCAAGCCAAAAGTCATTCTGACTTTGGGATCATAATCCCTCTACTTAACATAGAAATTTTCCCATGGTCTATTTTGCAGAGGGGGAAAATCTGTTAATTCAACATAAAAATTAAGAGCATCTTCTATAGGGTTTCTCCTGGTCTCCCAAAAAGGGTGACCCTCATGTGTAATCCTAGTTGTGACCCTGTTAGTCCTTATCTAGGAAGCTATGTAACCATTCGGGTCACATACCCATTTGTCTTCAACTAACAAGAACCCCAAAAAGGCTAGATTTTAAACCAACAAAATTTTAGCATCCCTGGTTTCTAAAACCATGTTGCCTGCCATCCGCAGGAGATCATACATCTTTCTCTTCTATTTTATAGAACCATAATCATTGTCTACTACTGACACTTTCTTGGTGACCTCTAAAAATGATAATCGAAGAGTTAGAATCTTCGGTAGCAACATTGGTTCCCCACAAAAACCATGAACTCTTATAATTGTATGGTGGGATCCAAAGTAGAAGTCACACAGAATTGGGCAACTGGCTAAGTGGTTTGAAACACTGGGAAATAATCTATTCATGACTGGTTCAGGGCTGAGGTGGCAAAGAGCAAGGGTAACAAATAGTTCCTAGAAATCATATGGGTCACTGGTCCTTGACAAAATACGTGTCCATGCAGACACAAGAATGGTCCTTTATGGGTCCAAAATTGGATCATACATGTCCAGATGCATATGTTGGGTGAAGAGGTCAGGGTTCTAGTATAGCATGAAGTGAAACAAATAAGAATAATACCTAAACACTCCTTTTGATTTGAACTAGGCCAGTTGCTCCATCATTGAAAAAACAATTTGCTCTAAAAAGTCGAGCCTGTATTCTTGGGTCTTGTTGACGGTCTTCAATCTGAAGAGGATAGCCATTTGCTCTATGTAAACTTCCATATCATCTTTCATGCCAAAGATGAAATCCATCATGGATAGTGCATCTTGGTTGACTTGTGTGAATTGGCCTCTTGCAATAGGGAGTGTGGGCATATTAGTGTTGTCATCACCCATTTATAATTTCATTCTTAAGAACCTTAATTGGGTATTGACGTTAGCCCATGTCCTTTGCATTTTAGCAATAGTGGGAAACATTGCAGTACTATCATGGTGTAGGGATAACATATCTCTAATAGCTTGTGGTGTGATTTGCACCATGAAAGGACCTTGCTAAATGGTGCATGAGGGTGCATGTAGCCAGTCTATGCATAATTCAACCAAGTCGAGGCATGGATGCATAGTTGGGACAAGAAACTATGCTAGTTGTGAGGTTTATATCCTCATGGAAAATGCCTCATATTGCCCTGCTCTAGCCCTCTGAAGACACCTTTGATGTGCCGCTTGTCTAAGGGTTTTGCTGCTAGCTCTTTGCAAGATTGGGTCCATGATTCCATCTGCATAATCCTTTACTTTTGTTGGATCAATTGCTTGACCAACCTCTAGAATTTTGGTCTTTGGATAGGCTTTCAATGGTTGTGTGAGAGCTAAAGCATATGACTTACTTGATAGAAACTTATCAAGGGATTCATAAATCCTAGCTCCTTGTTGTGAAGATGATGCTCCTTCCATATCTATGTCCTTTCTGTGATAACTGGTATGAACCCTTTGCAAACAAAACACTCTCATTGAAGCAAATTTACTAGGCACTAAATTTTTTCACAAGTAGTAGGATATTTTCTCACAAATGTAGGAATGCTTGAGAGTTTTTAAACTTTAACTCTTGCTAAAGGTATTTATGAGCCTATCAAGTCTCAAAAGGCATTAAATTCAGACAACCATTAGCGAATCCTACTCAATCTTCCTGGGACAGTGAGATAGACACGTTATGCAAGTGGTTGTGCAAGGTACCTCAGAGATTTCTAAAGATTTGGGAAACATTCAATGCTTTGATAATTTGAACATTTTTAATATTTGAAAACATTTTGAGCCATCGACTCTATGTTTAAAAACACTTATTTAAATGAAAAGCAGGAAAACAACAACGTAAAAAAAACAATACGAGAATGGGAAACTATCTAGCTATAATACATTAGAGACCCAAGTTAAGTGAAATGATTCAAATAGATTCCATTTACTAGAATCTCTTTAGGTTCTCCTTCCATCGATTCTAGCTCGAATGAATTCTTTTGCTTACACGTACAAATTTTATACGGGCTAGTCCATAATGCTTCAAACTTAGTATGCTGACTCGGCTTGGCGGCTCTTGCATCCCACTTCAAAACAATTGAGTCTAATTCAAAATGAGGATTTAAAGTCCTTTATATCAAAATATTCCTTAACCATTCCCTGATGCTTAATTAATGAATCATGGGATGTATCCCTCTTCTCCTGAACTTGCAAAAGCTCTGCAAGCCTAACTTGCATGGGGCCAGTTTCTTCAATTTCAATTTGTTTAATCAGCTAGAGGGTACAGATTTCCAAACTTAAGGGGATCACAACAGACTTTCCATATACCAATTCATATGGGGACATTTTTATCACCTATTTAGGCATAATTCTATTGGCCCATAGTGCTAAATTAAGCACTTAATGCCATTTTTTGTGATGATCGGCCCCTATTCTTTTGATGAGTCTAATCAAGTTCTTATTAGTTAATTCTGCCAAACCATTACCTTGAGGGTAATAGTTAGATGAAGTTTTCAGATATATTCTATGTTTCAATGCAAAGTCAGATACTTTAAACCCCAAGAATGCTTTAGCATTATCAGAAATTATGGTGTGAGGAGCCCCAAAGCGAGTGGTGATACTTCCTAGAAAGTCTAAGATCACATTTTCTATTGCTTCTTTGAGTGGGACTGCCTCAGTCCATCTAGTGAAATAATTTGTGGCAGTTAATATCCATTTGTGACCCATACTAGACACTAGATTTATCATTCCAATGAAGTCAAAACCCCATTGAGCAAAAGGTTCATCCACAATTATAGGACTAAGGGGCATTGTTGCATTCCTTCTCATCCCCATATAATATTGGCAAGATTGGCATTTTTAACTAATTGATAACAATCTATAAATAAAGTAGGCCAAAAATATCCTACCTCACTTATCTTTATGGCTATGGTCTTTGAAGAAAAATGCCATCCTGATATTCCATGATGCATCTCGTGTAGTATTCTCTTAGCATTAGCCTATTCTACACATCTTAACAACTTACCATCAAAATTTCTTCTAAAAAGGACCTATTTAATTAAAACAAAATGAACTCCTTATATCCTATAGTATCTCCTCTTATTTTGAGGGAGTTATCTCAGATAAATTCCATATTTCATAAAATGAATCTTGCTTGTGACCCAAGATTTCTAATCAACCTCTTGTATCTTTAACACCATCTCCATCTCTCCATCTTTATCTATCTCCTTAGGTACCATCTTTTCAAGCCCTTGGGTCATATATTGGCAAAAACCCCTACCTCTGACTAACTTGGTGGGTCTGACCTCTACATCATATTCAAGGATCTTAGTAATCTAGTTGGCTCTTTTTTCAATGATTTCTCCCTTTATGATGTACTTTTTGACACTTTGGTGAGCTACGAGTACCAGAATTTTGCTCCCTCATACCTTATGCCTAAATTTTTTGAGGGCTTTTACTATGGCATATGATTGTTTCTCTACAAATTTGTACTTGGTTTCATAATCCCTAAGATTTCTTGAGAAAAAGGCTATTGGGTGTTCTCCCTCTTATTTATCATCCTTTTGTGTCAACACAACAGCAATGCTTAACTCTCCTCCATTGACATATATTACAAAAGGCTTGGAAAAACCTAGGTTTTTTAGTATTGGGGCTTTTGAGATAGCCTTATTGACCTCTTCAAAGGCTTTCTTTCCTTCTGTAGTCCATTTAAAAATTAGGTCTTTCTTTAACAAGAGTGTCACTGGCCTCACCAAGCCTGTAAAATTGAGTATGAACCTACTGACAAAATTAATCTTTCCTAAGAAGGACTGAACTGCCTTCTTATTTACTGGAAGAGGTAGGTTCATTATAGCTGCAATCCTTTCAGGATCTATGGAAACTCCTTATTTAGACACTATATGTCCCAATAATTTGCCTTGAGGCACCAAAAAGATGCATTTCTTGGGATTCAGTGATATTCCAAAATCCTGACATTTCTTAAAGATAGATTCTAAATGATCAAAATGATCAACAATATTTTTTGAAAAAAAGTGAGGTTGTCCAGATAAACCAGGATGATTTTATTTATAATTTCACCAAAGGTTACATCCATATCTATTTGAAAGGTGGCTTCTACATTTGATAGGCCAAATGGCATCTTAGCATATGTAAATGTTCCCCATTTGGTAGTAAAAGCAATTTTGTACTCATCTTCATCAGCCAACCAAATCTAGTTGTATCCAGAGAAACCATCTACCAAAGAAAATCTCTCTGATCTAGCCATAGTTTGTAGAATTTGTTCCATGGATGGCAAGGGATAGTGGTCTTTCAAAGATGCTCTATTTAGATCTCTGAAATCTACACACAATCTTACATCTCCATTATTTTTCCTAACTGGTACTAGATTTGATACCCAAGTTGAATGCTTGATTGGAAAAATTATTTTGGAATCTAAAAGTTTTTGCAACTCATCTACCATTAGAGGCTCAATCCTTGGATTTACTAGCCTCTATTTCTACCTGATGGGCTTAGATCCTTCAGTCAGTTCTATTGTGTGTTGAATAATGTCTCTATTGTATCCATGAAGGTCTTCATAGCTTTAAGATATGACTCTGTCATATTTTTTGTGTAATTCAATTAGTCTTTCTTTTTCCACTTGAGTTGTATAATTCCCAACTTTTAGTTTTTTCCCTTGACTCACTTCTATTTTAGAATAATTTGCTTTATCTACCTGGAACCTCTTCTTCTCCAGGCTTACATCCTCTAGATCAAATAAGTTTTCTAAGGTGATTAAGTCCTTGAGGAGCTTATTAGTCTTCAATTGTAAAATATGATCTCCATATGCTTCCTCAATTTTGATTTGTAACTGATCAACAAACTCATCTGATTGTTGTAAGAATGAGACTACCTAAGCATCATTTTCAAATACTTGTTAGTTCTCATCATTGTCTGGAATAGTCGGCCTCACTATAAATTTTACTAAGTCATTGTTAATTAATAGGCCAGTTGCTAGATTAAACTATGAGCCAATCTAGGCCATCCTATCAGCTTCAAAATTTTGACTCATAGGGACTATCTCAATATTGAAAGCTTTAAAATCCTCTATTAAGTCCCAAATCCTATGTCTGTAGGATCTCATCCTTATATTTTTGGTTGCTACCTTTTTCTCTAATTTGCTTTACCACTAATTCTAAATCTCCTTTTACTATTAGGTTCTTTATCCCCCTTTTCTTGCCTAACAGGAGCCCATGTACTAAAGATTCATACTCAGCATCATTATTAGTAAAAGTAAATTGGAAATGGATAGCCCTTAAAATTTTCTCACCATTCAAAGCAGTAAGACAAATTCCTGCTCCAACATCATGCTTACTTCTAGTCCCATCAAAATTTAAGTTTTAGATTTCTAAATTCTAAGTTATTGGTGCCTTTTCCCTTAGAACATTTGGGATTTCATGGTCCTCATCAAAAATGGCATATGTGCCTAGACCAGTAGAGTCATAGTTTTCATATGGGTCACTATGCATCATAGCCAACAACTGGTTATTTTCTTCTTCTTGATCATGCTTAGTCCAGTCACCTAACTCTTCAATAAAAAACCTTTCTTCCTTATTTAACATAGCATGATCTGCCTCTAATTTTTATGTTGGTTCATTGGTGATATGATCTTTTGATAGTGGTTCAGATATAATTTTCATCTTCGAACCTTATCTAGTTCTTAGGATGAGGTGAGACTAGTCAAGAGACATATACCCTCCTATTTTTGCTATAAAGTCTCTAGATAAACATAAACCAAAAACAAGAGGTATATCTATGACTACTACATCTTGGCTGACAATTATATTGGGACAAGTATATAACTGCAATGGGAGTTGTTTGATTCTCCCTATGGTTTGTACTATTTTGCCATCTAGCTGCATAACTCCTTTTATACGGGGTTCATATTTTATTTTCAAAGCATCAGCGATTTGCTTGGGCATCACTATAGTACTAGATCCTAAATTTATCAATGAATTATGCAAGATTTTCTTTCCAACTATCAGAGCCAAATAGAAAGGCTCTAGTTTGGATTTACTTACTTGTGTTCCATCATTCACAAAGGTTGTCTTTGAAGGAAATGTATCTTTGAGCTTTTCTTTTCCAGTAGGTCCTTCTTTGGTAACAGTACCTTTGGGCACTGCTTGGCTTTGTAGAGCTTCTTGTAGTAGTGTCTTGTATTTGGGAATAGCCAATATATCCCATATTGATACTTGTGTTGGAGTCTTCTTCAATTGATCCACTACATTTATCGGTCCCAAAGGCTAAGTTTTCTGAACATAAGGATATCTTGTGTTTTCCTGAATTTGGGAATGAACCCCTTGATCTTGTACTGGCTGAGGCACTTCTTGTCTGATAGCAGTGTTTCTCTATCCTTGAAATGGAGGATTATTCATGACTTGACCATTTACAATCTCAGGCTATTCCACCATTCTCCTCTTTGATATGGTGTAATAATCAGATTACACCACTGGTCTTTGGGAGGTAGATGCTTCGTTCAAGAAAACTAATTCTTCATCTTCAACCCATGAGAATAAAGCGTGTTCTAGGTCTATTTATTCCTCTTGTTATAAGGAAATTCCTTGCATCTGAGCCACTAGGACTGAATTCTACATACCAAAAGATTGGTAGGCTTGATTGTCACTGGTACTAGCAAACTACCATCCATTTTTCTTTGCTCTGCTACCCTTTGTTGTAGATTACCCCTAGGACAATCTCTAAGTGTATGAGCATTATTACAAGGGAAACACCAGGCATTAGTATCATCCACATTATTATTTTTCCCTGGAACCATCTCCCTATTTGAGTTGGGAGGAATAGTCTGTGAGGGTGTGGGAACTGCAACCAATTGATTCGCTGGTTGATGGTTAGTTTGTTTTGGAGGACCCTGATATTGGTTTGGTTGGGATGAAAATATGTTTCCTTGATAGCCTTGATAAGGAGGCTTGGAGAAAGTATTCTACTAACTTTTTATATTGATCAGCTCATTAGAAAATGTCCTCAGGATATTATTGATATCATCCATCTCAGATGACTGAGCAGGACAAGTTCTTTCATAGATGGTTGAGGGTAAGTGTACATAGACATAGGTGGGCTTAAATATTTAGGAACTTCTTGAGGTAATGGCAAGGAAATTTCTAGGAACATGGGCATGGGAGGCCTTGGAGGTAACTTTCTAGCATTTATTAAATGATTTTCAGCTCTGACCGCATATTCATAAATCTCTGGCAAAGTGTGTCCTCCAAGTGACTAAATCATAACAGATATATCTAAATTTAAAGCCTTGAGATAAAACACTATGGCCATACCTGGTAATGGTCTAGCTGTAGTAGGGATTCTATCCTAAGTCTTTTGAAATTTGGAATTGAAGTTAGTCATGGTTTCCTGTGGTCCCCTTTGAATGGTGATTAACAGTTGTAACAAAGAAGACTTATCACCCTTCTCTGCAAATATTTCAAAGAACAGATCTCTGAGCTGATCCTATGTAGATATGGTATTTGGGGTAAAAGACTGATTCCATTCTAGAGCCTTCCCTTTAAAAGAAGCTGCTAATAATCTTATGGCCACATTTTGATGTGTGACAACATGTATAACACAGACATTTGATACATCTTTAAGATGTTTCATAGGTGTTTTAGAGTCTTGCCCACTGAATTTGGGTATAAATTATAAGGCATTCACTGGGATAGGATCCCAAATGGCTGGTGGTGTTGGGAGGATTAAGGGACTACCAGTATTCCAGTTTGCATAATTTCTTGGGGTTATAGGGGCTCCCATATTTGCTCTTGGTATTGGTACAAATTGGTTAGCTCTTCTTCTTGGATGTGTTACCAAAGGTGGTAGAAGAATACTGAGATTTGTAGCAGAATGTGATTTGGCAACTAGTCCACAGCTCTAACTCCTTGTAGCTCTTTGGTTCATATGGTCTTGAAAGAAACCTCAAGACTGGTCCCACTAGGCATGCCAAAAACTATTGATGTTTAAAAATTGCACTTTTTGTTTTAGACACCAACAATGGGAAGTTTCAAGATGTGGGACATGTGACTTGAAACAACCTCTACATTTTTAAGAAGTTGGTCTCTTCTTTATATCAAGTGTTTGGGGGAAAAGGGATAGGAATTTTAAATAGAAATGCAAATGCAAAGAAATAAAATCTAACTATGGCAATGTCCCTGAATATAATTTTGATCCTTAATCTTAAGCATAGTGGAACTATATGTAAGATTCGATTACATTAAAGAGTAGATGAGGCATGATCAATGTAAAAGATAGAAACAATACAAATAAAGGCTTACAGCTTAGACTACTTTCATAATGATACATGAAAGATCAACAAAGGCATAGAACTCTATCTTCCCATAAATTCTTTAGCCATATAAAAGGCACAAAAACGTGCACAGTTACATAAACTTTACAACTTGAGAAAATGGAATAAAGGCAAATGATATTCCTAATCACAACTCTAAAAGGTCTAAAACTCATTTCAATAATTTTCTTAGAAAATTCTCTCCCCCTCCTTTTTGTTTTGATCTCTGCACTCCTCTTTATAGCCTCAAATCTCTCATTCCATCACCTTCTTTCCTGCACAATTGTCTATTCTACCTTTATCTCATAGGGGACAAACATATGATGCTTTCAATGTTTGCAAGCCCCAAAAATCTACCCGATGAACTGCTCCATCTACTAGAAATAACTCCTGCTGAGTTTCCCTCCAGATTGTCCATGCATTCCTAAACTTACTCTAACTGAGGTGGAAGTGTTTATACAAGACCCTCTATTCTATTGAAATGAAAGAGGACACTTAGTCAATTTCCCAGAAATCTACTTATTTCTTAGGAAACACTGGAGAATGACACTTGGTGCTTTCCACAACTTCTATCAAATACATGTGGCACTTTCTGCTTTCTCTATATTCTTATTATATCTTGCTCAGGAATGCTCCACCTTTGACACCTATCACAATCTACTTCTTTGATACTTAACAACTTAACATAAATAAGACTCACCACATTCCTTTCCCGAGCAACCTTTAAAAGGGGCATGGAGACAGGTGGCAATCTCCACTTCTCTTCAACAAAAGACATGTGGCAATCTCTACTACTCTTTTGTTATGATGTGGAAGTGTTCAGGATGCATGCTAGGATCCTATGGATGGTGACACTTGGAAGCTTCTGTAGACTTCAAAAATAAAACTCGAGACCCACCACAATCTTTATTCGGCAATGAAACTATAAAAAGATCTTTTGGATGTCAACACACGGTGGCTTCCACTACTTCTAGGAAGATACATGGCATCTTTCACTACTTCTGAGAATGGAGTAGAAAGGGGCTCAGTTGATGACACTTGGTAGCCTCCACTTGAACAGTTTGGTTGTGCCTTACTTGCCCTCTGAAAGGGCACTTGTCCTTTGGTCTTTGGGACACTCCTTTAAACTACTCATTGAACCGAAAATGGTTCAATGGTCCGATGGTTCAATGGTTCAACATTACATACCATCTACACATAACTCGAGGTATTGAACCAAAATATTGAACCAAGGCATTGAACTACCTTATTGAACCAAGGCATTGAACCACCTTATTTCAAATGCCGACATGTGGTGACTTTTGCTTCCTTTTTTAAAAAACAATCTAGAGCCTTCTGTGATTGCCACTTGGCACTTTTTGCTTACTCCTGATACTTAACTTATTGAAGACTTTCACTAAAAAATAAATGAAACACGGGTGCCAATATGAAATGTAGATGCTGACATGTGGTGCTTTCTACTGAGTTGCTATTGAACACGTGGCATATCCATGACCAACTTGTAGGAAAATGAAAGGTGCCTCAAATGACACCACTTGGAAGCTTCTACTTGATTCTGACACTTAGCTAAAAAATGAAATAAATGAATCAAAAGGGAAATGGAACCCATGCTCTGTTTCTAAACCTTGCCATCAAAAACCAAGGTATGTGGGAACAAAATTTGTAGCACGCAATTGAAAATCAGAATGCAATGTAAGTGAAAATTTTACTCTACATTTCCTATCATCCAAAATCATGATGATGATTCCATTCACACCTATCTTGGTGCAAGGGATTCTTATATCCATAAATCCCTTCATCTTGAAAACCAAACCATGTTGAATGAATCCACTATCAATATCAACATGGGTACTCAAGATAACCCTTGCATTATAAATATTGGTTAATCCTTAGATTCCTTGAAGCAACAAGATTACCCTTATTTCATAACCAAACCATAAAATTTTATTGGTCATATCAATAAATGCTTATAATTGACCCTTCCATATCTCTCTACAACATCATCGTCCATCTCGATTCTAAGCCCATTAGGCAAAAGCTTTGCAGGATGTACCCTCATATCACCCTTCTATTTAAAGAACTTTAGAACCTCTTATATGTCAACTTAATCAAACTCATTGACTATCCCAAATGTGTTTAAAATATCATTCCCATCACTAAATCCATAGGGGGACTTTGTCTCTATGTTGACTATCATACCTCAACCTTACTTATATAAAGGACGAGTTCTCTTTACCTAGAATTAACCAACTTGTTGATCTTACAATCAACCATGAGATGTTATCTCTTATGGATGGTTTCTTGAGATATAATCAGATCTTGATTTCCCCCAAGGATTAGGATAAGACTTTTTCTATAGGGTCATTCCATTTGGTATGAATAATGTTGGAGTAACCTACCAGCATGCGATGACCTAAAACTTCCATGATCTCATCCATAAACTTGTAGAGGACTATGTAGATGATCTCCTTGGGAAATCCAAATATCTCAAGGATCATATAGAAGTTCTCAAAGTTATCCTTGAGTTCCTAATCCATTTCCATGACTGAATCAACCCCAAAAAATGTGTTTTTAGGGTCCTATCTAGAAATCTTCTTAGATTTATTATCTCTATTTGAAGAATCAAAGTATAACCTACCAAAGTCAGAGTGATCCTTGAAATGACACATCTAACCCACCTTAAGTAGCTTTGAGACCTGTAGGGGAAGATCCAATCTATCCATCACTTTATCTCTTATTTATTATATACATGTTAACCCTATAACAATCTTTTCAAGAAAGATACATCTTTTAAGTGGACTAAGGACTATCAAGAAACCTTTGATTCACTAAAAGAGTACCTTATTTCTTCACCCATCCTTACCCCTCATAAAAAGGACCAACCATTCCACTTTTATATCTCCACCACTAATTATTCCTTAGGGGAAATGCTTTCTCATTGTGATGAACAAAATAAATAACAAGATGTCTACTATATAAGTAGAACACTTATAGAGTATGAGACTCAGTATACTCATACCAAGAAGATTTGCCTCACCTTAATATTTGTGGCTTCCATACTTCATCATTACCTCCTCAATCACAAAACCTTTGTCATCACCAATACCAACCCAATCAAGTACATGCACTCTAAACCATACCAAAACCAACATATGGCCAAGTGGCTCATGCTCTTAACTGAGTTTGACCTTGAGTTCCTCTAGTAGAATCAAATTAAAGGGAAAGTCATTTCTGATAAATTAGCCAAAGCTCCTTTTCTAGACAACCAACCACTTCCTCTTAAGTTTCTTGATGAGTCCATCATGACTCTTTCTCAAGAGGATGTCACCTACTAAATGACAATATTCTTTAACGGCTTAAAATTCTAGCATAATGGAGGTGATAGAGTTATTATCATTCCCCTCAATGGCAAAACTCTTCCTATTTATTTAAATTTTGAGTGTAACAACAATATGGTAGAGTATGAATCCCTAGTAATAGGTCTCTAAACTGATCTAACCTTGGGAATTAAGATGATTAGTGTATTTGGTGATTCTTAACTTGTGGTAAACTAGATCAATGATCCTACCAATGTAAGAATAATGTCTTACAATATTAAAAACACCTAGTAGATGTACTCTTAACATCATTTGATCATTACCTTATCCAATCTATTCTATGATCTAATAATAAGTTCATGGATACAATGGTTTCCCTTACTTCCCAGATCCCATCAACACCTTTTGATTCTTAGATATTTGTCACCATTCATCATTTTATCATACCCTCTTATATCTAATCTAACCTCCCTACCATTTTTAATGTGGGGGAATCTCTATCAGATATTTGGTATGATAAAACCTTTGACTACCTCAACCTCAACATCATTCATCCCAACCTCTCTAGGAATGCCCAAAGAACCTTTATTCAGAGTACCTCTTTTTATACCATACTAGGGGGAATACTTTACAAATGTGGTTTTGATAGCCTCCTTCTCCATTACCTATGCAATCATGAAGATTCCCATGATATCAAGGAAATACATGATGGGATCTATGGGCACACTTTAGTGGTCTAGCTATCTTTAAATGTATCCTTCACCTTAGCTATTATTGGCCCACTCTCAACCAAGACTACTATGATTATGTGAATCAGTGTGTTAAATGTCAACAACATGCCAATTTACATCATTTGTTGGCACATGGCCTTCAAGTATCCAAGGATTTTTAGCCCTTCTCATAATTGGGAATAGATCTCATTAGGGAAACCAATCCTCATTATTCATAGTGACACCACTCCATCATCACTACCATCAAGTATTTCATGAAGTAAATGGAGGTTATTCCTCTCATATCAACCAAAGCTGACAAGATAGTCCACTTCATCAATAATCATATCATCTATCATTTTACTATTCACCATAACATCATCATTAATAATGGAAAATCTTTCAAAAAAAAAGTATAAGGTTTTTATGATGCATTTCGCATCAAGTTAAGCTTTTCCTCACTTATCATCCATAAGAAGCATCTAACAAAACCCTCAACAAGATGTTAACCAAAATGGTCACTATTTCTAGTTAAGATTTGCACTTGCACATCCCATTCACTTTGTGGGCATATCACACTAGCATTCAAACCTTTATGGGTGCTACCCCTTTCTCTCTAGTCTTTAGATCAGAGGTGGTCTTACGTCTCAAAGTCTAGATTCCCTCTCTTCACATATCCCTACAAGACTTAATTCATGTTATTGATTATCATCAAGATCATCTAACATGAATTGAGCTAATTGACGAGTACCACCTAGCTATGCTTAACCATCTTCATGTCTATCAAGAGAGATTCAATAATGCCTATAAAAATCACCTAAAAGAATGAGAATTAAACATCAGAGACCTCATCTTGAAATAAAATCAACATGTGACCAATATGGATAAAAACAAGCAAGGAAATTTTTATTTCAATTGGCTTGGACCCTACATCATAACCCACAAGTATGGATTATGAGCTTATCATTTATCCTCTCTTGAAGGCAAACCAAAACTTGAGCCTCTCAATGCTTTTCACCTACATCCTCTCTTTTGTTAAATAAGGATCAAACTCACCTTTTGTCTAACTTAAGCTCATCCCTTGATTTATGAGATTTTTACCTTCCTTACATCTTCATCCCATCCCTTTGAGGACAACCGATTACAACATAGAACCATGTGATTAACCATCATAGTCATAGCCTACTCCTAAATATAAGTACCATGGCTCTACCCATGGCATTGTTCTCATGGATACTTTCCATCCCTAATAAAATGGAATCTCATGGTTATTTTATCTCAAAACCACCCCTTTCACATATAATTAACCTTATTTTTCTCTAGGTTTTTCCCTCATAATGGTAAAAATCCAAGCCTATATAGACTTATCAATTTTTAACCTAGCATCAAAACAATTTAGGATACCTAAATATCACATGTGTCAAATATCTCTAGCATGCATACTGATCCCTTGAATGATAGCTACTTGAAATCAAATTTCTTAACAGCATGGATTTATCCCTTAAAGGATAGGTACCAAAATGAACAAATACAAACTTAGACCACTCCCTTGAAGGATGGCCAAGTCAATTTTGTCAAAATTAATCATTTGAATCTTCCTACATCAATCAACTTCACAAAATTATCAAAACTAAATAATAAAAAACCCCATATCAAAATCAAGAACAAGCTATCCTAAGAAATCTATAATCAGATTTCATAGATCATATCAATAGATTTCCCACATCTATCAGTCTACACCTTACATTAAAACATGGACTTATCAATTATAGTTCTTAGGTCAGCTATATAATGGAAAAACCAACCCACAAGAGGTTACACTACCCTTCACACCACCTATTACCTATATCCCCTTTGTACCATTTACAAATCAAGGGATTCTTGAGCTTACTTAACATGATGTGATCAAGACACCTTTTTACCAAACAATGCATTCTAATGGGGAGCATTCAAAGGGCTTATGTTCCTTAAGACAATTTAACTTTGGTTTTGTTTTGTCTTTGCCAAAGAAGAAGCATCATACCTTTTCTTTATCCTCTCATAATTGATTCACGTATTCACTTAGATATGTCTCATGTTTTTCATCTCTTTTCCCACGTCTATTTTTTTTATATAACTTACTTTATGTGTTATCATAATAGATAAATAAAAACACATCATATATCCATGATCATAACCATAATCAAAACATCATAACTATATATAAAATAAAGAAGCATAATCATAAATAATAGAACCATAACTCACCATAAAGCATCATCCATAATCATCACATGCCTAAGCTAGTGAGTCTACATCTCATAAGCATAATCATAATAAATATGAAAATTAAAACCATGAATCATGAAACATAAAATCACATCTATATATCATCATCACATTATATACATCATTTCTCATCATAATGAAATAGTACATATGCATCTTTCTCTCTCTCTAAAAACATATACATCTTTCTTTATCAACTCATAGGCTAGTATCAAAATCAAATACACCTATACATATCATATCATAACCTATGCCCCTAGGGCATCATTGAGTCAATCATCCTTTTCACCCTGATGTTGGAAATTTTGGCCCCAACTATCGCACATTTGTGATGACCTTGATTGTTCCCTTTTGACCACACTGACCAACATTTCCATGTTGAACATTTAAATTTTCACCACCTAGTGCATTCCAGACCATTTGTGTTTTTATTGGGATCACTTCCTACCTCAAATACTTGCAAAAAAACCAACCTTATCTAGAATACTTGATAGTAATAACCCAATTATCTATGCCTAAATTGTGGACTAGTCCCCTCATTACTAGTCCTTCTAGAATTGACCATTTTTTACCAAATATGACAACTTAGTCTATGCATAACCTTGAATATCACCCTTAGTCACATTTTGTGTGCATGTTTGCATTTCAGATGCTTAACCTTTTTGTCAAAAACCTCATGAATCAATGTAAATTCTTTTCAAACTCATACCTAACTCTATTTCACCTCGTCAACTCTTAGTTTGAGGGGGAACAACTATTCCCATTCTTTAGGTAACTAACCCATCAACCCACAATCTATTTTTGGTTTGTAGCTTGCTAATACAAAACTAAATAAAAAAAGGGGAAAAATGTAGACACTAGAAAACCTCACACAATGGTTTTAGATGTCAAAATGCCTCAAGACATCCTAAAAACCACCCAACCTCTCTTGACCATAAACACAAGTCAAAAACCCCACTAACTAACCCACCAGACCCTAAGTCAAGTTAGATAACTAGCTAAACTAACTCACTAGCTTTCCATTTTAACCCAAATTTCTTCAAACCTTGATTTCAAATAGTCACCTTGACTATTGATGGTTATCCAACCATTGACAGTCACTTTGGTTAAACCTAACCACCAATGGTTAGGTCCTACCCATTTAAATAAAGACAACTCAAACTTTGTGCAAGCTAACACATAAAAATTTATTATGCATGGAAAGATAACACATCATGAAGAATAAAAACCATCAACCAAACCTTATATAGAACCTTTTATCTCCATCTCTATTTGCCTATAAAAGGAGGGGAGTAGGAGGTGAAAAAGGATCTAAGAATTTTAGCAATCAGGTAATCAAGCTATCAACCAATAGTCATCAGGAGATTCTAGCATCAGAAACTTCTTTGTAGGTCTTCCATGTAACAAGTTAGAAACTATGATAGAGACCTAAAACTTTTCCAAAATTTATCTTCAATTAAAGTATCATTACTCTACCCAAATCACTCTCAGATCAGCTACCAACTATTAAATAACCAGTTAAGTATGTTTCAAGTTTTTCAAGTTTTGATTATTTAGTTTTTGAGCCAAACCCTTCTATATCATATATTCTTACATCATATCCCTAATCATACCTTTAAAAATTTTCTACTCGATCACTAACCTCATCAACCCAAGCTTTTTATAGCACTTCTCGAAACCCACTACAAGCACTGACAGTCACCTTAACCATTGATGGTCACCTTGACTACTGACGATCATTGTGGTAGGAAATAACATTAAACTATTTCCACCTACTTACACTCAACCAAATTCCACTTTATATCTTTTTTCCTATTCATATAATCCCCACCTATTATTTGAACCCAACCTAACCTATTTAGCATTAGTATTGACCCACTTATTACTATAATTAGTTTATCTCATTTATCAAGAATTTATTTCTTCTTGCATTCCCTTTCAATATTTTCTATCATTTGATGCAAGTAATTCATATTTATTTCCTTCAACTTAACTATTCTATGAGAGTGTATTGACAGCCTCCTAGTAAGCTCATGCTTCTTTCATCTAGCTCACACTATGTAAACCACCTTGTTATCCACCTGAAAACTCCTTTGTTTTAATTTTTTTTTTAATCTATAGGCCATTCTTCCTAAGACAAAGAGTATCTCGTCACAATCATCTAGATCTTTCACACATTAATAAATAGGTTCTTTTACCATACCCATATATAGTTTCTTTCTTCTTCTTTTCCAAGAAAATAAACTAAAATTGAGAGAAATAAAAATATATCCAAAAGCATCCAAAAACACAATCATCATAAAGATAACATACAAAACCAACATAAATAAGGAAAAATGATACACCATATATATACCATGAGTTTGATATAACATATACAACCATATACAAAGCCACAACACTAGGTCTAGGCTCCATCTTTTCTATCTCATGGCCTATCCACACTACCTACTGAGGCCTCAATCTGAATCCTCTAAATGGTATATTGTAATGAGGCAGTACAATATCTCAATCCATTTACCTATCCTTAAAGGTATAGTATCTGTACATGTGCTTGCACCAACTCAACCTAAGTCACTCTATGTGCCTGTATCAATTAAGTCTACATCATTGCATATGCCTACATCTATGTCACTATGTATATATGAGTTTCTCTCTAATATGTCAGGGCTACCTCTCACCTACACTCATCTCTGATAGTGGTTATATCCTCTCTCTCTCCACCTATATCTACCTCACTATCTTGTTAGTTAATTTAAACTAGCTCACCTGAGCTGGGGTAGATGGTACACTCAAATCCTCCAATGGCATGGGGTCTTATAGCTACAGAGCCTCATATAAGATGTCATGGAATGCTTCCCTCACCAAAGACCACCATTTCTCCTCCTAATACTTAGGTAAACCTAAAAAATCAAACCAAATGGATATTATATCACTGTCATATCTCATAATATCTATCTATATCTCTCTACTACCAAATAAAAACTTAAGAAATAATTTAACAATATTCATATGTATCTATGTCTTAGCTCCTATGATATCATTATTTTCATGATCACCTAACACAATCTTCCCATCTATGTGGCCTCTTAGTACCTCCTTAGTAGGTCACCTCCTCAACTTGAACCTAACTACCATGGCTCATGTCTATCTTAGCCTCCATATAAGTGGTATCTCTATCATCTCCTCTAACTCATCTATGGGGTCATCTAGGATGTCTATAGCCTCCACTCTCTCTTATTTCCATCACTACCATGTCTTCAATTGTCATTAATCATCTTACTATGGGGTTGGTAGTGGTACATTTGATATCAATGCCTCTTTCACCTCTTCTTCTACAACTTATCATGCTTGACTAGTTCATGGTCACTTCCAATGTGGGCTCAGTATCAACCTCCCTAGTAATGGTTTGAGTCATCTCCTCCCTCATGGCTCCCTTACATGTAGAGCCCACTAGTTAATCATTAGTATTGATGTCATCAGATTAGGTAGGTCCATTTGTCTTGGCACCCATGCCATTGGATGTGGCTCTCTCCACCATATTTAGTGTTCAACCACTTCTCTCCTCTCTAATTCTAATGTAACTATGTGATAACTCACCCATGTAGTTTTTATGTGCCCATATGACTACCACACTATGTTTGCACATTTCACCAAGTATAGTACTAGATGTATGGCATGGTCCATGCTACATGGTCCTCTCTCCATAAGTCACTCAAGGTGACCCATAATTGACTGCATAGGATAACCTAACTAGTTGATACATGGGAAATATCTCATATATCCATGCTATCAGTAGTATGATCAATCCCATAGTCTTGTTTCATCTCACCAACATCCCAAATAGATCATGTATGAGTTAGACCTAGATGACAAAGCCTAGATTGTATAATACTCCCTCTTTTTGCATCATCCTACTCATGACTACCACATATAGTGGTACCTTGCCATCTGAATTATGATTGAGCACAAATTGTGTCATAAGGAATATCACCACCTTCTAGAGGTCTAAAATTCATGATGTATAAACATCATCCATACTAACTCTCCATCCAATAATATCATCTCTAATCCTGTATCTCACATGGTTAAGGCTCTCTTTTCCTCTAAGCTATCTGGTATCCGTATGGTCACCGGTGCTCCTACTATGGGCAACTTGAGGATGACATGGACATTCTCTAGTGTGATACCCACCTCTATAAAATCCTCATTCACCTCCCATCTAAAGTTATTAGTCAATCATTCCTAGAATTTTAGGAACATGAATAATAAGTCAGTGTTAAGGGCGATCCTACACATATCAGCTATACCTCCTAGACATGTGGCTACCAGTCTAGCTTGATCTCCATTTAATAATCTATCCAAAAAATTTAGAAACCAAGACACATCCACCAACCTCAAAAATCTTGGTTGTCTCTATAACCAAGTAATAATAAAGGATGTATTAGTTTTTCAATGTCATTAATCACAATACATTCTTTAAATACATCATTTTTACAGTTTTAATTAAGAAAAACAAAAGCAAAAATAATAATCCTAATTAATTTTACCTTATTTATTTTATTCATTTTATCCTATTTCTAGCTTACTTGGCCCCTCTTTCCCACCTTTCGTCATTTCGGGCCATTCTAGCCCTATTTCAGCTTTTTATATGCTTTTCCATGCTTATTCTAGCTCCCTAGTCAACCTAGTTTGACAAAAACTTCCCTTTTTTGTCATAGTTGACTTTAAATTCCAAGTCAACCCTCTTATCTTTCCCTCCCTAGTTCTGAGTTTTCATTCTGGCCCTTATAGAATAGGTAATCACTATGTTATAGCTTTTTAACTTATAGATGCACTAGATCAACCTTATGGATTCTACCATGTTTTATCCTACTAGGTCAACCTGGTTGACTTATTACATTATGTGTGCTAACCCAGTACATTTTTCAAAAAATGTGCATTTCACTCATTTTATTCCTAAAACTTTCAAACCCATTTCTCGTATTCCTATTTTCTACCCTTAGAATATAAGTTTGCTCAAATTTTAAACATATAAATGTTTAAAATCAAATTTTATAAAAAAAATCACATAATTTAATACAAATTTCAAAATTAGTTTGAGATCCATAGTTGCATACCTATAGTGCACTTGTTGTCACCTCTTAGTGTCCTCCTCATCTATCATGTCATCCCCTCACCATCCTAGCCTTGTTCGGTCTTAGAGCTCTCTTTCCTCTCTTTCAAAATTTAAAATACAAAAATAATTCTATTTTCCCCTATTTAAAAACACTTTTTAGCAACTCAATTCTTTCATTTATTTTTAGGTACATTCCTTGTTTTGCCTCTATATTTGTTTTAACTCATCCATTTTTCAAACTATAAAATGCATTAGAATCATGATGATGTAGAGATTATTTTACACTATCATATGTCTATCTTTCAAAAAAATTATTTTTTGGCTATTTATACATGTTCACCTAGTGTACTCTACATTGGTCATCTTTATTTCTTGCAGTCTACTTCTTTATCTATGAAACTAAGGTCAGTTAAAATCATGTGTTTTTCAATTATGTCATTTCATTTATCTTATTTTATAATTATTGCATCATACTTAGAATAAACATTGTGTGTTATCATGTTTTATTCCAAATCATCATCTTGTGCTGCACTTATGTGACATGTGATGAGATTCGATTGGGGCATATGTATACACATAATATTTTCAAACTTCTATTGATTAATGAAATGTCATATCCTTTAATAACCTATTGAGTATCAATCTCTCTAAGTGCATTTTGTAAGGGTTACATTGGAAAAGGGGTGGGCAGACCATTGGTGCTTCATAAGATTGTTATTCCTTTTACCACTTGACATCCACACACTAGCCTCTTGAAACCATTGAACCCAAAGCTTATTATTATTATTTTTAACTATTTATATCACTTGATATATTGTATCCTTAATTTATTTCCTTATTACCCTTTTGACCTGTTAGTTGTGCTAGGTCAACCAAGTTGACCTAGTATAGTTTAGGGACTTTTCCTACTTTTTGGCTTGTTGGCCTCTCAGCTAACCTAACATAAACCTAGTGAGTTAGACCTGAAAATGTGCTAGGTCAACCTAGTTTACCTAGTAGAACTAACATATCTAAATTATTTTAGGGTAGGATACTACTATATATATAAGGTCATTTACCATTATTTGATATAGAGAAGAATTAAGCAAAGAAGTGTAAATGAACATCTACCTATTAACCATTATACTTGGGGAATAAATATTTAAGGTTCAATACTTTGTTTAGATCTCTAATCTAATATTTTGGATAAGTATTTTGGATAAGTATTTTAGATGCTTGGATAGGTTGTGTAGCCTAAAGCTAATTTATCTTAGTTATCCTTATATACCACAACAATCTCTTGTGAAGCACCTTGGCCAAGGGTGAGATTGAGGCTTGGTGAGTTCATCTTCAAAGGTAAGTATTCCTAATTTTATTCCTCCTTTTTAAGATTAGATAAATAGTGAATTATTATTATTATCTTCCATGTATTAGTATTCTATATACATTGACATGAGTATATGTCTTCTATACATGTTTAGTTTAGTTATTTATTTGTTTTATTTCTAACCCCCACTTTGTGCCACAACATTTGGTGCACACTAGATTAGATTTAATTTTATTATTATTATATTAGTGAAATATTAAATCATAAGACACTTTTATGGTTTTTTTGTGATTATGTTAGATTTTAGGCTTTGGAACCCTACTTCACACAATGTGTTGTGACAAGTGATCCCCTAATCAGGTCTAGTGGATCCTCACATTGGTCATGATCCTAATTAACAATTGTATACCCAAAATCAAAAGTGTAGGTGTATTATATCCCATTTGATCTAGGATTTATTTATGGACATGATTCATTTGTGATTGCATACATAGGATGGATTACCAAGGTCATGAAACATGATGTGGAAATCAAAGTCACCAAGCTAGTAATGGATAATGGCTTATGTGAACATATGGTGGATAACCTTCATGAGTACAAAGAAGTTATTTTGGTGTCACAAAACAAATCAAAATCATATACAAATCCATTTCATAATAGATATCTCTAAGATATGACACATTTCTTGATGATAAAAGAGTTCCCCCAAGGTTTGGACAAAGCAAAATGAAGGTATTTTAGGTTTCAATCCATACTTTATAAATTAGTTGATGGTGTTGTTTTCAAAAATAACCTCAAGGGGGTACTTCTTAGGAGTATTGATGACAATAAAGTGATAGATCTCTTAGATTAGTTTCATGATGGACTTGTATGAGGCCATTTTACTCCAAGAACAATAGCAATAAAAATAATGAGGGATGGTTATTATTGGCCTAGCCTTTTCAAATATGTCTATAAATGGATCAAGAAATGTTATAAGTGTCCCTATTTTTTGGAAAATAGAGATTAGTAGATCATCCACTCAATGCAATTTAGGTGGATCAACCCTTCATGAAATGGGGGTTAGATTTCATAGGGATGATCAATCCACCTTCAAGTGTAGGGCATAAATGGGTGATCATTGAGAATGACTACTTCATCAGGTGGGTGGAAGTAATTTCCTTAAAAGAAGCTAATGAGACATCGATATTATACTTCTATTATAACATAGTCATCAGGTTTGGTGTCCCAACTACTATAATTTAAGATAATGCCTTATCATTTATGGGAATGAAGATAAGTGAATGGGTACTTAAGTTGGGAATGTACCTCAATACATCCTCCAATTATTACCCCCAAGGTAATGGATTGGTAGAGTCCATAAATAATAACTTGCTAAGGATTATCAAGAGAAATATGGAGGAAAATTAGAGAACATGACATACAAAACTAAGGATAGCATTATGGGTTGATAGAGTGACACCCAAAGATGTAATTGGTAATTCTCCATATATCTTTGTATATGGAAGGGAATCCAAATTGCCCATTTCTCTTGAATTTCTTGCATTAGAGTTAGCCTATTAGCTTGAGTTGATTGAGAGTGAGCCTATGAATGTGAAGATGATAGAGCTCATAGATCTTGAAGAAACTAGAGACCTTGTAATGAAGACATTAGAGTCACATTAAGCTCAGGTCAAAAATGCCTTTGACAAGAGAGCCACAATAAGGTACTTCAAATAAGGGGACTTAGTCCTTAAATGGGACTTAAATAAGTCCAAGCCAGGTAACCATACTAAGTTTGACAACTTGTGGAGTGGTTCTTATTTGATCCATAGATGCAAATAACATAATGCTTTTTAGATTACCCAACTGGATGGAGAGGTATTACCAATGTTAGTCAATGGAATTCACTTAAATCCTTGTTATTAATTTTTTTTAGCTATTGTATAATATTATAACATATTAGAGTAGTTTTTTATGATTTCCTTTAATTGACTTGAGAAATTTTCCTTTTAGTTATGCATTTACCTTTTAATAAGTGCATGTGGCACAACTATTCATTTTTATCTTTGTGTTCATTTTTCCTTCAAAAGAAAAGTTTTAGAAAGGGTTAACCTTCTATCAATCTCATAATAATTTAGTCAGGAAGAAATAAAATGACTCCATGACTAATGGATCATTTTAAGGCCACTAATATTTGCATAATATGCATGAAACCCTAGGATGTCACTAAAAATATTAGCCAATTTTTGCTTACATATAGAAATTTACCCAAATGGATCAATATCTAAGGGTCTTGGTATGAGATGATTAGCTGAATAGATTTCTAGATAAAATGAGTAGTCCAAAGATCACATACTACTTATAAAACTTTTGAAACACTTTAAGAAAGCTTAAAGTGTTTTTTATTGATCTTTGATAAGGAGGTCTTGAAATAGGTCTAAGGTTGCAAGGTGAAAAATATTATTAGGGTCTCATGGTGTTTCAAGAATTTAGGGGCATGAACTAGGTTTCACAAAGCCTTTGAAGCTAATTCAGCCTTCTAAAGAGATAATAGTTTCTTGCACAAGTTTAGAAGAACCAGACCATCATGAGCACATCATGTAGAAATGAATGGGTCAGCTTGATTGTGCATTTTGTAAATGTATTACATAAATCCTATCATGCCAAAATACCACATAGACATGAAGTTATTCATTCCTAAATCTTCCTCTACAAATTTCATAACTTGATGAGTTATCTATCTCTAGTTATAAAACTTCAATGTTAGACTTAAAAAGTGAAACATGCACAGGGACATCAACTTTAAGATTCATAAAATAGCCATTTGAATTAAAATGTTCCAAGATCAATGGTAAGTGTTCAATCAAATTAAATCCAATAGTGAGTGGTGATTTTATAGATGTTAGTGGGTCCTAAAGATCTAATGATGTCCATTTGATTATAGATTCTAGATCAATGGCGAGCATCAAGTCAAAAGCTTAGCATAAATGTGTAAGAAACAAGTGTCTAAATCTCAGAAGCTAAGATCAACTCTAATAATGTGAATTGATTAATAGGGCTAGTGAGCCTAAATAGATCAATAGTGTATGATACACTGTATAAATTAAATCTAATGGTGTGTGATGGATCACAAGATCAACAAACCTTAAAGACAAATTCATGGGTGATAAGTGTCTTAACCATGTTAAATTTGTATAAGATCTATGGCTCACATCAATTCATACCAAAGATATCTAATAGTGCACATGTAAGTTGATAAATTAGATCTAATAATACACAATCAAGATGATCAATGGTCAATATTAAAGTTTGAAAGCTAAGGGAGTTCAAGATCAAACTATGATGGATTTTTTGAAGGATGCAATTAAAGCTTAGTTGAGACCTCTATCAGAGGATCCAAAGCATGTAGACTCATCTTTCTTGTATTTTCAACATTATGTGAAATAATTTCTTGGCTTTCACAAGTTTTATAAGTAAAATAGGTGTATTTAGACCTAATATGGTTCAAGAATGAGTCTTTTTAACCTGTGAGTCTTCATCGATATAATGACTATAGGAAAACCAATAAATTGGATTAGTTTTCAAATTTATAGTAGGATCTATATTCAGGTTAGAATAAGGGAAGATGTGTGATTATAAAGGAGTGTCTTGTCTATCAACAAATCCATATTTTTGAAAAATAGGTATTTTTAGCCACTAATATTAGACTTAGTAATGGCTCTATCAATTGCATATATATAATGACCTTTCCTTCATAATGAAGCAAGTGGAGATGGCGTAGACTCCCAAGATGGAGATTCGATGGATGAAGAAATTAGCTATAGAATTCAATATATTTTTAGGGTGCCTAAGGGTTTTCATTCTTAAATAGGATCATGAATCACCAACTTCAACAACTATTATATTTTAGTGCATTTTTGTCAACCAATGAGAATATTTAGAGGCTATTGGGATAGATAAAAAGTTAACCTGTCAATAGAGAACCGGTGTTGATTTTATCAAAAAGGTGGTAGAGCATTCATCAAAAGGTGGTAGCTCAATTAATGATTTTTTTACTCATGTTCCCTCTTTTCTTTCCCTTTTTCATACATTACCCATTCTTTCCATTTTTAAGCTCTCTCTCAATTTTTAGAATAAAGACTCTCTCACTTTTGATAGGAACTCTCTCTCAACTCTAAAAGAGCATAGATTCTCATTTGATAAAGCTAGACCCTATAAAAAATTGTATAAAATACCTCTTGAATATAATAAAGACTTTATTTTCCTATCTCTTACTTTTGGAACTAAGTTTAGTAATCTTGTGCATGATGGCATTGTGAAAGAGAATCTCCCCTACCCATTTTCCTTCTTTCTTGACTATTTTAGGGTGCTTTCTAGTTGATTACAGGTTTCTATTTGTGTTATTTCTCCTATTATTGTAATCTTGGTGTGAGTCTTATAATTCCTCATGGATTCATTTATTACTTCCTAAACCTAGTGTATGAAATACTTATGCAATTATCTAGATTTTGAGATTGTGTGAGATAGTACTATCTTCTGCTTCTTCAATGTATATTCCATGTTTGTGTGAGTTCTTAATTAATTTGGTGCATCACCTTGTTAGATTTATTAGGATATATATTCCCCATTTATACAACTTTTCCCTGTGTTAAAATTATTATAGGTGATCCATCAAGAGGAATATATCCATCTCTAGAGGTACAACCCCACCATAGGTAACCCACATCTTGGGGTTGTTCCCATATTGTGGCTCAATTGGAGAGAGTATAAATAACCCTCTCCAAGGGTGAAAATTTAAACCACAATAAGACTCACATAAAGGAGCAAGAAATTTTTGATTTAAAATATGTTAAAGATATTTATTTTCCATAGGACTGGTCATTTCAGCCAACATTATCTTATACCTCAAGACCTACTCATTAATAGGTTCATTAGTTGCTTGTTTGATTTTTTTAATTTGGGTATATGAAACCCTTTTATTAATGTTAATATATAAGTGTGAAAAATACTAATATACAAGGGGCTTGAATGTATTTATTGATTGGGTTTTCAAATGATAGAACTACCTTAAAGCATAGTCTTTTAAGATCATTAGAAATACTTTGGTCAAAAATTTATCATTGAAGGAATAATCAAGGCATGTCATAAAGAAGGATCCAAGATGTTTTTCAAGATCACCCTTGTCATCATAAAATTCTAACTTAGGTTCAACCAAACTAGTTGGTAAGGAGTGTAAACATATCTCAGATGTAAGAGTATTATACAACACATCTTACAAATCAATAGCATGAGGAGACTTTAAATCCTTTTGGTCAATAGTTGTGGCATTGTATTCCAAGGCATTTATAACTTGAAGAAGAGTTTTCATTATAAACACATTAGGATCTAGATTAAACAGATGAATATTCACCAAAGGTGAAGTAAACATGGGTTGAGTAGTAATAGGCAATGAAAATGATATTTGAGTTAAAGCATTCAATAATCTCATGGTAGATGTAGTAATAATAGTCTCAAGAAATAAAGGTTGGAAGACATAATCCATGCCTCCACTAGCTATAGGGAGATTTATTAGTATGGAATTAGTTGTAGTACCCTCTAAAGACTCATCATCACTAGGTGAATAATCCTTATCATTATCATTCCTACTAGTTTCATATCTTGTAACATATAAAAATGCATGCATTAATCCCTCATTATTATTGAGCTGAGTAATAAATGCTTATTTATATTCCATCTATAATCAAGTTTTTTTAATATTATTATCCATTTCTCACAAAAAATATAGAATTTGAATGACAAATTGGAACCCTAGGAATCAATTATTTTTGCAGTCACATAAATCAAGTTCACCAAATGTTTAACCCTAAATTGAGATAAGTATCCAATGTGGTTAGGGTTAATATAATAAAAATTAATAAGCACAAGGGTGATAAATAAATATATATTATGCCAACTAATTATAAAACTGAAATAAAATATATATTAAATTTCTTATGTTTAGATATGATAAAAATAGAAAGTAAATCTATGATAGATATTTAAATGATAATGAAAACAAGATACTTAATTTTTTCTAATTATAATATGTATATGGATATGGAATAGGGAGAAAGTATACTAGATAGAGATTCTAGATAAATCATTAGATTATGTAAAAATTCCCTTTGTATATATAGATACTTATGTCGACCAAGGATAGTTGCATTGATGCTTATATCTAGATCAAAGTTAGGTGTCCAGTATAAAATACCTACTAAAACTATATTTGACCACCTAGATGCTTATGGGTTATGTGTCATCTTCACTACAGTGCATTAATATCTAGGCTATGGACTATCTCTCCTTGTCAAATAAGAAAACCCTAGTTATTCATCTTCATATTGGTTGTGGGAAAAATGGATTATTTGGCACATGGGGTTGATTTTACCCAAATACCCCTATGTTAATGAGTGTTACGTACATATCCAATAATCCAAATAAGGCCTCGAAATTATGTATTTTTCCCCTATGTGTTACTTGTATGTGCATTAAGAAATGGTTGATAAGAAAGTACATAGAATTTCCTAGTTGTAACTTAGAAAATATTTCTTATGGGATGATCCTTTAGTAAGTCAGACATGTAGACGTGTTATCCTTATGATAGCTATGAAAATAGGAAAAAACATGGAATATTTTCTCAAGTGAGTGCTTGATTAAATGCCTTTGGTAAGTTATTTTGTGAGTTATTTAGTCTTTACTATGTATGTGATAGGTCCTATAATGAATGACAACTAATCTTATATTTATACCAATCTATTTAGAGAAAATATCACATTAGAGAAATTAGGTTGACCATTGTAATATTTTTCATTTCAAAATAGTATGATCTTAGGGTAATGGATACTTATTATTAGATTATATTATAGGTGATTAATTCACTGTAGAATATTATTGTTTCACTTGTTATTATTGTTTTACCCTTGATTTCTATTCTAGGTTTATTGGTTGTGCACCATCTTATTTTTTAGGGTATAGCTATGCTATTTTTATGGCTATATAATAGTCCATGTAATACTTTATTCATAGCTAAATAATATTATATTATTTATCTTATCTTTGGTACCAAAGTGGTTGTATGAGAGAGGAACATTGAGGTAGAGCCTCGAGGCACCGTCACTCTCTATGACCTTAATCCTTACATGGACATTGAATGTTGGAAATATTGTCTAGCATTGGATTAATTCATAACATGGCTAAGAGCATAGTTCTACCAATTTGGAACACTACTTTGAAATGTATTATTGGAAATCATGGCAACATAGAATATAAGTTAACACTCCCTTCCAACATTTTGGAGTATCAATGTTACAGACATAGATAATTAGATATAGCATTTAACAATAAATATTTGTTAGTATTAAGATTTTTGGATAATTAGATATTGGTGCAATTATTGATATCAAATCAAATTTTTTATGGGAGCTCACACATGGTATGAGGTGTGATGCTCATAATTTAGCTCAAGAATTAATTTGAGAATTCAAATCAAGTTCTTAAAGTTTAAAATTGCCTAATATTAGTCCAAAACCACTGATAAAATATTTCCTTTTCTAAAAAATTTTGTGAAAAACTACTTTTTTATCAACCCATGGTATTTTAAAAGAGCTATGGTTTTGCTCATGAATTGTGTTTTTAAGTCTTTAAATACAAAGTTTGTCTTTTATAAGCTTGTATTGATACATAGGTGGGTTGGTAGCTATATATTTTAGCAAGGAAGAGGTGGGAGCTTCAAATACTCCAAAATTATTTTTTGGAAGAAAATGTATCTTTAGCAATTCCTCTAATTTTGGAAATTCAACCATTTTTAGTCGTAACTAGATAAATTTAGCTAGGAATGTCATAAAAAAAAATATTTTTTTCCAAAAGAGGCCAAAGAGCCTAATTTATTTTCTTATAAAAGGGGGGAAATTATTTTGAACAATGGAATTAGTTTTTATCCTATACATTGTAATATTTTTCAAAAATCATTGTAATATTTCATTTTTTTAAAAGTAAATTCAAGGAAAAACACAAAATAGTGCTTTTTTGCACATTTATAGTGTTCAGTCATAAATATGCCTCTGAATCATATTTATGGGTAACACCATCATGATTGAGTTACTACATACATATCCTAAAATATCAATAACAACAATGTCTAGGCATCGACCTTATCAATTATTATAGAGAAATAAGGTTAAACATTCATTGAGTCATCCCTCCATTTTACCCATTCGCTTTAATCAAAAGGCATAAATCTTGAAGGTGGAAATTCCATGTATATAGAAAATTTATGTGTGCATATGAGGAATTCCATCTAAAGAGGTACCATTGACTGGTTGAACCTCTTTCAGTACTATCTAATTACCATGCTCCAATCTCTTTCATGTATGTTTACACTTCTTTCACGTAACATCAGGTATATAAAAAGGGAAAGTTTTTTCCACTTACCAATGAGTATATAGAAAGGGATCATATAAAAAAAGTATTGGTATATTATAATAATGGTATAGTGAAATGGAGACCTTGATACCTAGAGTGATAAGGAACCAATCCATCACCTTTGGTCAAATTCTTCATGATGGCCAAAAATGGAATAAAATTCTTTCTACCAAACTCACAACTTCTTCATGGTGAGAACTAATCTACTTGGAAAACTAAAATCAAGACACATTTGGAATTTGAAGACATTTGGCCTATTGTAAATGGAACTCTTACCCGACATGCTAATGATGTTTATTAGTAACATAAGTTTGATAAAGCCAATTAGAAGGAAAAGTTGATAATCATGTTTAGAGTATCAGATGAGGTAAAACCTCATATCTGTGAGGCCAAAAAATAAAAATATGCTTCACATAATTTCTAGATAGTCTATGAGGCCTAAAATTAAGGAACCATTCTTCCTTTTAGATTCAACTTCATTCTCTCAAATTTAAGTCTAGTGAAAAAGTAGAACCTTTTCTACATCATATTTTAAGCCTACGGGCTTCGTTCCAAGCATTAGGCAAAATAGTGTTAGATGCATATCTTGTACCTATTTTCCTAAGAGCACTACCAACCTCTTATAGGATATTCATGACTACTTTGACACTCACAAAACAAAAACCATCTTTTGACAAGTTGGTAAACATGTTGCAACTAGAAGATTCTATGTTTAGATAAGAAGAAGAATTAGAAGAACATGCTCTTACATATAATAAATATAAAGAAAATAAGTAGATAAAGTATTATAAACCAAATAAAATTCATCAACATGAATCATAAGGGGATAAAAAACAAAAAAAACATTCCTTATGTGTGGAAAAATAGTCCATGAGCTAAGGTAATGTTGGTATAACTCCTTTTCACAGGGGTCTTTAAGAAATAAGAAGCTTGGTCACCAAAAATCATCTTATAAACATAAAGGACAAGGATTAAAAAAAAGGGAATTGGAAGAAGAAAACTAATCAACATGGAAACATTACTAAACATGAAGACACCCATTTTGATGAGGACTTTTTATATGCTATATAGTCTCATGAAAAATCAACATCAAAAATTTATATCCAGTATGTCGACTCAGGTGCAAATTGACATATGAATGGAAGACAAGATTGATTTTAGAGCATGAATGATAATTCCCTAAAAAATCATGTCTCTTTTGGTGATGATTCATCCTACCAAGTTTTAGGAATTAGTAACATCTCCTTACCACTTGAATGACATGATTGCAAAATCTTAGATGTCTTAAATGTCATAAGACTCACAAAGAATATTCTATCTATTAGTCAACTACTTGGCCATAAATTCAAGGTTGAATTTTATTACAAAAGTGTAAAAATGATGTTTTTGATCAAATATAAGTCAAAACTATCGATAATTAGTTTATGAGCCTCAAGAATTGGCCAAATGTTCCAACTTAACTTTGTTCAGTCAAGCAATCAAAAATTTATAGCTCAAGATTCAAAATCAACAAATATATGGCATCATAGATATGGGAATGTCAGTTTTAGATACCTTAAAGAACTCAATAATTAGAACATGGTATGTGGACTTCCTCAATTGAATTAAAATATAGATCTCTACATTGGTTGTCTAACAAGGAAATAATATCACACATTTTTTGGTCAAAGTTCCTCAAGATCATTTGGTAAGCTTGATCTAGTACATGTTTATCTCTGTGGCCCCATGAGATCTAGTCACTATGGGTTTCATTATTTCATTCTCTTTATTGATGACTACTCATGCAAGATGGGGGTCTACTATCTAAAAATTAAAGACCAAGCCTAAAATACTTTCAAAGAGTTCAAATTAGTAGTTAAAACTAAAATTAGTCATAAATAAAGGCTCTCCACTCAGATTAAAGGGGAGAATTCACCATTAAATCTTTATTTTCTTATTTTAAAGAACATGGCATTCATCAAAAAATGACTTCACCATACACTTCACACCATAATGGTGAAACCACACTATCATAGAAATGGTGCATAACATGACTGAAGATTTAGGTTTGGCATGCACATATTGGGTAGAAGTAGTGAAAATAATATTTTATTTGTTGAATAGGTCACCCACTTCAACTCTTCATAATATGACTCCGCATGAAGCCTGGATAGGGCATAAACCTTCTATTGCTCATCTTTGTTTTTTTGGATGTAAGGCTTATATGTATGTTCCTAAAAGGAAGAGAAAGAAACTAGATAATAGATCCATACCTTATATCTTCTTAGGGTACATTAAAGAACCATTATCCTATAGAATGATGGACCCTAAACAAAGAATATCTCCATCAAAAGGGATGTAGAGTTTGATGAGAAAAATAAAACTAGTTTGCCTTCCATAAACTCACATGATTCAGTAATCAAACCTCTAGATAATTCAAAAGGTTATAACCACACTAAAGGTGATAATGATGATGGGGATGATTATTTAGTTAATGTAGATCAACCCATAATAATAGTGCAACATATTCCTAAATGGTATACAAGTACATTAAGAGGTGCTAAACTAGATAGTGCTTCAGACATATCAACTAATGGACCAAGGAATCAAATCATGACTCAAGATGAGGTTCATTTGGCCCTAATGAGAATAGTTTTATAATCAATAGAGCCCTTGATAGTTCATGAAGCCCTAGATTTTAAACCTTGAAAGGGCACCATGGATGCATAATATCAATCAATGATGAAACATAAAACATGGTAGCTTGAAGATCTTCCACTAGGGAAGAAGCCAATCGACTGTAAATGGGGCTTCAAATTGAAATACAAATTATATGGTAGTATAGACAAGTAAAAATATTGACTCATGGCTAAAGGATATGCATAAAAGGAAGCCATAAACTATGAGGAGACATTTTATCTTATAGATAAAATAAAAACAATCTAAATGATATTTTCTCTGGATGTAAAATTTGGATGGAAGATCCACCAAATGGATGTAAAAAGTGCCTTTATCAATGGAGATGTAAAATAAGAAGTTTACATGACAAAACCAAAAGGTTTTATCTCACTTGGTAATGAAGGAAAAGTATGTAAACTCATAAAATCTTTGTATGGTCTCAAATTGACTCGCCAAGATTGGTACATAGATATTGATGAACATTTAATCCAACATGGATTATAGAGGTGTCCCTATGATCCAAATCTATACCTAAAATAGAAATGGGGAGAGATTGTAATAATTGTAGTATATGTCGATAATTTAGTCATAATTGAAAATTTAGTGAAGATGATAGATGCAACTAAGAAAGATCTTAACTAATCATTCAACATGATATATCTTTATATTCTATAATATTTCATTGGATTTTAAGTATGGAAAAAGGAACACAACATCTTTGTGTCCTAGATGAAATATACCAATATAATGTTCAAGAAATTTAAGATGATGGACAATAATCCAATTGCTACACCTATGGAGACAAGGCTTCAGTTGTCTCATATATATCCATCACCATAATTAAATACAACTCTATATCGGTAGTTTCTTGGGAGTCTTATTTACTTAATATATACTGAACAATACATTAACTATGTAGTTATCTATCTTTCATGATTCATTCATGAGCCAAAGATGTCTCACTAGAAATTAGAAAAGTGAATACTAAGATATATCAAGGGTATAATGGAATGTGGCCTAGAGCATTAAAAAATGATAATTTATTCTTAATAGGATATTCAAACTCAGATCGTGCAAGAAATATTGAAGACAAAAAATCCACTTCTAGATATGTGTTCTTTTTAGGATCTAGTCCTATATCCTAGGGGAGCAAGAAACAAAACCTTGTTTCTTGATCTTCTACAGAAGTTGAATATCATGTTATAGGAGGAACAATTTGTGAAGTGATATGGTTATTTCACATACTGGAAGGATTAGGAGTATCACAAAAGACACCTACCATCCTACACTATGATAATAAGGCTGTTATCAAACTTTTTCACAATTCAATCTTTCATAAATGAATAAAACACATTGAGGTGTAAGTTCATTTCATTCATTAAAATGTAAAACAACACAATATCTAACTCCAATATTGATTAATATAAGAACAACATGCAGGTGTCTTCACCAAGTCACTTGCACATGACCAATTTGAAGCATTTAGAGAATTTCTCTCCTACTCACTTCAAGCTATGATAAATTAAAGGGGAGAATGTTATATTATATTATAGGGTAATTAATTCACCATAGCATATTATTATTTTGTTTGTTATTATTGTTTCACATGTGACTTCTATTCTGGGTTTATTAGTTGTGCACTATCCTATTTTCTAGGATATAGTTGTTTTATTGTTATGGCTATATAATATCCAATGTAATACTTTATTACTAGCTAAATAATATTATATTATTTCTCTTATACTTATGTTATATCAATACACTTGTGTTGATGTAGTCATTTGATTGGGATGCAAGACTTGTCTAGAATGTAGAAAAATAGTTACATCTCTAAAACTTGTAGATATAGAAGATAAGTAGGTTTAAAAAATTATGAACAAGATAAAATGCATGGGTCATCATAATTACATTGTTCAAACTAAGAGATAATAAATAATCATAGAGAGATTATGTAGGTGAGCCTTTTGGTAGTAGAAAATGTCTTGAAGCTAAAGGTACATCCATGATATGCATGTGCCAAGTGTACAAGACTGAGGTGCTATATAATTAAAAAATATTGTCTACATTACCCCTAATATAATAATGAAATTTATAGATTAAAAAGAAATAAATTCATACCTAGGTGTGTATAACACACCTTGCATTTGTTTGAGTCCAACTTGGGTGATTTATTGGTCATTGTCTGATAGTAACAACATTTTATATAATATAATCAATGTATATAATATAAAATCAAAATCATTGAAATGATTGAAATTGTAAGAAAGTAAGGTTTAGGAATAAAAATGTATGTAAATGTAATGGCCATGCCTTTTTGTAATTTGATTGAAGATATGAATCATTATAATTATGATTAAGATAAATATAAAATCTAGAAAGTTCATATATATATAATGATAGAGAGATATTGGGGGACACATGCCCCCATCTTTGGAGAAAGGGTGAGTTTCTACCGGTAGTCAAGATTAGCTCAACTTGTAATCTGATCATACTTAAAACCTAGTGAGTGTAATTGAACCAAGTTAATTCACACTATAAAACTGGTGATGTTGGGTGATGTAATCATGTCCAACCTATAATCTTGGAAATATTGAGTGATTTAATCACCTCAATCATACAAAAATTGAACCAACTACTATAGTAGATTAGATCAATGTAGTCCATAAAATTCCTACATGGTGGGTGATGACAATCCATATAAGTCTTTAAAATATGAAATTTATTTTATTTTACAATATTAGGTGCACATTAGACAACATCTGCACTTAGATACATCTCATGTTGAAACTATATATACTAATGGAACCAATGTATATAATTACACCACAAATGTGTATCTAAATAATATAACTATGCAATTTGGTTAGTTTGTAAACTATGTAAGTGTGGGGGAAATTCTTACCATACCATACCTCCACTATATATGGATAAATATATGTTGAAACTATGTATCCCAATAGTACCAATGTCTATAATTCTACCACAAATGTGTATTAGAATCATATAACTATGCAGTTTGTCCAATTTGTAAACTATGTAAGTGTGTGGGACATGATTATTATACCATGACCCCACTATATATGGAGAAATATGAATATTGATATAAGTGCCAATGTGGAGGATATGTTTTCAAAACATGGCCCCACTATAATCTAGGTATGTTGAATACTAGTGCATGTGTGGAGAACATGTTTTCAAAACATGTCCACATGATATAACTGAAACTGAGAATTAGTATGAGTTTGTAGAAAATTTGTTTCCAAAACATGACCTCACTTTATATCTAAAATTGAGAACTATGAAAAATGTGCAAGCCATATCTCTATGGAATGCACCCATTGATATGTCCCCACTTTTGAGGTGAGAGGAGATATAAACTATTAACACCTTACATCAAAAGGATATGATAATTGTATAATATGTGTATGAACCATGTATCATATATAATGAATATGTCTAGTTAGATATATCATTGAAGCATGAAAAATGTGATCACATAAAGTCCTAAGATACATGATATAGATCATGGAAATGTCTAGATAGTAAAAATTCAAGCTCAATAATAAATCAAGAACATACACAAGATCACTCATAATAAAATCAAAAGGTAATGGTCCAAGGAGGCCTCAAATGAGGGGCATGTTTAAATGCCTCAAAATTAAAGTGACATGACCTAGTTAAATGTCCACAAAATCAAATAACAACATATTCAAGTATACATACAACAAGTAATGACATATTAAAATGTTAAAGATGTACAAAAAAACATAGGATCATAAAACATTAAGTATAAATTATCAAATAAGAAAGACAATATCAAGGTAAGACGCTCAAGGAAGTGCATGAATGAAATCATAAGCAACCAACATATG
This sequence comes from Torreya grandis, assembly GCA_037957365.1. Classification (NCBI taxonomy): domain Eukaryota; kingdom Viridiplantae; phylum Streptophyta; class Pinopsida; order Cupressales; family Taxaceae; genus Torreya; species Torreya grandis. Next base: position 125,974 of record JARHVA010009519.1, read on the forward strand.
CATATCATACTAGTCCATGGATCATTTTAGAAAAACAATTAAGTACATAGAATATCAAGTACACTGTGAAAGATACAAACATGGATAAAGGCATGTGTAAGTATATAAGCTCAAATATGATAATGGAAAATGATCATAGAATGATATAATCTAATTGTGTCATGATCAAATAAGTATATTCCAATAATGTACACATGACATGAGTAGAGGGAAAGGCCCAACATATGAAAATGTATATATCATGTATCTACGTATGCCTAAATTACACTCAAAATATGCATGAAACACATTATGTATAAATAAACATGAAACTAACAACATAGGTTCTAAAGAGCCAATAGAACATGTAAATGTTGAAAAAAATGAATTTTTTTATAGAATATTTAAAATGAATATTATCTTATGATCTCATCCAAAGGATGGTCATAGGTATCTCCCCACAATGAACTTGGTAAAATAAACTAGTGGTACTACTAAGGAGTATGTACAATTAAAATATGTCACTATAGAATCAATAATTCTTTGTATATGTATAATAGGATTCTATGGAATTAAAAAAACAATAAGATTAAGGGCTCATGTAACCCATAATTAGATGATCTATGGTTTCTTTGGAATATAAATAATATGAAAATGTGTAGGTGCTCTAAATATTTTAATATGGTGTTTAGTAGATGAGGATTCTATGTAACCCACTGTGGATCTATGATGTGATGGTTTCTCAGATACTAATAACTTGGTAAAGGTAATTTCCTATTGCTTAACCTTTTTTGGAAGATTAATCTTATGAGGTCTAATACTTAACTACCTAGGTATAAATTTATCTTTCTCAAAAGGGTACTCATTATAGACTCCCCATTTTGGCCATAACCATGTTCCAATCGGTCTTTAAATTGATTCCTAGGCTCAATTTACATTGGTTGGTAGAATGTGTTTACTAATTAAGTCAGTAAATAATATAACCACCTTAAATCATATTATTTTAATCTCCTTGGAAATTATTTAGTCAAAAATTCCTCATTGGAGGTGTAATAAAGGCATGTTGTAAATAAGGATCAAAGATGTTGTTTAGGATCATCTTTGACATCATAAATTTTAAATTAGGTGCAACAAAATTAGTTGGTAAGGGCTAAAAATATATATAAGATACAAGAGGATTATGGAACACATCTTTAAAATAAATAACATGAGGATACTTTAAATCCTTTTGTTCAATATTTATTACATTATCCTCTAAATTCTATATAACTTGAAGAAGAGTTTGTAATGTATACCTATTGGGATTTATATTAGCAACTTGAGTGGTCTCCAAAAGGGAATTAAACATTGTTTGAGTAGTAATAGGTAGTGAAATCAATATTTAAGTTGAAGAATTTGGTAAGCTCATAGTATATGTAACAATATTAGTCTCAATAAATAAAGGTTGGAAGACATAATCCATGCCTCTACTAGATGTAGGGAGATTGATTGTATGAAATTAGTTGTAGTACCCTCGGACTTACCATCACTAGGTAAAGAAGCCTTATCCCTATCATGGCTATTTATTTTATCTATCATAACATATAAAAATTAATCCATTATACCCTTTTTGTTATTGAGATGAGTGAACAATGCTTATTTATCTTCTATCAAAAATCAGGTTTTATTATTATTCTCCATTGCTTACCAAAAATATTGTAGAATTTGAACAACAAACTAAAACCCTAGGAATTAGAAAAAAATTGCATTAATAATAATAATCAAATTCACCAAATGTTTAAACCTAAATTGATATAATGATCCTATAGGGAAAGGGTTAAGAATATATAAATGAATAAGCACAGGCATGATAAAAAGATATATAGTAAACCAACTAATTCTAAAATGTAGATAAAACATATAATAATTTTATTATGATGAGATATACTAATAATGGAAAGTATAACTATGCTGGATATTGAAATGATAATGAAAATAAGATACTTATCTAGTTATAATGCTAATATAGTTTTAGATCTAAAATAGGAAAAAAATAAATTGGATTTAGATTCTAGATCAATTATCATATTATGTAAAAATACCCTATGTAGTTGGAGACACTTGCATCAACCTGGGATGATTACATCAATGCTTCAATTTAGATAAAATGTAGGTGTTTAATATGGAATACCTACTAAAAATAGATATAACCACATCGATTCTTTTGGGTTTTTAGTCATCTTTGCTTTGATGATTCATATATAGTTCATGGACTACGTCTCCTTATCAAATAGGAAAAACATAGTTCTTCATTTTCATAGTGGTTGTGAGAAAAATAGGTTATTAGGTGAAATCAACAAATTAGGGTGGATCTACAACTTGTCTTAGTGAATTCTAATCTCATAGAATGTAATTTTTGAGTTTCCAAGTCACCCCTTCAGTAGGTGTTGAACTCATAAGGACCGTACAAGAGGTTTCACACTTTCACAATATCAAGTTTTTATAAATCAAGTCTACACATAGATGCTTCCCATCCACACATATACTTATCAAATAAATCATGTTTATACATCAACTAAGTGTTGATCCACATCTATAATAAGTTCCTAATGCACATCCCATGAAAACATCCTTCATCACATCAATATAATGCATAAGTTAGAGTATTGGGTTTCCCCAACTTTAAGTAGTAAAACATACTAATGAAAAAGGAGTAGTTCCAAATCATAAAGATCATGCTCAAATCTTCTTACACACTCTCATTTAAATATTTACCTGCACTCGATCGATGAAGCCACACAAAAAATCATAGAGTTTCACATACATGCCCTTTTAAAATGTAGACTCTAAAGACCATAATATTAAAAATCTAAATGGTACATTATGAATTTTATTATAATATATCCCATAGTTCCCTTTGTAAACTCTTAGCTATAGTGTGTAAAAAACTCTTAATGAAATATTTAGTTCTCACCATTTTTGTACAATATACACATATATTTATGCACATCCATGCATGAGAATTTTTAGAGAAAATGTGGACATGGAATAGTGTGCATATGGTCCCAAAATCATATAAATTTAATAAATCCACTACCTATACAACATGATAAGATAGAACCTAAAGATATACTTGCATAGTCCTTTTTCAGTAGGTTGGTCCAAGTGGATTGACAGGTAGCATCCATAAATGTGGATGGTTGTTTATCTTAATTAAATAAGAAGAAAATTGAATCATAATAAATTTGAATGCATGGTGATTGTCAAAGTGTCAGAACATGATCACATGCCACCCTTGGATACTATACATCATTCATTATTAGACACACATGTAGATCCACAAGTGACTCTCCAATTATTTTCATGATCAAATTATTAGATCCAAATCGAATAAACATAGTTTATAGTAGTTATTATGAATATCTTGATGATATTAATCAATCTTGAGCTCTAGATGCCATTTATGAATTCAAGTTCCTACCTTCCACATTTAATGGAAAATTGAACATGTAAGGCCTTTCCTTGAACTATATAAACCTTGATTTTCATTATAAATGAGTTAAAATTTCTAGGAATCATAATGCTACTAACATTTTCCATCTAAGAACCCTTTCTTAGTATAACAAATATATATCTAATCAATTTTTTAATACTACCTTAGACCTTGAAATTAATAAGAATTGATTTTACTTCTTCATGCTCTATGTTTTGTGTGCATTTCATGGTTGTGGATTTTTGTCTATGGATATTTGTCCCTCTCATTAACATCCTTCATTATCACCTCTATGTAGAACTAAAAGTATCTACATGTCTCATGTTGTATATACATGGTAAAATGTAGGCATTATCTATGGACTATTTATCATCCTTCCTAATGTTTCATTATGTTCCCATACCTCAATGTGAAACACTTATGTATTGTACCTAGTTTGAATATCTTATATCTAGTTTATTAGCCTTATTATGGCATTGAGTGGGTGAGGTGATCTCTCTATTCTTAGTGCATCACATTTTTTCATTATATCAATCTCTTAACTTTTACCTCCCTTTTCCCCTTGTAATTTTTAGGTTTAGAGATAGCTATAAATTTCATTATGCTTTATATAGCTTTGTGCACTAGTCCTAAACTAAGTACATCTAGAATAGAAGGAATTTTTCCTACTCTAAATGTTTGTCCTAAGGAGTGAAATACTCCCACACCTTTGGGGATGTTCCCATTGTTATAATGAGACACTGAACTACACTTTGGAGTGCAATTCTAAGGTGTTAGGCATGAAAGAGTTTTGAGCAATCAAAATGAGAGTTGTTCACACATGAGTGCACATTTAAAGTGATAATAGTTTTTGGTAACATGATGGGACCTAATTTAAATTTTTTATAAGAGATTGGTGCAACTCTCATCAATTCAAGTGTTAAAAACATTTTATAGAGAACCTTATGAGTCTAAGTATTTATGTTAGTAAAGATCAACCTTTCATCTATATGCCAAGATAGACGAGATCATTTTTAATAGGTACTAATTTTAATTTCATTGAGCTACCTATAGTTTATATAACAAGGATATTTAGAGTATCTTTTTATCCTATTAGAAGGGCTATCAACATAAGATGATTTTCTCCTAGAGTTCAATCTACACCTCCATTTGGATGATTTTCTATCCATAGAGGAATATTATTCCCTATTATTTATATGGATATTTAGAAAAACCAACACTCATTTCCCTTTAATGGAGGTATCCCATTGATCCTTCCACACTATCATGATATTCCTATAGCTGCTCTTAAGATCACCCCTTACTTTACTAGAGAAAATTTAACTATACCTGCATATCACAGATAGGACATAGCAAATATTTCCTCTATCAATAATGTGATCAAACACAATGTCATAATATGAATCCTTTAAAATTATTTAAATTGAATATAAATCTAATGGTATTGTATCTTGTGTCTTATTTCTATCCATAATTGGGATGATTTAGGTACAACGCTATGTAGGAATTTTAACAAAAAGAGTAACCACTTGTCACTAATGTAATATCTCATGACTATCAAAAGGGATCCACATGAGTAAATGGTCAAATTCAAATTTAAATTCTATAGGACTTGGGAATAAGTTCCACTCATAATAAGGCCAAATACTAATAATGTGTTATATTTTTTGAGAGCATTGAATAGTGATGTGGATATGATGATCCAATCTATGGGAGGTGTAGTGTTACTAGTTTCCTATGAGGTCATTATGTATGTAGAAATTTGATTGATTCAATTAGGTAAAATTATGGCCAAACCACCTAAGCCCTTATATTCTAACCTATCATATACAATTTCATTTTCCTTACCTCCCATTCTAACTCTAGCCCCCATTCTTATTGCATTCATCCCACCAATTACATCAACTTTTATGCCCTTGAGAAAGATGCATGAGGTTAATTCCTTATTTAAAATATTTGGAAATGAGCTAGTTACACTCAAAAGGTAGAAATCATAGCATTCAAAGCCTTATAAAACCTTCAATAAATAATATTAATAGAATGGTCCTCCCTACCATTATGTTTTATAGACTCAAAACTAGCTCACATATAATAGATCACTGTATGTGCCAAATATTAACATTGTGAGTAGTTATAGGGATATTATACCTATGTAATATAACATGGCACATAAATATTAATGGTTATATATAAGTGGAAAACCAAATGATCAATTCATGTGTATGAATGGATAGACAAATGATCCCCCTATGATGTAGAATACACCACCTCTGTCGGAGCCTCCATCTGTTTCATATCAACAAGGGATAAATCATATGTGTGAATGTAAGAGCAGGATAGATCCACCATATTAAATTTTAAGGAGGATAAATTTATTTATCTAAATAAAAATAAAGTGTCAAGTGAAAGAAGTAACCCACTTAATTTTAACACAAGATTTAAAAAGAGTGAAATGATGGAGGAACCTTATTACTTAACACCTTCAAGTTCTATGCCTCAAGTCTAGTGTGTAGATACCTAATTCAAAGCCCCTATTCAACCTTTAATGCACATGGAACAAGTTTCATAGAAATAAATCCATCCCCATAGTAGTTCATAGGTGTGAGAAGAGACCATGATTCAAAAGGTATAATTTAAAGGGACTCAAATCACCTTCAACATAGTCAAGTAAATGAATAAAACCAATCTGAACATTTCCATATGGGACACTCTTGTTATTCCTTACCAAAGGAATTTTTTGTATGACATCCTAACATACTTCTAACCTCATGAGCCATCATAGACTACACCTGCTACGTACACAAGTATATGTTAACCTAAGGAATAATTTCATAGAAATAGTAAGTTTCCCCCATTGTACATCTCTATGATCATTGGTAAGCATATTATACATTAATGTATTATATATTTAGTTGTAAGTAACTTCATTATGCTAAATAAAATTATATATATGATAGTCATAACATATTCTCACATCTCAAAAAGGGTCATCTAATTGGATAAAACAATAGTTAAAACTATGGGAATTATCAAGGGTCTATGTCTCACACTACAATCATATCTAATCTTTTCAATTGTGTATGACATTATAGTCATTGACTTACCCCATTAATTTTCTATATTCCTCTCTTGATATTTCTTGAAAAAGGTGGGTGGATATTTGTCCTTAGATTGGTCACACATGCTACTCATAACCAGATATGGGACTAGGGTGACCATCAAGGTCGAGCCTATTTTGAATAATCACATATAACCATACAATCCTAACCTATTTGATGTAAAATAAACTTTTTTTAACCAAGATAATAATTTAATTCTTTATGAGACCACCACACCCCTTGAAAGAGTTCCTAAATGACATACTTGATGAATAGGCATGTGATCATTATGAGTATGATCCATATGATAATGCAGAATAAATAGGACTAGGAACATACAACATTCTTAAGGAGGGTGCCTTACTTAATAACCTTGTAAAGGCACAAGAATAACTCAAAGTCTTATGTTATTAATACTATGATGGCTCCTAAATAAAAAATGGTGCATGAGCTAGTGTTGTAATGCTCTCCCCTCAAAAGGATAAATATTTCCATGTGTTTAAATTATAGTTTAGATGAATAAACAATGTTTTTGAGTACAAGTCATTGATATAAAGTCTCCCATTGACACATAAAAAAGTAATCAAGGTGTTTCAATCTTTCATAGATAGTGAACTAGTGGTAAACTAGGTCAAAGCATGGAATATGTCCAAATATAGTTTGCTAAGAGATTATAAACATAAGACATGAGACATGATAAAACTTTTTGATGATTTAAATATCCATTCCATACCAAGGGTGTGAAATTATGATTCCAATAGGCTCACAATTATGGGTGTGCAATATTACCTCCTACATAATATAAATACTAGTTTGAGTAGCTCGTAAGACTCATAATCAAACTACTAGTCCTAGATAATACAAGCCATTGAAAGGTTTTTGAGATTGACAAATAAATTATCATATTCCTATAAGAAAAATATAATTATTGCATTAAAAATAAACCTTTGATCTATTCTTAATATTAAGATTAGATCATTCAACTAAGAGGAAACAAGTTATGGGGTTAGTCATGTTGGAAAACATATTCAATTCTGATGACCAACTAAAAGGTGAGAGGAGAAACATGATGGTGAAGGATGAAATATTCAAGCAAATGGAAATATTTGATGACAAGATCTTAAATTATGGTAAGGTATGTTCCCCATCAAAAGTCAAAAAAGTCATCGAACTAAGCAGAAGGTGTGATGACATCTCTGCATGAAGCTATAAAGACCTCATGGGATTTGACCCAAGCTTAGCTCAACATATAATTGAGATTAAACTTAATACTAGGCTAGTTAGGTAGAAGTAGAGGCTATTTAATCTAAATCTTGAGATCTTAATGATGAGGGATATCTCAAAACTCATCGAGGCTAACATAATATTTCCAATCAAACATTCCTCATGGGTGGCCAATATGGTCTTAGTGCATAAGAAGAATGGAGAGGTATGTTTGTGTATAGATGTTAGGTCCCTAAAAACTCCTCCCTCAAATAAAACTACCCACTTCCTCTAATAGATCAAACTCTATATATAGTAATAGGATCAAAAAAGTTTTCACTACTAGATAATTATTCACACTATAACTAGGTACTTGTGTAAGAGTGTGATCAATTCAAAATTACATTCACCACTAAGTGGGGTACCTTTACATACCAAATGATTCCCTTTGGTTTTAAAAACATAAGAGATACCTTATAGAGTTCCATGGATAAAAAATTCAAGGGACTCTTCAATAACACCATCCTATTTTAATTTGATGACATAATTATTTTCTCAAATCACACAACAAATCATTTAGGTCACCTAGAGAAAGTATTTAAAAAATGTTGAGAGTTTGAGATCTCTCTGAACATGAGTAAGTGTGTATTCATAGTGTATGAAGGAAAACCTTTGGGACACATTATCTCCAAAAAAGGAATCTTAATTTATCTAGAATGAGTTGAGACTATTTTATTACTCCCTCTCCCATGTCACAAGAAGGGTATCCAAAGATTTTTGGGGAAAAAAATCATTATAAGGTTTGTGTTCAGTTTCTCAACTCCATTCAAGCCCCTCACAATAGTGTTGAAGAGGAGAACTATGTTCAACTATAAATAAGAATGCTAAAGTAATTTCAAATCCTAATTGTTCCATCATAGAAAATCATACATTGATAAACCCATATTATAGTATGTATTTCATCCTTTATGAATTTGGTAAAACGAAAGGCATATCAGCTATTATTATACAACATAACAACAATCAACTATATTAGTCTATTACATTATTTATGTAGGCACTCAAGGATTATGAGCTATGACACAACTTTGTAAATAAGCATACCCTCATGGTAATAATATCTCTCAATAAATTTAGGAATGTTTTCTATAATAAAAAGATCTAGCTCATGGTCCCACACTTGAGTATAAAAAGAGTTCTTAATTAGTAAGGAAATCAATGAGATGATAGATGGTTGAGTCATGAAGGTGCTGGAATATGGAAAATATCCAAATTGCCAAGTTAGTGTGAGGCAAGGGACTTAGAGAGTAAATACTAAAGGATGTGAAGAGTGAAGACTATGTAGTTATTGCACTAAATGAGATCCAACCAGAATACCAAGGCACCCAAACAAGCTAGATTGAGAGCATGAAGATATTCCTTTAGACTATCACATATCCACATGGCTTGAATAAATCCAAGCATATACACTTAAGATTACAAGCCATTCATTATGTGATTGTCATCAATACTCTTTTAATAATAGATATAAATGGAATCCTCTTCTGATTCATAGAGCATAATCATGTGAATAGGACCTTAAAAGGGTTTAATGATGGATCAATTGGAAGCCATTATTCATCGAAGACCACTATAGTGAAATTGAACTAGATGGCTATTATTGGTCAACTCTAATTAAAGATATATATGCATGGGTTCAAGGATGTAAGAAGTTCACCTTATTTATAGGAAAAAAAATTGATATCAATTCCCTTAAAACCAATACAAATTGATCATCCATTTACACAATGGGGCCTTAACTTCATTGACATGATAAATATGCCATCAAGCGCTAGACACAAATGGATCCCCATGGCAATTGACTACTTAACAAGGTGGATGGGGGAAATATCACTAAAATAGGCTAATGATGTTTCCATTATATATTTATATGAAATAATCATCTAAATATTTGGTGTCTCAGATACTATTATCTCAGATAATGCATTAGATTTATTCAGAGCCAAGATCAATGAATGGGAAGTTAGACATAACATCCATTTAAGCACATCCTCAAACTGTTATTCCCAACGTAATGGTTTTGTTGAATAAGTTACAAGAAATTAGTTCACATAATCAAGATCAATATGGTAGATAATATATTATCTTGGCATAACAAGCTCAAGATAACCGTTTAGGCAAATTGAATAATGCTTAAAATGGTGCTGGGGAATTTACCCTTCATGTTAGTGTATGTAAATGAAGTAAGATTGCCTACATCCCTTTAATTTAATTTATTAGAGATATCCCATAAATTGGAATTTAATTAAATTGAATCAATGATAGTAAGGTTATTATATATAACTAAGCTTGAAGAACTTAGAGTGTAGGCCATGCAGATTATGGAGCTTCAACATGCATAGACCAAGAGAAAATTTGACAAAAGGGATACTAATAAAAGATTTGATCAAGGATAATTGGTACTCAAGTGGTACATAAATAAATAAAATTTCAATAATCTTACAAATTTTGGCATTATATAGAGCGATCTATATACCATAGTCAATATCAAGCAAGCTAATGCATAATAGCTTGCAAGATCAAGCCAAGAAGTTTTACATATTCTTGTCAACAAGATTCATATCAAGAACTGTCTATGATACTAATAAACACCCTTGAAAATAATAGTTTAGATTTTTTAATTTCACTAAGTACTGAATACACATATTGTTTAGATTGGTTTAGTTTTCTCCAAGTGCTTGTGTGTAATTCTATTAGCTTAGTTTTTTCATTCCTCGAATCTCCATTCAGCATAGATGTTTGATTTATTTATCATTTTATAAGGTATCTTAGTTATTTCTATGTTCAAGTGAGATTATTTAACCTAGTCATAATTAGTAAAAATAAGAGTGAGGGATTATAATCAACCTTATACCTAATGGATTTCTTCAAGGATACTAGATTCTTGCTTAGTAGGTAAGCAGCTTGCAGAGGTGACCAAAAGTGTTGACTTTCTAAGTCACCATTTCAACAGGAATTAAACTCATATGAACCACATAAGAGGTTTCACACTTGTATAGTATTAATTTATCTAAATTCAATTATATGTGTAGAAGCTTCTAATTTATACCTTCAATAAAAAATCATCTTGGGTTCACACATAACCTACATGTTGATCCATTTTTATAAAAAATTCCTTATACACATCACATTTAAAGATCCTTCACCACATTAATATCACATGCAAGTCCAAGCATGCAGGTCCCCCCAAATTCAAGAAATAAAATTTACTAGTGTGTAGGAAGCAATTCTAAATCATAAAAAGTGTGCTCATATATTTTTATGTGCTCTCATTCAAATTCTTCTTTGCACTCAAATGATGAAGTCTTGTGCTAAATCGTATAGTTTTACATTTATGTTATTTGAAATATAGATTGGGAAGACCATCATAGGAGACTAAGAATATAAGGAGTTTGGTCCATTATGCATTTATGCATAATATATCCTTCAATTACCTTCATAAACTCTTAGCTACACTTCACAACCAAATCTCTATGTAATCTTTAGTGTCCACCCTTTGTGTACAATACATAGATATTTGTGTGCATCCATGTATGAGACTCTATAAAAAATAAGTGTGCATGGAGTAGTGTGCATATGGCCCTAAAAATGGATACATGTAATAACTCCATTAACTTTACAAGATAACAAGGTAGAACCTAAATATACACTTGTATCATCCCATGTTAATAGGTTAGTCTAGGTGGATTGACAAGTGGAAGCCATAAAAGGGGATGGTAGTTGAGTTTGATTGAATATCAAGGGAAATGAATCAAAATAGATTTGAATTTAGGGTGGTTATCAGAGTGTCATAACATGATTATATACCACCCTTGGCTACCTAGACATCTTTCATTATCAGACACATGTGGATCCATGAGTGACTTTTTAACTACTTCCATGATCAAAATGTTAGATCTAGGTTGAATAAGCATGGATTATGGTAATTATTACAAAGATATTAATACTATTAATCAACCTCAATTTATAGACATCATTTTCAAATTCAAGTTGCTACCTACCACCTCTAATGATGAATTGATCACACAGGGTCTTGTCCCATGCTATATAAACCCTAATTTTCATTATAAATTGGTCAAAATTTCTAGGCATTGTAACAGTTTCAAAATTTTCATTGAAGATCCCTCTCCTAGTATAAAAAAAATTTGTATAATCAATTTTTTAATACTAGCTTAAAACTTGAAATTAATAAGAATTGATTTAAATTCTTCATGATTTGTGTTATATTTGAAGTTCATGGTCCTTGATCCTTGTTTGTGGATATTTGTTCCTCTCATTGTCATCCTCCCTTAGAACCTCTATGTAGATTCGAAAGTCTCTACAAGTCTCATGATGTGTATACATGGGTCTATGTAGGCATTATCTATGGACCATTTTTAATCCCCCCTAATGTTGCATTATATTCCCTTACCTTCATTAGAAATACTTATGTAGTGCACCAAGTTTGAAAATATTATATCTAGTATGTTAGTCTTATTATGTTGTTAATCAATCAAGGTGCTAATTTTATTCTTGGTAAATGACCTTTTTTCATTCCATTAATCTCCTACATTTTCCCTCCCTTTCCCCTTATTAATTGTAGGTTTAGAATTAGCTATATATTTCATTTTGACCAATTTTGGTCTACATGTTAGTCCTACACTAGGTGCATTTATAAAAAATGAATCTAGCCTACTCTAGAGGTTCATCCCGAGGAGCTTAAGAGTCCCACATCTTGAGGGATGATCCCATTGTTACAATGAGACACTGAATTTCTCTTTGATGTGCAAATATAAAGTGATAGGTGTATAAGATCCATGTGATATCAAGAACAAGAGCCATTTTCACATAGATTCATGTTTTAAGTGATAATAATAATCTTAAAAATAACTCATTACATAGTTACTTATATCAAGACATCACTAGTTTTGATCTGTTAAAACTACCTAAGGGATATCTTATCACACAACATCACTAGAGAGGGTTATAAAGCCTATAGTAAAGTAGCACCACATAATAACCCTAGCTAGGTGTTTCTACCGCTAATTCGCTTTTCAGATTTAAGAGAAAGAAGAAACTAAGAGAAGATAAATGGACAAGGCATGTGAAGTACCTGGATAAAGATCGCGCACCGTAAATCCAGATGCTTGTGAGCAATCCTCTTTGGCTGTGGAGGAATGACACCTGCAAGAAAAAAGGAAACTTGGACAAGAAAATGTTAGATGGATAGGCGGTGGGTTGCCAAGCAAAAGCTTGTTCCCAGAAGTGTGAAAACTTCCTCAAGGGAGGTCAACCCACTGATAACAGACAGATAAGAGATTGAGTAAATACAGAATGCCAGAATATAGAAGTGACAAAGAAATTAAAAAGGAAAGAAAAGACAAAATGATTACCTGAAGGAGTTGTTGGGCTGAAGACAGTCGTCGAGGTCAGAAATTTCACCGGCATCGGTTATCTGATCTGTCGACGTCGATTATTCTGCCGACGTCGGTTGGGGAAGTGGCCGGCGTCGGTCGGGGTTATGGCCTGTAGTCAGGTCTGGGTTGCTTTTTGGTCTGTGGCTGGGTCTGGTTTGTGAACGGGGTCGAGACAGAGTTGGGGGATGAATTTGGATGGACTGGGGAATGGTCTAGTTTTGGTTGGGGGCCTAGTGCAAGGTCTTTGTTTGACAGGGGGATGAGGAAGTTGTCTGGGATTGGATTAAAAGAGAGACAGGGAAGAGGAAGATACATAGAGGGCAGGACCTGAGAAGGCTTTTGTAGCCTCTCAGGGGGAAGAACAGAGGGAGTAGCAGATAGTAGATAGAACAGATAACTAAACTAAAGAAATGAAATAAAATGGAACACCAGACTGTGCTTACCTTTTTGTTTGCCAAATGAAGAGAGGAGGAGCTATTGTTGGAGCCACGGAAGACTTGTCAAGCAGAAAAACCCTGATCCAGAGCCTTTACCCCTGTTGTTGCTGTTGCATGAGGTCCAGACGGAGGAGAGATGAATGCCAAAATGACAAGAGAGTTCTATTTGCGAGCTCAAGGGTCCAGTGGTGCAATGGATGCAGAAAGGTCTAATGAAGGCTGTCAACGCTGGCACTTTCGCCGACGTCGGCCAAAGGGTCACCGACGTCGGCGGTGGCAGAATGGGGACAGAGGCTAAAAATAGCCTCTGCCCATTCCTGCACGCCGCCGGGCGAGGGGTTGTGGAAAGAACGGTCATGAGGATGCTTAAATGGGCGTGGGGGGAAGATAATGAAGAGATTTGGCATAATAAATGCTAGGGGGAAGGTGGAGGGATTCAAGGGAGGATCCAAGGTGGCAAGGGTAGGGTGGAAAGGGGGCCACTTGATTAAAATATTTAAGTTATTTTAATCAAATGGAGGCCAAGGGTTAGGATAGGGGTTTGAGGTGGACAAGGGGGAGAGCCAAGGTGCAGACACGTTTGCAGTGTTTACATTTGCCCCTTTTTGTCTTGTTGGTTGTTCTTGACGAACTGCAAGACAAAAATAGGAGTTGGTTGCCCCAAAAAAAGGATGAGGTGTTCCCCCCTCAAAGCGATAGTTGAGAGAAGGGAACCGGAGATCGAGTGTCAATTTGACAGAGAAATGGATAGAAGAGACTGAGTGAAAATGTTGCAATAGTCGTGCTTGCGCGTAGTCCACTTCACAAGAGGGTCGGGTCAAATTGTTGCATGTCGAGGGTCAAGGAGTGCCAAAATTGAAGTAACCGAGCCCCAGCATTTAGTCATCTGCTGATTGGGTCACTCAATCTAAGCTGAAGCTCCAAATGGTCATCGTGTTCCAGGTATCCCAGGCTCAGGAAGTGCTCCCAGAGACACAAAAAGGCCACAAGTAGTAGGGATCAACCGGCTTGTGATCTTGTACTTGCGAAGGGTCAAAAATAGTCTGCAGACAATCTTGCTAACCAGTCGTGAGGTAGTACACATGCAAAAACAACCAAGGCAACATTGGCTTGGAAGTAGTCGAGGTCGAAGGAGATACGCATGATCTCCAATGGTCATTGGTCAAGAGGATGGATGGATGAAAGGATGTGGCCGAGCTAACCCCAGAAGACCCCATGTCAACTGAGTGCTGCCTACATAGCCCCTGTCGTAGGGGCCTCAGGCCGATGTAGTTCTCCCTAAAAAGGGAGGAAGGGTCAAAGAGGTTGATTGGTCTTGGTTGAAGTTGCAGAAGAGAAGGTTTGTCCATCAAAGAGATGAACAAACGGGGGTGGTCGAGCTAACCTCGGAGGATGTGGTATCTGAGTGCTGCCTACATAGCCCTGGTCATAGGGCCTCAGACTAATGTAGTTCAGACTGTGAGGGTCAAAATGGTCGATGATGAGTTTGGTCATGTGTTGAAATGACGAGGGTAAGATGATGCTATAGATGTCATAGGGGTCGAGAGGCTTTCATCTCCAACAAGTTTCCATAGTCGTGATGGATGCATGCTAAAAATGAATGGAAGTCTATTTATGCTTCAACAAGTATTGGTTTATGCTTAACATAAATTGGGCCTGGTCGGTAGTTTCCATGTGTATTGGTGTCCATAGAAACTATGTGAAATGGTCTAGAATGATGTCAGCTGAAAATGATGAAAATGGCTGGGTTTGAGACAATTGATGTGGGTAAATGTGACCAAAGTGTAGAGAAAAGGTGAAAGACAAATTGCTCTTTCATTGACAAGGACCAGAAAGGAAGCATAGATAGGGGTTAGTAGAACCAAAGCCCCGTGCATGCATTACGTCGTTGACCAGTATGGTGTTAGAACGATAATTGAATCACTATGACATTAAAGTGAGCTCGAAGTCCCCTGAGCAAGTGATAGGAGGAGGATAGGGTAACCCAGTTTAAGAGTAGGAATAACCTTGCCCCTTTTATAGGAGACCTTGAGACAACTACAAGCCAAGTCCATGACCCATTTTTTTTTTTTTTTGCACAGGCTGATCGATGCGGGAAGCCTACATAGAGATGTCTTTTGATGTAGTGGTCATGTTGCGAAGCTGATCGATGCGGGAAGCTTCTAAGAAAAGTTGCTGTTTGTAGCGAGATTTAGTCATAGCCATCCTTCGAGGGAGTGGTCTATATTTTCGCTTAATAATGTTTGAATAGCTGTCCTTCGAGGGATCAGTCTATTAGCTACAGCGATGATAGTACAGCTGTCCTTCGAGGGAGCAGTCTGTCTTTTTGAATTTGACTTGATTTTATGACCATGGATATGTTTTGACATCTTGATTTTGATTTTTTTGATTTAGAGTCATGGACAAGGCTGTAGAAGTTCAAGGACGCCCCTTTTTATTAGGACAAAGCATCCATGTATCATAAAAGGGTCGTAGAGGACTTGTTAAAGGGGAATAGGGTTGAAAGGGATGAGGGTTAAGAGGATGAGGATTGCTCAAGGGACGAGCACAAATTACGTGTCAAGTAGATGAGTACTCGACTAACAAAAGAATGGTCGAAGATGCAGCGCATTAAGAGGCTCAGGTTCTGGCCGTCTGTCGAGGGAACACAGACGATAAGTCCCTGACCCATACTTGTGCATGATGATAAAAGGTCCAAGCCAATTGGGGGCAAATTTGCCTCATTTACTTCGCTCCATATTGGTCACGTGCTGATTCTCTTTGAGGACGAGGTCTCCGATGTTGAAATCTCGTTCTCGTAGATTTTTGTCGTACGCCCGCTTTATGCGACTTTGGTAGACATAGAGATGATTAAGGGTAGCAAGACGGCGCTCATCGAGTAACTCAAGTTGAGCTAGGCGATCTTGATGAAAGTCATCATTGGAGAGAATGTCATGCAGGGAGATGCGAAGAGATGGGATCTGCACTTCGAGAGGGAAGATAGCCTCTGTTCCGTACACGAGGGAGAAGGGAGTAGCACCCGTAGAGGTTCGGATGCTGGTGCGGTAGGCCCACAAAGCGAAGGGAACATGAATGTGTCAATCCCTTCCTGTATCGTCGACCACCTTCATGAGAATTTTGGTGAGAATTTTGTTGGATGCCTCAGCCTACCCATTTGCTTGTGGGTAGTAAGGCGAAGAAAAGCTAAGTTTGATGCCAAATGAGTCGCATAGTTTTTGGACAGTCTTGTTTTTGAAGGACTTGCCATTGTCGGTGATGATTTTATGTGGGACACTGAAATGACAGATGATGTGGCTGCTGATGAAGTCGACAATCTTGTCGGCTTTTGTGGAGATAAGAGGAATGGCTTCCACCCACTTGGTGAAATACTCAGTGGCAATGATGATGGACTGATGATGAAGAGACGAGTGAGGGTTGATCTCACCGATGAGATCCAAGCCCCACTGAGAGAAAGGCCAGAAATCCTAAGCGACTTGCAAGGCGTGGCTGGGGAGATGAAGCAGGTTAGAGTGCTGCTGACACTTGATGCAACGCCGAACATAGTCGCTACAGTCTTGATGGAGGGTGGGCCAATAATAACCCAGGTGAAGGATGCGCTTGGCAATCGAGTTTCCACTGAAGTGTCCACCACAAATCCCATCGTGGACTTGCTTTATGGCATGAGAAGCTTCAGCGGAGGTTAGACAATGAAGAAGGAGGTTGTTGAAGCCTCGCTTATAGAGAAGACCCCCTAGCATGGTATAGCGAGCTGTGCGCTTGATGAAAGCTCGCCACGCATTGCTAGAGAGGTTGGAAGGAGTGACGAAAAGAGACAAGTAGTCCACGAGTTGCTTATACTAGTCATCTCATGGGCTAGAATTGATAGTGTTGATGTGGTCGATATGAAGGTAAAGGTACGCGATGCACTGTGACAAAAAGGCGGGATGATGATGATGAAGACGGGATATGCGAAGCAAGAGAGGCCATGTGTCAGCAAACTTGTTCGTAGAGCGTGGAACAGTCTGCAAGAGGTAATGGTCGAAAGATGCCAAAAGAAGGTCAACACGATTCTTATACCTCTGTAAAACTTCATTTTTATAGAGATATAAACTGTTAACTTGATTAACGATGAGCTACGAGTCGCCGAAGATGTTGATAGACTTGATGTGGAGGGAGAGGGCAGTCTGAAGTCCCAAAATTAAGGCCTTGTATTCAGCCATATTATTGGTACAATCAAAGTCAAGCTTAAAAGATAGAGGCATGGGCTCCCCTTCGAGTGGGATGAGGATAACCCCCACACCCCCACCGAGTTGACATTTGGAGCCGTCAAAGAACATAGTCATTTGGTAGACGGTGTCATCGGTGGAAAGTGTGGCGATAGACTCGTCAGGGAACTCACAGTGGGAGGGTTGGTTGTCAGGAAGAGGGGCATCTGCCAGTTGGTCAGCGATGGTTTGCCCCTTGATAGATTTCTGCTAGATGAATTCGAAGTCAAACTCAGCAAGCAGCATGAGCCACCAAGCCATACGTTGATTCTGATATGGCTTGGAGTGCATGTACTTGAGAGGGTCGGTGTGAGTGACGACAAAGGTTTTGTGGTTGAGAAGATAGTGGTGGAGCTTGGTAGTGGAAAAGACTAATGCCAAATAGAGTTTCTCGGTATGAGTATACCGAGTTTCATAGTCGACCAGTGTTTGGCTGATGTAATAAACCGCTTGCTCGTGATGATGCTCGTCTCGGTGCGCGATCATGGCACCTAACGAATGGTTGGTGGTAGAGATATAAAGGTAGAAGGGTTGGTCGTCCTTAGGTGGAATGAGGACTGGTGGGGAGACCAGATAGCTTTTGAGGGCCTCAAAAGCCTCTTGACAGTCCTCATCCCATTTAAAGGAGACGTCCTTCTTAAGGAGGTGATGAAAAGGCTGGCAGCGGTCTGAAAGCTGCGAGATGAAATGGCGAATAGACTGGAGCTTCCCTTGTAGACTGTGAAGCTGCTTGAGATTGGTCGGGGGTGGCATTTCGAGGATAGCGCGGATCTTGGTGGGATCTATCTCGATACCACGGAAGGAAACGATGAAGCTAAGAAGTTTGCCTGAGAGAACCCCAAAGACACACTTCTTGGGGTTAAGGTGGACATTGTATTGAAGAAGGCGAGAGAAGATGATTGTGAGAATGGTCAAGTGGTCGCAGCAAAGTTTGGACTTGCCGAGAAGGTCATCCACATAGTCCTCCATGATTTTATGGAGGAGATCGTGGAAAATGTAAGTCATGGCACACTGATATGTGGCACCAGCATTTTTCAAGCCAAAAGGCATGACTCGATAGCAAAAAGTCCCCCATGGGGTGATAAAGGTAGTCTTGTGCTAGTCTTCCGGTGTGATTAGGATTTGATTGTATCCTGAAAACCCATCCATGAGAGATAGCATCTCATGGCCGGCCGTGAGATCAACAAGCTGGTCAATGTTAGGAAGAGGGAAGTCATCTTTGGGACAGACTAGGTTAAGGTCACGATAGTCCATGCAGATCCGAATCCCCCCAGTTGCTTTAGTAACTGGGACGATGTTAGAGAACCACTATGGATAATCGATGGGTTGGATGAAGGAGACAGAAAGAAGGCATTAAAGCTCCTCTTTGACAAGGAGTGCAATGCGAGGATGCATCTTTCGAAGCTTCTGCCTAACAGGCTTAGCCTCTGGTTTGGTGACAATGTTATGGGTAGCAATGGTGGGGTCGATGCCAGGCATGTCGCTGTAAGTCCAGGCAAAGGCCTTGCTATGGTTGGAAAGGAACTGGGCATAGTCAAGCTGCTCCTGAGCATCTAAAGATTGGCCAATCTTTAAGACGTGAGGAACATCAGAAGAAGAAGGGAGGTTGATGTCAATGGTGGATTCATTTAACATAACCTGGGTCTCAGAAGGGAGGAAACGCTGGATGAAAGAGTCATCGGCACCCATGTAGGAAAGGATGGCGTCATCGTCAATGCAGTGGATAGTGTGAATGGTTGCCGACTCATCCTCTACCATGCTAGGAAAAATGAGAGGGAGAGACCTGGGCACCCCATTGAGCTGATAGGTCAGGGGTTCCAGGCGGATGGTGTTTATGGAAAAAAAAACTAGGAGGGATGGAAACCACTGACTCCGTAGGTGATGAAGGAGAGATGGGCGAGGCTGGAAGAGACTGGTCGATGGTTGGCTCGGGACAAATGTCAGAAGGAGACTGAGTAGGGTCATGATATCCCAGGCCATATCGTTTCTTGGCATCATGATCATTGAGCGGCTCGATGGGCTGATGGGAGCCCTGCTCATAACGTCCGAAACCAAAACCCTTACATGCACACCTGTGAAGGTAAGTGTGTGCAAAGGCAGGGTTGCCAAGAAACGAGAAGTCGGATGTGAAAGGTTGGGGTGAAGAGAGGGAATTGCCGTTGGTAGGAGCTTGATTAAGCCCCCCGTAAATGAAGTTGGTTCGAAAGTGAGGAGGACCATAAGGCACGACCATCCCGATTCGATGGTCATAATTGGGACTAAGGTGAAGGCGTCCATACTCTTACAGAGTTTGGAACATGTCGAGGGTCAACAAGCGATATTCCCCAAGTGATAGTCATTGGAAGATGTCTTCCATGGGGTCTTTGGTCGGCACTTGAAGAGGAGGGGTGAGGGCAACCACCGATTGCGAACTTGTCAAAGCTTTCGCAGATGGAGGCGGTGTCGGAGTTGACGGCTTGATGGGAATGAGGACATCATTGGGACGGTAGGTGGTGTTGCAAGTCTTGAAGGGTGAAGGGTCAGCGGGAATGGTGTGGACTTGCCCGTCATGCTCGAACTTCACACAACGGTGTAGGGTGGAGGGTATACAGGCCATGGCATGGATCCAAGGTCGGCCCAGTAGAAGGTTGTATTGAAACTCTCCTTCGATGATATAGAAGAGCTCCGGGACTGTGCGGGGACCAACGCAAATGTGAAGGATGACTGTGCCAATGGTCGTGGCAGTGGTGTCGTTGAAAGAGCGTAAGATTGTGTCAGTTTTGGAGACGCAATTCTTGGAAAGAGCCAGCTGATCAAAGGTGTGGGTAGAGATTATGTTGATGCTAGCGCCACTGTCGATCATAATGCATTTAATGCGTGTTCGATCAACATAGGCAGTGATGAAGAGGGTGGTGTCCTGATCTTCCGTGTTAGATGTGGGAATCTCAGAATCACTAAATGTGATGGAGGCGACAAGAGATAAAGAATGGATGAGGGCAGCGAGTGGTTGGGGGTCCTCGGGTTGGATCTCCGTTGCCTGCAAGGCTTGGATAAGGGCTTGACGGTGCTGAGGCGAGGTTTGGATAAGGTCATAAAGAGACATCTTCACAGGTGTCTGGTGAAGCTACTTCAGCATGGAGTCGTGAATTGGCCCAGAAGAGGAAGACGAAGAAGGCTGGGACGTGCCAAGGATAGAAATCTTAGGCTTGGGCGCAAGGGGTGGCTTGACGAAGGGATAGGTCTAAGGGATGGCCGCTTTTTCTTTAGCCTTGTCCTTTTGCGACCTAGTGGTTATACGGATAGCATTGATTTCAAAAATGGGAGGCGAAGAAGGGGTCATGTCTTGCTGGTGAGATGTTGACATGTTTGAAGAGGTTGGATGAGGAGTCGGGGTCTGGTCAAGAGTGTCCTCAAGGAGAAGAGTGTCCTTCTCCATATGGTGGTGGATGACGGCCTTGAGGGCACAGCAAGTCTCAGTGTCATGTCCTGGTGTACGATGATATAAACAAATTTTCATGTCGTCGAACTAGGAGGGTTTGGACCTGAGAGGTTGGAAAGGCTTGATGGGGGGAAGGGTTATGTCAGAAGTCTAGAGAAGTCGGCGCAATATCAATGAGTATGAGCCCAATAGAGGGTCCGTGCTATTTGATATGCGCGAGGTTAGGGACTTTTGCTTAGGCGAGGTTAGAAGAGGTTTCCGTACCACCTTATGGGTTGATGGCGCGGTGACAGACGGAGACGGCTCTTTCTTGGTGATTAATACCACCATTTTGGGAGAGGGAAGACTGGAGGTAGGGAGAGGAAGCAAAGGAGGCAATGAGTTTTGGTTGAAGGCCGGAGTGGGAAGGTCGAAGGATGGGGGCCCAAAATGGATGGCAATGGTGACAGAGAAGGAGGCATTCATTTCTGTGGTCCGACAGTCTTCTTTGACTTGGTTGGAAGACTACTACTGGTCGAGGTCTGGCCTAGGTCCACCTTCACTTGCGGGTGAGTGAGGGTGGAAGCAGGACAAACGCCAAATGACTTGATGGGTTTAGACGAGATAGATGCAGGTTTTGGTTTGGGTGGGTTTGGTCGAGGTTTGAGAGTCTGGTCTTTGTCAAGAGTCTGACGAGATTCCGCCTTAGGAGGATTAGCAGCATGTGATGAGAGGGTGCGGGTATGTTGAAGGGTTTTAAGACGCTCCCACAACACCTGAGGTGTCACTTTCCTCGGAGGGAGAAGTAGAATTTTCTCCACTAACCGGGAAAATGGCTGAGAAGAAGATGTTGATGGTTGCGAGGTTGAAGACGAGATGGGTGTAGTGGTCTTAGACGCATGGTGTGGTGAAGTCATAACAGATTTAGATGAAGACAAAGGGGAGACAGGTTCTTCTCTGGGTGGAGAAGAAACCGGGGAGCGAGGCTCCTCCAGCGGGTAAAGGGCAGGGGTGATGATGCCCTCCACTTGCGGCTGAGGAGTAGGAAGGGTCGGGTCCTCCATAGGGCGTAGAAAGGAGGACGGCGAGGCCGATGGTGCTGGTAAGGTTGAGGCATCCTCCAAAATGAGAGAGATCAATGGAGAACTAGCTGGGGAGAGAGGCTCGTCCACATGTGATAGACTGATTGATGGACTAACCTCTTGAGGTTGATTGGGGACTAAAGGAGAGACCGTATTAACCGTTCGAATATTGTGTTCATGATTGTCGTCAATTAAGGTCTGGACATTGTTCTGAGTTGGCAGATGATTGGGGAAAGGTTGTTTAAAGATGTCAATGGCCTAATTAGGAGGTGCATTTGGATTGTCTAAGATGAGATCCCCCTTCTCAAGCATATCTTGGATTATGTTCTTAAAGGTCTTGTAGTTTTCCGTGTCATGGCCCTTAACACGGTGGAAGCTGCAGAAGTCTTGCTCCCTATACCACGCGGGGATGGCACGTGAGGGATCGAATTGTGGAGGAGGTCGGGCTTGAGGGAGATTGAGGGCCCCCTATTTAACAAGCTTTTCCAGCACAGACACATATGATTTTCCGAGAGGAGTATATCGTCGTTGCACGTATCTTTGCTGGAATTGGCGAGTAGCACTCTGAGATGTAGATGGCTCAGGCTGGTTGGTCAAAAAGGATGAAGGTCTGACAACCACGGCATTAGCTGAAGCCTTGGATTTAGAATTGGATGATGATGGCTTAGCAGAAGAAGAGTCATTGGTCTTAGAGCTGGGATTCTTACTCCGCAACTTGACTTTATTCTCCTCGATGGCACGCAACTCAAGTTTGCGGGCCATCGTGAAGGCCTCGTCAAAAGTGTGGAAGGTTTGAACCCTCAGAGTGGAAGAGATATGTCTAGCACAAGCTTGGGAAAAGAGTTCAATAAGCTCGGCCTGGGGTAAGGAAAAGGAGAGTTGATTGATAAGGCCTCTCCATCGAGCAACGAAGTCAGCTATGGACTCATCCTCGAATTGCCGAATAGAATAGAGGTCCGTGATTGAGACCTTCTTGGTTATGTTGATGGAAAAGTGATCGAGGAAGAGCTGAGCCAATTATGTGAATGAGAAGAGAGAATGGCTAGGAAGGGAGCTGTAGCAGTCAAGCGCAGCACCTGAGAGAGACATAGGAAACGTGCGTAAGAGTAACGCATCGTCATGGCCAATGAGGTAGCAGGCATGTTTGAATGCCCGCAAGTGTTGCTGTGTGTCTTCCTTCTTTTGAAAGTGAGAAAACTTTAGAAGCTCCCATTGGCTAGGATATGGTCTGATTGGGACAGAAGGATGGATGGGCTCATTGCAGATCTGCTCGTATGAGAGAGCGTTGCGCGAGCCGGAAATAGAGGTCTCAAGACTAGTCATCTTGTCCATCAGCATTTTGATGATGTCTGCCGATGGATTGACGGGTTGCGCACCCCCTAAGTTATGGGGTGCTTGGAAGAGGCTAGAGGAGGCATGCGACATAGTCGGTTGTACAATGCACGGATGACTAATCGCAGGGGCAGAGGTGGAGGCTAAAGGTGGTTGGGTAGAAGACATAGCTGGGCCCATTGTTGCCATGAGAGGTTGGACTGTGGTAATGGGGGTCAAGGGGTAAGAAGCCACCCTGGTGTTGATAGGGGCCAGGGTAGGCAGAATAGAGATGACAAGGTTTTGGAAAGGAGTGGATAGCGGTTGAGCGGGTTGAGGTTGACAGGGGGTCAGAACCCCGGTGGAAGTGGGCCCAATGATAAAGGGAGAAGCCACACCTGGAGGATTGGTCAAAGTCTGGTCGGTGGTCAAAGTGATGGCTTGGGTGTTTGAAGGTTAAACTACGAATGCTGTTGATACAGCCGTAGTCGCGACAAGGGAGGTTGGCATTCCATACATTGGATTGCCCAAGGAGTCTCGCGTTCGGTTATGCGTGAGATAGGTTTACAAGGCCTTGACGTTGAGGTCCAAGAATCGTTCGAAGTCTTGGTCCCCTTCTTAGACATAGGAGTCTGCGGTGGGGTTGGACGGGTAGGAGTTCTTTCGGTCTCCGAGTTGAACTCCATTGTAGGCTTGGTCACAGACGGGGTGGACGGAAGTGGTTGACGGCTGGCGTGGTTGACAAGAGCCTTGGCTTGGCTACGAGTCAAAACCATGCAAGGCAAAGAAGGTTCAAGTTTCAGGAACTGTGTTGCTCAGTTTCAGAAAACCAGGATGGAGTCTTTGACAGAGAAGGGATAGGTTTTAGGCTACTAGTTTTGAAAAAAAAGGACAGTGATAGAGACCGACGTCGGTTGAAAAACCGATGTCGGTAAGAAATGTTGCCGACGTCGGTCAGATAACCGATGCCGGTAACAGGGGAAAGCCGACGTCGGTGGCAGAACCGATGCCAGCGACTGTGTTTTCCAGAGAACCAAAAGGTTTGAAGATTCTTGGAAAAACAAAGAAGAAAGCGTCCTCACTCACTCAAACAAACAGATGAGAAGAGGAAAACAGAGAAAGACAGACAAGCTTAAGCGATAAATCTTAGGAATTAACTTTAGAATTTGTGGCTTATGCCTTAGATGAATGTTTGGGGAGATTGGCTGTCAAGAAGGTCCTAGAAGAAGCAGTCTAGAGCTGGTTTCGGGTCTTGTTTTAGGTGCTCAAAGTTTGTGTTAGGGTCTGGTACGTGGCCTGGTGCTAAGGAGCAAGCCCCCCTCACTTCACGATTCCAGTGGTTAGCTGGTCTCGCTTAGCCAAGATATACCTCGCCTAGAGTTTATCCTCCGCCAGAGAACGGAGTGGGCTTCCCCCTTGGTGATGAAATCCAAGTAGGGTCACCGGGACGGGTAAGGTATCCGCTGGGGGATGAAATCCTAGTCGGGCCTTGTCTCAGGTAAGTTTTATGTGAGTTTTAGTGCATGTGGTCTGGTAGTGTAACATCAAGTGTCTACGATTTATTCAATATGCGGATTTAAGTTACTAGATGTGGACTAATGCAAGCACAAGAAAAAATGAATGCAAAGTGTTTTAATGCCTAAGTCAAAATGTGATATTTGTTATGAAGACAAGTATGAGAAAGGGTTGAGAGTATGATGTTTAGACTAGTCTAGAAATGCAAGGAAGAAAGATTCGTTTTAGTCCTGCTTATAGTGTCGTTAAGAAGGAAAGAAGGAAGAGAAAAGGTGAGAACCTAATGCTCCTAAATGAATGAAGAGGAAAAGGAACCCAGGAGGAACCTAGGGTCCCACCAGGCGTGCCAGATATGTTTCTACTGCTAATTCGCTTTTCAGATTTAAGAGAAAGAAGAAACTAAGAGAAGATAAATGGACAAGGCATGTGAAGTACCTGGATAAAGATCGCGCACCGTAAATCCAGACGCTTGTGAGCACTCCTCTTTGGCTGTGGAGGAATGACACCTGCAAGAAAAAAGGAAACTTGGACAAGAAAATGTTAGATGGATAGGCGGTGGGTTGCCAAGCAAAAGCTTGTTCCCAGAAGTGTGAAAACTTCCTCAAGGGAGGTCAACCCACTGATAACAGACAGATAAGAGATTGAGTAAATACAGAATGCCAGAATATAGAAGTGACAAAGAAATTAAAAAGGAAAGAAAAGACAAAATGATTACCTGAAGGAGTTGTTGGGCTGAAGACAGTCGCCGAGGTTGGAAATTTCGCCAGCGTCGGTTATCTGATCTGCCGACATCGGTTATTCTGCCGACGTCGGTTGGGGAAGTGGCCGGCGTCGGTCGGGGTTATGGCCTGTAGTTGGGTCTAGGTTGCTTTTTGGTCTGTGGCTGGTTTTAGTTTGTGAACGGGGTCGAGACAGAGTTGGGGGACGAATTTGGATGGACTGGGGAATGGTCTAGTTCTGGTTGGGGGCCTGGTGCAAGGTCTTTGTTTGACAGGGGGATGAGGAAGTTGTCTGGGATTGGATTAAAAGAGGGACAGGGAAGAGGAAGATACATAGAGGGCAGGACCTGAGAAGGCTTTTGCAGCCTCTCAGGGGGAAGAACAGAGGGAGTAGCAGACAGTAGATAGAACAGATAACTAAACTAAAGAAATGAAATAAAATGGAACACCAGACTGTGCTTACCTTTTTGTTTGCCGAATGAAGAGAGGAGGAGCTGTTGTTGGAGCCACGAAAGACTTGTCAAGCAAAAAAACCCTGATCCAGAGCCTTTACCCCTATTGCTGCTGTTGCACGAGGTCCAGACGGAGGAGAGATGAATGCCAAAACGCTAAGAGAGTTCTATTTGCGAGCTCAAGGGTCCAGTGGTGCAACGGATTCAGAAAGGTCTAATGAAGGCTTCCGACGCCGGTAGTTTCACCGACGTCGGCCGAAGGGTCGCTGACGTCGGCGGTGGCAGAATGGGGACAGAGGCTAAAAATAGCCTCTGCCCATTCCTGCACGCCGTCGGGCGAGGGTTTGTGGAAAGAACGGTCATGAGGATGCTTAAATGGGCATGGGGGGAAGATAATGAAGAAATTTGGCATAATAAATGCTAGGGGGAAGGTGGAGGAATTCAAGTGAGGATCCAAGGTGGCAAGGGTAGGGTGGAAAGGGGGCCACTTGATTAAAATATTTAAGTTATTTTAATCAAATGGAGGCCAAGGGTTAGGATAGGGGTTTGAGGTGGACAAGGGGGAGAGCCAAGGTGCAGACACGTTTGCAGTGTCTACACTAGGTATACAATACATAAAATAAATATAATCTAGTGCTCACTAAAGCTTGTGACATAAAGGGGGATAGTTAAACAAACAAAACATAACATGTAAAAGAAAACTTTACTCAAGTCAATGTAAAGGTAATTCTAAGAAAGGCTTAGAACATTCAACCTATTACTTTGTGTAATATCTAATCTATCAAATGAAAAATTAAAATTTATAAAAACTTATCTTTGGTCAAACTTGTCATGCCTCGGTATCTCCTTTTGTCAATGGTGATTTATAAAAGACTATTTTAGATTTGCAAGGATCACACTATAGAAATCATCTCTAGGATAAAACACTTCTATTTTGCATCCAAGACTTTCCCATATGATAAGCTATCTTCTAAGTAATTACTCTTTTAGTATAGAACTAGAAAAATTATTAGATATAATAATGTGAAAATGGATGTTCATCTATATTGGATTGAAGCAAAGGTGGTATTTATATCCAAGGATTGACACTAAACCCTCTTGTAAGTTTAGTTGACATGATCAACTAGCTTGATTTTGTTGGGTGTGAAATTTTTTTGTTAAGTCTCAAACTAGGTCATCTAGGATGATTTAGTTATGTAATGTGTGTTGATTCCTTTCTAACAAGATCGACCTGATTGAATTAGTTAAAAAGGAATAAACAGGGTGTCTGCTTAGTAAGTGGATATTTTGAAAGGGGAATTACATAGGAAAGTGTATAAAGGAGATTTAATGACCTAAGGAGTTAGATAAAATTGAATTTTAGTGGGTTTATGTAATGTTATAAGGACCAACAATATTAAAAAGAACTAAAGGTTTACTCACTACTTTCTTGGTGCACCTTTTAAGGTGTACACTTAGAGAGATTAAAATTTTATAGTTTCCTATGAGAGAGAATGTATCAGTAAATGATAAAGTTTATAAAAACATTGTGTGTATATATATGACCCACTAGAAATTCATTATGTGTCACAAGGGTGTAACATGGAATGGTTCTTCAATAAAGAACATAGTAATACACAAAAATTGAACTAACAAATTACAATAAAAAGTAAAAAATAAATGAAAGTAAATAATTTTTAAATGCATACCTCTACTTACATTTCTATTGATGAATATGTGATGCATGTGAAGTAGATGAGAAAGGCATTTGATATATAGAGCAAGATATAGACCTGTAAAATAAGATCAAATTCATTTTAAAAAAAAATGTGGTAGATATGGAAATATTCTCTATACTATAAGGATTTTAGAACTTATGATTTATAAAAAGATATTTTAGAATAAATTTTATCATAAAATTACATTTTTTTAGTAAATTATTGGTAGGTAAATAATTTCTATAATTTTGAATATATAATAGAATTTTAATTATTCATTTGCGTATTCACTATGTTGAGAAACAAAAAATCTGTGTGACCTAGAGGAGTGATGAGAGAGATAATGGCATGAATGTAAGGATTATGAGGAAGAGGACATTTCAATTAATACTAGATTAGTCTAGGTACTGGGTGTATTGAGTATGAATTTATTTTTATCTTTTTTGATATTAAATGAAGTATATTTGGAAAATTAGATGTTAGGGTAAATATGTGTAGTAAAATTTACCCTAAATCTTTTGAGATAGAGTAAAAATTATGACACAAAATTATTAGAGGTTAAAAAATAGTAAAATTTATCTCTAGGGTAATAATGATGAGTGAGTTCAAAATCATTGCAAAAAAGGAACAAGATTGGCCAAGCCAATGTAGTTTTAAATAAATAAGTTATTTTTAGTGTATGATTGCATATT
This sequence comes from Torreya grandis, assembly GCA_037957365.1. Lineage (NCBI taxonomy): Eukaryota > Viridiplantae > Streptophyta > Pinopsida > Cupressales > Taxaceae > Torreya > Torreya grandis. The sequence continues at coordinate 154,728 of JARHVA010009519.1, forward strand.
AGTAGGTTGATTTAGTTAGTTGTAGGTGGTTGACTTCATATTTCTTGGTTGATATAGTGTAAAATGATAAAGGTGGCCAATTGCATATAGCTTGGTCAATCTATTAATTCCTTTAGGTGGCTGACTTAGTATGGGAGATGGTTGACTTCATAGATTGAGTGGCTAACTTGATAATAAGTAACTAATTATATTAGGTAAACTTATCAAATTTGTATTAAGTAATCAATTTTGTAAGGTAAATTTTCTCACTACACAGTGTTACGCTGATTCAATTATAATTTGAGACTATCTACCATAGTTAGGTATTTGGCCAATGTAGAAAATAATATACCCTTGTTTGATATAGTTAGGTATGAGGCCAACATAGTATAAAATACTTAAAAAATACAAAATAGGTTGATAAAGTAGTTAAACTAGATTTAAATTATGGTGTTATTGATTTTAGTAATGTAATTAATGATTATTCTATATGAAGAGATAACATGTGTTTTTTGTTTGATATTTTTTAGAGATGATAGAAGCTCTAACAATTGGTAGACATAGTTTGATTACCTAATTTATTAAAGAGATTGGCATTGGGGAATCAAGCATAGTTGATTATACTAGGATATGGGGGTATCATGTAGATGTGGTATTTTCTATTGAGTGTTGAGTTATTCACCATGTACTTAGGAACATCAGAATAAATAACCAACACTTTTGTGTGGGTGGTGGATGGGGATACCATTGAAGTGGGTATTACCCTGGAGGATGTCCATGCACTATTAGGACTTCTCATTATAAGGCTATGAGTTGTGATACTCCTAAGATAGATTTTGAGAGATGATCCTTAGCCTTATGGGTGATAGGATTTGAGAGGGTTTTTGGTGGGTTATGGGTTCACTTGTTTGATGTTTGTGTCAACTATTTTGGATATCATAAGGCCATTAATGGTCTTATGATAGCTAGTGTTATTTGTCATAATTTAGATGGGAAGGTCCAACTATATGTTATTGCCTTGTGTTGATATATGTTAGAGTAAGTAATGATGTATGATCTAGGATTGGTGATCTAGGCATGGTTAGTGCATGATTTGTATACTATCTTATAATGAGTTTAGATAACTATGGGCCATGTGTTTTTTTTAAGTAGCTAGATATATGAAAGGTTTTTGATCTATTAGCTTATGGGATGCCATATGTGACATATGGTATTTTACCTCATATATTGAGGTGGACACATTATCATGTATTATAAGCTGCATTGCAAGACTTAGTGTTGTGGATGATCACTTAGGGAGAGATTATTTGGGAGCCATATGTGGATAATGTAGATATTTGTCCTCCATGGCCAAGTGTTTTTTAGGTATAGGGTCATTCATGGATTATAGGTAATTATACATTATAGGTGGATCCAAATCCTATGGATTATGTATAAGAACATTTTGGTTTGTTATATTTGGTGGAACCTATATACACATAACATTTTCAAACTCTATCAGTTATTGATGCTTTCTCTCTTGAAATAGCCCATCAAGTCACAATTTCTCTAAGTATATGCCTTAAAGTGTATAATGAGAAAGGGGTGGGTAGACCATTAGTGCTTCATAATATTTTTGTCCCATATACCACCATTTATATCTACACAACCATCTCATATGCACTTCCTTGAGAGTTAACACCTTAATTACACACTCCTCCAAGTAAGTCACCACCTTATTCATCTCCTACATAGGATGAAAAACCTTTTTGACATTTATTAAACATTATCAGCCTAGGCCGACCATATATTCAAATTAACATTAGCATGTTATGGGTCTAGGCCATCTTTGGTTGACCTAGACTAGGACCTAACTTACTTTTACTAATTAACAATAAAAGGTTGAATTGGGATGAACTTGTTGGCTAAACTTTCTAAAGGGTCTAGGGTTATATTCAACCATATATAAACATTCATTTCACCATTTCTTAGAGAGATACAAATTTAATTATTCATTTGTGGTTATTTACAATTTTCTCTTTCATCATTCTACTTGAGGAGTTATTTGCATAGGGTTTACACTTTGAGGGAAATACTTTGTCTTGTGAAATCTTTAGATTAATTAGGAGGTCCTTACATATAGTCTATTATCCATCCTTATATTCTTTAATAATACACAACAACCTCTTGCAAAGGACATTTATCCAAGGGATAGATTGAGTATCGACAAGTTAATCTTCAAGGTAAGTATCTATAGATTTACTCCTCTATTTTAGTAGATAGAAATAACATAAGTAATGGATTTTGAATGTATCTATCTCTCCATGCATTAGGGTTATATATATATACATATCTTAATTAGAATTATTCTATACATGTTTGCTTTCATGTTTATTACCCCCATTTTATTCCATAATATTTATTGAGCTCTAGATTATATTTTAATTTACTTATTGAATAATAAAAAACATAAGAGTTAGGTAGGGATATCACATGGTGTTACTTGACTAGAGGATTTGGAACCCTATATAGTGACATTATTATAGTAAGAAATCCCTTAGTTAGGTCTATCGAATCCATATTGGTAATGACCATGATTATCATAGTATATCAACAACAAAAGTGTAAGTGTGATTTATCTTTTTCTATCTAGGATTGATTTGTAGGTTATCTTTATTTTACCTTGTAAACATTATTGTAAACCTATCATGAATATAAACCTTGTATATTTTTTTCACACATTCTTTTTATTATCATAATATATATTTTTATCTTTGTAGTAATGTATTGAACCTATAAATATAGTCTAACATTCTATTCTTAACACACAATCAATCCAAAATGACTCAATTATTTCTATGCAGGTCTTATCCAAATACATGTGACTGGATCAATCAACTTGACATAGTCCTCTTATTTGACTATAGGATTGTATACTTCATTAACCTATTCAAATATTTCACCCTATAAGAGGGTGTTCAAGTCTCTTCAATATTTTGGAAACATGGGAACACTTCCATGTAGGTGGGTAAAGGATAGCTCCTTGAATGGGTCATGAAATGCTTATCACTTAAAATAGTGCTTAATTGTGGGAAAAGAGTTAGAATTCACATGAAATTAATGTAATATAAGGTTTTTATAAACCAATATGTCTTCCAAATGACCATCATACTTTAGTCACTAAGAATCAAAGCATAAAAACTAGCTTCTAAGTCATAAAAGGTTTCTAACATGAGTGTTTCAATATAGAAGTGTGGTGTATGAAGAAACTTAAGGAAAATGAAATAGAGGGAAAATTTTGCACTTCATGTAAAATAATACACTTTAAAGGAGACTAACACACTTTAATACACTCTATATGACCTATTACAATATGAAATCTTGTACAAACATAAAAAGATAAGGGAAGAAAGGATAGATAATTATCACTTTACATTACCATACATCACTTGCACACTTATAAAATTGTTCATGAAATCAAAATAATATTTTTATTAATGTTAAAAGGTAAAATTAAATGTTATTATGGTAGGTATTTTCCATACATCATGTGGTATTTGATTACAAATGCCAAAATGGTAGCTACTTATAGAACTTGAGAGAGAAGTGGGAAAAGAGAAGTCAAAAAGTCACTAGAACACTATTAATGCTAAGAGGATGAGTTAAATATGAAGGATAATACATTATTATATATATAATTCAAGGTTTTATATGAAAAATGGCCCTCGAAGTCATGAGACTCATAAAATGTGGTGTAAGAGTTCTCATTCTGATCATTTACCCTTTTGTGGAATGTATCAAAACTAAATATCAATAGGTATCATGATTTAAATAAGAGGGAGGAGTTGTATACATGATCCACCATGCATTTTATACATCCCTAATCATTTGGATTCTTTTGAAAGTTAGCCATCACTACTTGTAGTCAAAGAAACTCCTCTTTCACCCACCCCTCACACTTGGACTCAAAATTGGTTTTATTTTTCAATTAAAATACATAAAAAATGGTTAATGACACTTTTGAATAACCTATATATCCTTAGACTACTTAGGTAGACCTTAAAATTCCATCCACTTGAAGTTCTCACCCTTCTCACTATCTTGTTCACTTTACTAGTTTTGAATAACTAAGATGAAGGTGATGGTATATAAACTTAAAAGATGTTATATACCATTAAATTAAAATATATAGTTATATTAAGTACTTACCCTTTCCCCAAAGGTTTTTGTATCTCTTGAAACTTCCTAGAACCTATAAAACAAACAAAACTATGAAATATACCAATTTCGTACCTTGTTCATATAGGTAGGGAACCCCTAAAGTGGATTATAAGAGTCTCTATAGAGTACCATTCAAGGTTAAATCAATTTAACATACATTACATCTCATATATATATTCCTCCTTCATTGTTTTCCCAATCAGGTCTTTATCAAGGGTTTTAGATCCATTGTGCTCTTAAGCTTTGTTCATAGAGATGTGATGTTGTATTTGAAAAAAAATTGCATAAGATAAATTATAAAGACCCATTTCAACCTCCCCAAACTCCTTGGACCTCCATGGACAACCTTCGAGAATATGTTAGCATCTAAATTTACCCTATTAAGCTTAGTTCTTCAGTTTGTGTAGGCATAGTTGTTTTGGAGCCAAAGGTGGATTTATTTTAAACTTATATACATAAATAAAAATCAATCACATCTTAAATACCCCCAGAAATAATTTTAAATACATTATAATATTTACCTAAGGTTGGAAATGAAACTAACCCACCATTTGGTCTTCAGGCCTAAACCATGCTTAATAGACCTATCTACATCCTTGACGGTCTAGACAACCCTATTGAGATTATTAATTTTGTGTAAGATTTATCATGTTTTCCTATGAATTATAAAACTTTTAAAACCTCCATTAATTCTAGTAACAATCCTCATTTCATCCTTTAATCTTTATTCTCAAAGATTGTAGGGTTTATGTCGTAGGGAAGTACCCTCTATTTGAGACAAAATAGAGGGTACTTCCCCTATTTCATTAAAAAAATTGTTATTTTAGGATATTATACAAGTTATTTATATTATTTTTAAATAAATTTTTCCCTTTATCATATCATATAAACCTTTAATTCCCTCAAGACTTAAGATAGACCCTTAGGAAAGGGATTGTGTGCAAGGTTTAGAATGTGGACTATATGGTGCACTTAAAAAGGTTTTTATATTATGTTTCCTTCACATAGTGGCCTCATGATATTTAAATGTAATTTTTAAATCCATTTTAATCATTTTTTTCATCATAACTATTTCTAAAACCCCTCAATTCATGTTTTTCACTTGACTAGTCAAGGTGATTGATTGTATTAGCCTTCTTTGGAAGGGTAGCTTTATGTATTATTGTATAGTTGAAATCCTAAGAAAATCTCCCCAAGATATTCCCAGAGTATCCAAGGTTAATTTAAATTTTATTGTATATATTTACCTCATTTTCATGTTATATGCACACTAAGATCACTACTTTCTTGCTCACTGTCTGTAGTAGTCCACTATAGTTGACTTTATTGAGGCAAAAGGGGTTGTAGGAAATCATTAATATTTTAAAACTATTCCATATATTATTTTAAAATACTCTATTATATTTTTGAGTCACTGTCTATAATTTTTTTTGGGTATATCCATGCTTAATACCCTATTATGGATGATGTAGGAGTTTGTACCTAGTTGTAAGTGGATAGTTTCAAAGGAAAAGACACCTATAGGTTTAGATAGGCTTAAAACTCTACATATCAACCTATTAGTATGATCCTTTGGTTAATTTTTATTCCTTCCATCTTAATAAGATAATTCAAACATGAAGACATTCCTTATTTTCAATTTGAGATGCTAGAGACAACTTGAAATTTCAAACCCTGTAGACATCATTATCTAAAATTAGTGGTCAAAAGTGCATATTAGATCTATTCAAAAAATAACTTACATTAGTTAGTAATATTACTCCTTTTTCATGTATTTTCTCCTATGTGGAGGATACAATGTATAAATATTTATTTTCATATAAAATCTTGGTAACATTATCATATGATATCAAAAAAATGGCAAGGTGTTTTGTTTTGTGCTTTAAGAGAAATGGTCCTTAAACATAGTATTTTCATCTTTCATCATGGTTTACACTCCAATTTACCAACCTAAAAATTCAAACATGAATATCACAGTCTTACCCACATCCTCTTCACTCTAATAATTTTTTAAAACACGTTCCAATCTCCTCTAATCAACTTTTCCATGTCTCCACTAGTGGCACCTATAGGTGGACATTCCAATCTATAGGCAACAAATGAAACTATAAACAATATTCATTTCTTATGGGTTTAAATTAGGTTTTGACCCTTTTAAAGGTTCAAAATATACTCTTATCATTATATATAATCCTATCCATCTCAAAATAATTAATTCTCATAAGGGCACCTATAGGTGCACTTTGATTTACATATAGGAAAAACACATGAAATGATCAATGCACTCAAGTAATTTATTTTCATAAAAAATTTATATACCATAAATTAACTAAAATGAAAAAATATTATGCTATAAATCTTTAGATAGGCTCTCACACCTCATTTTAATGTCTTACCTTCTTGTAGGCACCTGTAGATGTATCTCTATGTTGTATGATTGTGTGGGTGACTGAGTTGATTATCAAAGTCCCTTTTTATAAAAGTGAAGGGATTTTACTTGATTTTTCCTAATATTATAATTTCTTAATCATATTAATAATTCAATCACAATTCTATGGATGTGTTTTAGAGATTTGCATAGCTCACCTAGATGATTGTATCTAACAATCATGGAACAAACTAATTGTATGGTAAATCTCTTGGCTACCACTCCCTAGTTATTATTTTGAGGCTGAATTTGAATGGAAATTGGACAATTAGGATATTATAAACATGAAGGTAAGTATATCACCATCCTTTTATAGTATTACTAAGACATGACGATTCTAAAAATGATGGAAACCTACTTGCAACATCACTTATACCTTGAGAAAAATTGAATATCAAAAAACTTTTAAACATGAAACCAAGCATGGGGAATGTGATTTAAATATTTAAATTACCTATATAATCAATTCCATCAACTATATTTTATGAATTTTTCCAAACAATAACAAAACCTATAGGGTAGGGAAATAGTGAGCAACAAAACATAGTAAACTTGTTAAAGATGGTTCATAAAGTATAGGACACCATTCTCTACACTCCAAGAATGAAAGTGAATATAACCAAGTGTAATATAACCCATAAAATCATTTTATTTGAAACTTATTCTTTTGGTCATACAAATCACAAACCTACTTATTGGTTCTACATGTATAGAAGGGTGATGAAGGAGAAAAATGGTTTTTTGCCATTTTCAACACTTCCAAAGCTGATCAAACTTTAAGATGAGTCCATTAAATTTGAAGAGTAATCCCAATATTTTGTCACACATATCACATTATTACATGTGCCAAATTCATTTTTCAATTATTTTCTTGATTTTCAATTGGTGAACCTACAAGTTTTAGATGTTGGAATGAAAACTAGGACACTTGAACACCATAAAAACCATGACAATTTCATATATGACCCCTAAGAGACTCAAGTTAGAATAATACTTAATTAAGCCATGAAAAAGGTATAAATGACATAAAATTACATCTAATAGACAAAAAAACACCCTATGACACTATATTAGACCTCTATATAAGTTTTGGCTATAGGGGAGTTGACCATTTTGACTTGTGGTCAAAATGGTCAACATTATTTGTGATTTTCCAAGGGCATCATGCTTTTTATGCCAAGACCAATTGCCTAATCCTATCCCTTAGTACATTGAGTCACATGTACATAGTTTGACACACAAATTACATTTGAAAATACACCAAATATAAAAAAGGACACAAAAAATAAGGCAAAAATAAAAGAACCACACATGTGTTCACTGGAAAAGATATTAAACAACATAATTGAAAAAGAACACACACACACCTATTTTAATATTTAGAAACATCACACTTTAGGTGAAATAAATACTCATATATCAACCAAGGTCAAATATTATCCCCCTTACATATTTATCACTCCATGAGGTCATACTACCATGATGAGCATGCTCACAACCAATCTCTTACATATGTGGGTGGTCAAGAAACCTACCATCTTTCAATATTTTTAGGTCTGTAAGTGAAATATTTGGGACCTTAATGAATAATATTTATTTTTATCTAAGAACCTTTATTGGGGATGCAACTATTGTGATCTCCATCATATCCATTGAATGCTTTCCAGAATAATATAGATTGGAGTGTATGATAGTATTTTCAACCTTGTCTTCTTTTAGGACAAGAAGTGCTTGATGTTTGAGAGAATAAATATATTATTCTTCATGATTCAATTCCTTTTGTACTAACTCAACATCATATGTGTCTCTTGACTATTAATAAGGCACACTAACTTCTTCCTTAACCTCATTATCTATGTCTACAACTTCTTGGACACTAGCATCATCAAATTGCTTCATAAAAGTAAGTTCTTGATCAGTAGAATGACCTTCACCTTTATGATTTATGTAATACTTGTTAACATGATCATTAGTCTCATTATAAACCTTGAAATTAGAGATATTATCCCTTGGATAAAAGGGATACTTACCCAACTTGTCAAACTTTTTTCATATGGTATTGAGTTTGTGTCATAGCTATTCTTCATTCACAACATGAGACTTTTATCCATGCTTATTGAGACAATAAACATCATGTGTTTTTATACACATTAACCAAATCAGATGTAGACTTATTGAGAGGAGAAGTAACATTACCAATACGATCAAACTCATGACATATGACATCAAAACTTTGCCACAACTCATTCTCATCCACTTCATGAGTGTCATTATACAAAACATTCTCATCAATGGAAGGGATAAAGACATCATTTTACCCACTATTATTCTAAATTATATTTATCAAAATTTGATTATCATACTCATGAATCATATATTTACCTTCAACATCATGAGAATGTTTGACACTTACCTTAGCTCCTTCAAATGGCTCTTCATGCATGATATAAGTTCCAAAGTTAGTTTCTTCAATGTATGCATAAGTATCATGTACATATGTATCTAGACCATATTCACTCAAGAAAAAATCATAAATTCCTTAAATTTTAGAACCTCCATCATCCACATTAGGCTTCTCCTCATTAATCACACAATTGAAGTTATAACTTATTTCAATGTAAGAGTCAATACAAAATATTGTAAGAGACTAAGTTATAATGGTAATTTTTGTCCCATATATTGTCATAAAGGCCAAGAAGGAAAAATAATATATGAGATATAAATCATTCTTAGATGTAAAATCTCTGGAAATGTACATTTCAAAGTGAGATGGGAGGTCAACAAAAACTATGTCATGGAAGATAAGAAAGCTAGGACAATAATGAAAGAAAACATTAAATTTCTTTATTGTTCTTATTATATTAGTATGTGTAACATATATTTGGATAAATCCTTTACTATGAGGCTCACATTTTAGGCCTAACTTATCAGCTACAACTTTGGGCATGACTAAAGTAGAAACTCCACTATCAACTATGCAATTGTGGACCAACATGTCACCCAATATGAGAGTGATATAGAATGGTGGAGGTTTCTTATCCATATTATATAATTAAAAAAAATTATTAGGGACAAGATGACTATTAATTTAAATTGAAGAGGAGGGACTAGTATAAATAGTGGACAATTGCTTTTGTTACAACTCTTTTTGGCCAAGTATATGGAGGACATACCACAAAGAGAGTGATGATTTGGAGCTTTTCAAAGAATAAAATATGTATATATAATTAGTAATCACCTTTTATTTAATACTTGGAGGTAAATAATTGCTTATAACTTGAGGAATTAAGACACCTTGACTAGACTTACCACATTTTGACTTGAAGGAGGTGTAGGAGATTTTGGAACTATCACACTTACAACCATGATTTGATAAATTGGAGGAGGATTGGATGAACTTGTAGGCATGTTATTTTCACCTCATATATCCTTCCTCTTGGCCCTTTTATTTTCTAAAATAGAGGATCCTTTATTGAGTATAAAATTATCTTCCACCAAGAAGTTGGTGAAACTTTATCCATAGGGCTATTAATCTTCATTTTCTTACAGCATGACTTCATATTCAATTTATAAGAGAGGAGTAAATAATATTTGAAAAAAAAATTCTGTCCACCTTCATTATCATCTATGAATTGGCCTTGTTTCCAATCTTCCCCTTGCACTAAATTTCTATGCACCAGTACCATGTCTTACATTGGTGGTGAAGTTAGGATTATACACATTGGTAGGCCTCTTCCATATTGTTGATTATAATGATATGAATTTTGATAGGAAAATTATTTCATATTATCTCTCTTAAGCTAAAATCTTAGAATTTAAATTTCTACATATGGATCTATGACATTTTTTACCTTCTCAGGAGCAGCTTTAGGTTTGGTAGTGGAATTATGAATTTTAGCTACATCTAGAGTATTAGTATAAGTATGAGACAATGGAGGCATAGACACCTTAGGAGGAAACCTTCTAGATTATATGAGACCATTCTCATCTTTGATAGTAATTTTATATGCTTCAAAAAGAGTGTAACCACCCATGGATTAAAGCATGATAGAAATTTTAGTACCAAGGGATCTCAAGTAAGTAGGGAACACAAAAATAGGAGGTGGCCTCATGGGAGGAGGAAATCCAAATCAATTCTTTTTAAACCTCTCATTGAATTCATGCATCATTCCTTTGGATCCTATTTTTATCACATTGAAATGATGTATAAGAGAGGCATGGTCACTTTAATTTGCAAATATTGAAGTGAAAAACACTCCAAAATCATCCTAGGAGTGATCCATCCACCTTCTAGAGTCCTATACCAATAAATATCTTTCCCTCTAAGGGACATAACAAGGAGTATAATGGAAATGTTATCTGGAGTGACATTTTGAAAGCTATAAAATTTGGAGACATATCTAATGTGTTCACTAGGTGTAACATGAATTTCACCATTGAATATGGGCACACCTTTTGTGGCATTAAGAGGAATGGGATCACATGCTTGAAGGTGAATTATATTTTTAGTATTGAAGGAAGGGAAAGTATGAGTTATAGACATATATTCTTCAAGATATTTATTTTATTTTACCTATTAAATTTATTGGCTTTCTTGGTTAGAAAAATTGTCTTGGTCCTCAAAGGGCAGGTTAGGATGAGGATATTAAACTTCAAGAGGAAGTTCATACTAAATAGGTGGATTAATGGGGTTAAAAACTATACTAGATGATGACCTAGTGAGAACCATAAATTATGAGAGAAATTTTATGACAATAATTTATTTAGACAAAATCTTACCTTGATGGAGTTTCCAAATGCTAAGTGGCACACCAATTTGAAGTCAATGTTGTCAAGACCAACATTCACCTTGAAAAATTATCTTAAAGACAATGGTTCCACCAAGAATGCTAGAACTATTGTCACCAAATATTACACCCTAGAAGAGGGTGTTTAAGACTCTTCCAGATTTGGGCAACATGGGAAAACTTCAATGTATGTGGGTGTACCTATAGTTGAAGTGAACCTCTAGATTTAAGGACTAGCTCCTTGAATGTGTCTTGAAATGCTTGTCACTTAAACTAGTGCTTGTTGATGGGAAAATAGTTAGAATTTTCATTAAATTAGCCTAATCTAAGGGGTTGATACACCAATATGTCTTCCATGTTAACATAATACTTTATTCACTAAGAATAAAAGCATAACAACTAACTTCTAAGTCCTATAAGGTTTCTAACATGAGTGTTTCAATATAGATGTGTGATGTATGAAGCAACACAAGGAAAATGAACTAGATGGCATATTGCACACTCCAAGGATAAAACTACACTTGAAAAGAGCCTAACACACTTGAATACACTCTATATGACCTATTAGAATAGGAAATCTTGTACAAACATGAAAGGATAAGGCGAGAAAGGATAAAAAAAGTATTACTTTACATCACCATACATCACTTGCACACTTAGAGAATTGTTAATGAACTCAAAACCAGATTTGAATTAATGTTGAAAGGAAAAATACAATTTCATTTTAGGAGGGCTTTTCCATACATCATGTGGTATTAGATTACAAAGGCCAAAATGGTAGCTACTTATAGAACTTTAGAGAGAAGCAGGAAAAGAGAAATCCAAAGGCCACTAGAGCACCTATCATTCTAAGAGGAGTTAAATATGTATTTTAATATATTATTATATAGATAATGCAATTTATGATAGCCAAATTTCCCTCCATTTCATGAGACTCATGGAATCTGGTATAGGAGTTTTCATTTTGTAGAAGAGAACTACCTTCATCATTTACCATTTTTTGGAATGTCCCACATCTAAATAGGGATAGGTCTCATGATTTTATTGAGAGGGAGGGTTTGTATACATTATTATCCATTCATTTTTTTCATCCCTAATCATCTAGATTCTTTTAGAAGTAAGCCATCACTACATGCAGTCAAAGAAACTTCTCTTTCACCCACCCCTCACACTTGCCATCAAAATTGGCTTCATTTTTCAATTAAAATATGTAAAATTGGGTTAATGACATTTATAAATACCTTATATGGTCTTATACTACTCAATTGGACCTTAAAATACCATCCACTTAAAGTTCTCACCCTTCTCACTATCTTGTTGACTTTGCCAGTTTTGACTAGATAAGATGAAGGTGATGGTAGACACACTAAGGATTTTTTAAAACTCATGAAATGATCATATATAATTATATTCAGTCTTTACCCTTTCTCAAAAGTTTATTTCATGTGTTGAAACCTCCTAGAACTTGTAAAACACACAAAACTATCAAAGAAACCAATTTTATACCTTATCTGTATAGGTAGGTGACACCTCAAGTGGATTATAAGAGTCTATATAGAGTAACTTAAATTTTTAATCACTTTCACATCCATTCCATATATTATTGATAACCCTCCATCCTTTTTTTCCCAATTGAGTCTTTATCTAGGGTTTTATAGGGTTTTAAGTCCATTTTATCTTTAACTTTGTTCATAAAGATGTGACATTGGAGTTTCTAAAAAATTATATAAGACAAATTATCAAGACCCCTTTCAACCTCTTTAAACTCCTTTTACCTTGATTCAAAACCTTTGATAAGATGTGAGCATCTAAAGTTACCCTATCGAGCTTAGTTCCTGATTTTGCACAAGCTTGAGTTATTTTTGAGACAATGGTGTCTTTATTAGAAACTTATCTATATACCTATAGATAAAACACATATTAAATACCCCCATAAATATTTTAAAATAATTTTTAGTGTTTACCTAAGGTTGGAAATGAAACTAACCCACCATTTGGGCTCTAGGCCTAAACCATGCTTAATAGACATGTTTGCATCCTTGAAGGTCTAGAACACCCTATTGAGATTTTTCCTTATGAGGAAGGTTTATCATGTTTTCATATCCATTATATAGATTTTTAAAACTCCATTAATTTTTTCTAAAAATCCTCATCTCACCCTCTAATCTCTATTTTCCAAGGCTATAGGGTTTATGTCCTAGGGAAGTACCCTCTGTCTAAGACAAAATAGAGGGTGCTTCCATTATTTCCTCATACAAAATAGATATTTTAGGAGAGTATCCAAGTTATGGAGATAATTTTTACATAATTTTTTCCCTTTATCATATCATCTTACCCTTTAATTCCCTCAAGACCCAAGACAAACCCTTGGGAAAGGGACTATGTGTAGGGTTTAGAATGTAGACTATATGGTGCACTTAAAAAGGGTTATGCTTCCTTGATATTATGGAATCATGATATTTAATTTTAATTTTAAATCCATATTAATCATTTTATTCATTATATCCTTTACTAAAACCCAATTCATGCTCTTCACTTGACTGGTCAAGGGGCTTGACTATATTATCCTACTTTAGAGGGGTACCTGTAGGTAGTCTTATATAGTTGAAAGCCTAAAAAAATTCCCCAAGATCTTCCTAAATTATCCAAGGTCAATTTTAATTTTATTTGGTCTATTTACCTCACATTCTTTCTATATCTACACTAAGACAACTACTTTCTCGCTCACTATCTATAACAATCAACTATAGTTGACTTTGTTGAGGCAAAAGGGGCTATAAGCAGTCATTACACTTTAAAAACTATGCTACATATTATTTTTAAATACTTTTGGATATTTTGGAGTCACTTTATATCAATAAAATTTGTTATCTCCATGCTTAAGCTCCTACTTTGGTTGATGTAGGAGTTTATACCTAGTTGTAGGTGGATAGTTTCAAAGGAAAAGACACCTATAGGTGTAGATAAGCTCAAAACTCTACATATCAACTTATTTTTATTATCCTTTTGTTCATTGGTATGCATTTACTCTTAATAATATAATTAAAACATGAAGAGATTCCTTATTTTCATTTTGAGATGCTAGAGTCAAATTGAAATTTCAAACCCTATAGACATCATTATCTAAAATCAGTGGTCAAAAGTGCATATTGGATCTCCTCAACAACTAACTTCCACTAGTCAAATATCTTACTCATTTTTTAAGTATTTTATCCTATGTAGAGGATACAAGGTATGCACATTTATTTTCATCTAAACTCTTGGTAACCTTGTCATATGATATCAACAAAATGGCAAGGTGCTCTATTTTGTGCTTTTAGAGAAATGATCCCTAGACATATTCTTTTCATCTTTGATCATGGTTTCTACTCCCATTTTTCAACCTAAAAATTCAAGCATGACTATCATAGTCTTTGCCACATCATTTTCACTCCAATAAACTTTTAAAACATGTCCCAATCTCCTCTAGTAAATTTTCTAAGTCTTTATTAGTGTTACCTATAAGTGGGCATTCCAATCTGTAGGCAGTAAATGAACCTATATGAAGTATGCATGGTTTTTGGGTTTAAATGAGGTTTTAACCCTTTAAAAGGTTTATAATAGACTCTTATCATTATATAAAATCTTATCCAGCTCAAATGTTCCTTCTCAACATGATTGGTTCTAATGAGGTCACATGTAGGTGTAATTTGAGTTGCATACATGCATCAAACATGAAATGATCAATGTAATCAAGGAATATGTTTTCATATCCAATTAATATCCCTTGAATGTACTAAAATTAAAAATTATGATGTTTCAAATCTTGATACAAGTGCACACATCTCATTCTAATGTCTTCCCTTCCTATAGGCACCTGTAGATGCATCTATATGTTATATGATTATGTGGGTGACTGAGTTGATTATGAAAGTCCCTTTTTATCCAAGTGAAGGGATTTTGATGTATTGTTCTAGATGTGACAATTTTTTTATCATCTTAAAAATTAAATCACAATCCCATTGATGTGTTTCATATCTTTGTACAACTCACCTAGATGATTGTATCTAATAGTCATAGAACAAACTGATTGTATGGTAAATCTCTTCGATACCACTCCATGATTATTCCTTTGAGACTAAATTTCAATAGATAAGGGACCAATATTATATTATAAACTTTAAGGTCAGTCTATCACCTTCCTCTGACAACATTATTAAGACATGAATATTTTGAAAAATGATAGAAACTTGTTTGTAACATAGAATGGTGTGTTCACTTATAAATTGAGATGATTTCCTAAAAAAACACTTTCAAACATGAAAACAAGCATAGGTAACATGATTTGAATTTTTCCATGCCATTTAGAATCAATTCCATCAATTGGATTGTATGAACTTGTCTAAACAAGAACAAATCCTCTAGGGTATGGAAACAATAAGTAGAAAAACATAGTTAACTTATTAGAGATGGTTTATAAAGAATATGAAACCATTATATAAAACCCAATCATAAAATTCAAGATAAAAAAAATTAATATCACATGATAAAAGCATTTAATCTAAAACTTCTTATACTATCCATACTAAGCATAAACTTGTTGACTAGTTCTACATGTCTAGAAAGGCGATGAAGGAGCATAACATTTTTTTACCATTTTGAACACTTCTAAAGCTGATCAAACTCTAAGATGAGTCTATGGAATTTTAAGAGTCATCTATCAAGGTTTTCACACATTTCACATTCTTTCATGGTCCATACTAGTGCCAGACTCCTTTCTTATTTGTTTTCTTGATTTTTAGTTAGAAAACCTACAATTTTCAAATGAAATAACATACTTGATAGGATATCTGACAGCTTAGACATTGGGAAGAAAACTAGGACACTTAGACACCTTGAAAACCATTCCACTTTCATATATGAGCCCAAAAAGACCCATAAGTGATTTAAGTTGGCATAAGACTTAATTAAACCATGATCAAGGCATAAATGGACAAAAAACACCCTATGATGCTATATTAGAACCCTATATAAGTTTTGGCTATATGGGGGTTAAACATTTTGACATTTGGTTAAAATGGTCAACAATTATATTTTTAACCATATAGGTTTATAAACATAGTTGAGCTAGTCACTCTATTTTTAGATTATTTTTCAGCACACAAGTTTTGCAAACTTCATTGACTTAGTTGACTTTGTTCACATAATATTAAAATCAAAATTTTAGAAAGATAGCATAAAAATTTCAAAATCATCACCTTCAAAATCATCAAGGTCCATTATTACCTTCTACATTATTTCTATTTTTTATTCACAGTCTTTTTTTCATGATATTTAGTCTATAAAACTATACCCTTACAACAAACTAGGTCAACTAGCTTGACACAATTTTGTAGCATGTCTTCTCTCTAGGAGATATAGTTAACATAGTCAACTATGTTATTATAGATCTTGATTTCACAGAATAGGAATGACCATATAGATTCTATTTTGTATTATTTTCATATAGTTTCACCTAAACTGACTTTGTACTCTTCATAATCAAATAAATTATCCTATTTTCCTTGGAATTAATTCACTTTCCATTTCAGTTGTCTGCATGCTTAGAGTAACATACATAGACTAATTAGGTGGTTTTTCAATTTACCAATTTATTAACATTTCTTTTCTATTTTGCACATACTTAAAAATCACTTAACACTAAACGCATTAAACATTTTCTTCTTAAGATCTCTCTACTTGGATTTCATCACCAAGGTTTTTTGGCCAAGTATAAACTCGTGGTTGATGGTATATATTTTGAAAGCCCCTGATACCCTTACCACTACAAGATTGTGAAGTGATGGGGTAAGTCCCAATACCAAGATAGTGCCATGACCAATATAGATCTAGTTTAGCCTAAACTACCTAAAACTATTCATAAATTGTTTTTGAGTTCCCTTTTATAACCAATTCTCTATCATATTAATTTAAAATTTTATTATAACTTGAAAAAATTATTAATGACCACTTAACTTAGCATTTACATTAACTTTTTTTGCTTACTCTTTGATCATTATATTTTGTATTTCAAAACATGTACTAGACAATATTAGCACAAGTTTTGAGTTGTGTTCTACAATTAGATCAAACATATTGAGCTAATTACTTTGTGTTTCATTATATTTTTTTATTTATTATCTTGAAAAAAATTTCCCTTTTTTTAGAACATGGTCATCCCTATTGACATAGTCACTTATATACCATTATTTTTTCTTTCCTTCATTATAAATTCACTCTATTTAACCAGGTATATTTTTATCCTATTCATTTTATTCATTTGTAGTATATAATTGACCCATAAGAATGTTAGACTATGTATTTCATTAATTTTTTCACATTTGCTAGTGTATTAGCTAGTTATTTCATATTTTAGTGAGTTTTTCCTATGTGAAGATTTATCCCACATTGGATATTTAGGCTATTTATATGTATCACTTTGCCTATTTATGCAAGATATTTCATATTGTACTACCATACTTCATTTCCTATTGTTTTTGCATATCATATCTACAACTTTGTTATGTGATGTTTTATTGCTAACACTTCTGATTCTTGGGTTACAATGCCTTTCCTATTCCTAACATGGTGTTAGAGTTGTGAGGTTTTTCTCCCATCCACATTGTCATTACTTTAGAAATTTCCTTATTGTTTCTTCTTTCCTTATTGCAAATCTTCAAGCCATTTTTTCATTCCCTCTTATAGAGCTATCACTTTCATTAAAGATTTGAATAAAGTTTGTGGTTTTTATTCTTGGAGGGAAGGTAGAGAGTAATCATAGAAGAGAGGTTTGTGAGGATATCTTGGTGCCATTTTTCAAGACTTTTTGAATATTTTATTACTTATAAAATCTTGGTATTTCATTTGACAAGGCAAGAAGAAGCATTGATCTATTATGGAGGCATCCTTGTTGGTGGAGATATGCTTATTTCACCTAAGAATCTGATCTAAGGAAGTAAGGAGGAGGTGTTGTGTTTTTATTGAGGCACTTTTTTAACTTTTTTTAGATTTGATTCTTCATTAGGTTTTAGTTTGTTGTCAGTTTCAAGTTTGAAAGAGAGGCATTTTTAGCTAGCTTAGGCATAATTTTTGTTTGTTTGGCATCATTTTCTATCAAAAATTGGCATTTTTTTATCTAAGGTGTTTTATACTACTATGAATTGAATAATTTATGAATTGAAACTATCATAATTGTCATCCCATACTTTGAATATCTGCTACATAGAGACCAATAAGGAAGATGTTGGAATAAAGATCTAGCATCTAAAGTTTGAAGTTGGAGTGCTTCTACATTAGAGAAAGAAAGAAGAGATCTAATTTGGAATTAGAATACTTGGATCTATTTTATTATAGATATATAAGTTAGGCATAGGATATTTATAAAAAAAAATTGACCAGATCTAAGTGGTGCTTGTATAAGGCATTAGTTTGTTTCAGTGCTACATTGAAACCTAGTAATCAAAAACATCCTTTTTTGAGTTTAGCATCTTAATTTTCTTTATCCAAACATCTAATAAGGTGGATTATTAAATTATTTTTTGATTTTCCCCTTTCATATTTTAGTACACCAAGATTTGTGTTGTTTTTTGCTTCCTTCAACCTGGGTGTTTACTTTTCAGTTTTACATCCTTATTCAGCCTAGGGTGCCTTTTATAACACATCATATTTCATATTCATTTTCCTTCTTTTTTGATATACAAAAGTCTAGGTGTTGATTTTTTTTTTGTTTCAAGATCTATTTTGGAAATCTTGTAGAGATTAAGAGTGTTAAATTTTATGTTGGAATAGAACTTGGTGTTGAAATTTTCAAAAGGCATCATCTTCCATGCTAAGGATCATTGGTTGGAGTTTGTTTTATACTAATAAGAGATCAAATGAGTTGAATATATTTTTAATTAAAAAAATTAGGCCCTTGGATGGACCTGGGCCCAAAAATAATAGTAAAAAAACTTTTTTCTCCTCTCAAAATAGTTGGTTTTATTCATTTTTCTGTTACCAAACTCAATTTTTGCCTTAAGAGGAAGATAATTTTAGTTGCATTCATATCATGGTAATTAGGGGGATAATTTTTAAAGTTGGATAGCATTTATAAGTTTGTAGTTCAATTTAATTTCAATGAGTGGTTGGATGACTATGTTCTTTACTAGTTTGGTCACAAATTTTAGTTTGCAGTGTTTTTTAATGTTTTGACCCATTTTATGAGAAATTATAACACTAATAAAATTTAAACCATACCTCAAATTTGCATTATTTGTTTTTCAAAAGAACATGGTTTTTAATTCTATATCCATTAGTTTTATTAATTTTTTAAAATGCCCTACTTTTATAAAGTGTCAATTGTGAGAGGGTCCTTAATATAATATTTTTTTTTTGGGGGGGTTCTCTCAATGATGATTTTATGCACTTTTTTCATTCAATCTACTCTTTGGTGATTCATTAGTATAGATTTTACTTCTGGTGTTGACCATTTTGAGCTTTTGATTGCATATAATTACTGCACATGGAGACAAAAAATGAAAAAAATCATAAAATGCAAAGGATTATGGTTCGTAATGAATCCAACATAAACACAATTTACATGTTAATTAGAAAAATTATAGCACCAATGTAAATTTTAAGAGTGTATGGGCTTTATTTAGGGTTATGTGAGTGACAGTTGTATTTTATTTTGATGGGTGTGATTCTCTGTTCAAAATGTGGACTAATTTAAATGGTTTTTTGGGGAATATATATCACTTGAGATCCATGTAGATTGAAGTGAAGCTTACTTCACTAAATACAGATGACTTTACCTCCATTGTAGAATACCTCACTAAGCTTAATCATTTATTGACACAATTAAATGGGAATGGACAATATAAAAAGGATGAACAGTGTGTATACTTGATATTTTTAAAGTTGAGTGGCCCATTCCAAATCTTTGCTTCTATATTTTTATCTAGTATGGATGCCTTAGGTTGAATCCTAGATCGAGAATTATTTTATGAGAGACTTATTAGGGAGGAATATAAATTATCTCACCTTGAGTCTTCCACCTCTTAAAAATAATTGGTTACATCACATCCTAAGATTAAGGGAAAATCTAAGTGTAAGAAGAGCAATCCTTCTTCACCTAAAAATGCACCTAAGCCCAACACTAATACATCTAAACACAAACCATCTTCCAAATATAAGAATAAGTATAACCAATCTTTCTCCTATTATGGGGGGGTCTGATCGTGAAGAGTCTACGTGTTTCAAAAGAATGCAAATCCTAGAGGATGCCATTAGGAAACACAATATTTTTATATCCACTCTTTATCCATCTGATGGGCACCTGAAAGAACTTAATGTTTTGGGAGATCATAGTTACCTTTTTTAGATAGTTGGGTTCTAGATTTTGGTTCTTCACACCAATATGACTTCTTCAAAGGAGTGTTTTGTATCCCTTGGTCTGAGATCTACTTCCAGCATTGACGTTGGAAATTATTCCTTCATTTTTGTTAAGGGGAAGTGTGACATATATCTATATGGTGACCACATCAATGATGAAATATATATTCTAGACATCACCACAAATCTACTTTTAGTTTATCAAATTTTCCATTTTAGTACATGTAAAATAGTGACTTTCACACCACAAGGTGTTTAATTTTGATATTTTTTAGATCCACACACACTTACTGCACATGGTTTTGTTGATCATAGTCTCAACTCCACTATTTTAATGGTTTTGATGATACTCCTCCTTTAGGGATGTGTTTAGTTTCTCATTTAGATTATAATATTTAGCTTATGAGAGATTTAGACACCTAAACTACAAATATTAAAGTTGAGCACTCATAGTATAGTAGAGAGTCTCCTTATAATTTCATGTCTTGATGGAGTTTTCCCCAATTGTGTATTGGGTAAACAACACCAAAATCATTTTCCTAAGGGCATGTCTATAAGATATTTTTCACCACTTGAGCTTGTGCATAGTGATTTGATGGTCTTTCATACTCTTTCTTTTAATAGAGCTAAATATTCACTTACCTTTATTGATAATTTATTACGGTGTACTTGGGTTTATTTCCTAAAGTACAAGAATGATGTCTTTTCTCATTTGAAAGTATTTAAGGTTTTGATAAAGAAATAGTCATCAAGTTACATAAAGAAGCTTTGTACAAATAATGGGTAGAGGTACTTCAGTTGAAAGTTCTCTAATTTTTTGTTAGTCTATGGTATTTTTTCACCAACATTCTATTGCACATACTCCATGTTAGAATGGCTTAGAATAAAGGAAGAACCAAAATTTAAAGGAGATGGATAATTATATGATGAATTCATAGGATTTACCTCCTATCTATTAGGTAGAGGTAGTTAATTATGTGAACTCCATTCATAACTGCTCACCACATTAAACACTTGAGCATATGACTCTGAAGGAGGCTTGATCTAGAACCAAGCTTGATGTCTCTTTTTTGAGTCTTTGGGATCCTCACTTGGGCATTTATACCAAAGAATAAAAAGAAAGATTGGATAAGAAGAGTAAACCTTTTATATTTGTAGGGTATTGATAGGATATGAGAGCTTATCATATTTTAGATCTTGATGTTCATGATGTTCATTTTCAAACACATTTATATTTCGATGAGTATTTCACATCTCATGACTCTTATTATTCTTCCATGCCTTCTTCTTATTTTAATGATTCACCTCCTCTCAAGGACTATTTATTTGAGGATATAGTTCAAAACATTCTTTAGGAGGTTATAAAGGATGAGTATCATGTTCACACTGATGTTGCCACTATGCCTAGGTATACTTCTATAATATTTTTTGAGATAACACCATTCATACAAGATCTTCCATGTACTTGACATCATCATACATATTCTATGGGTACTAGGTTTTTATGTCAGTCATTATCTGGGGATCCATAATATTTTCAACATGCTTATAGGATACATGAGTGGGATGATATGATGACAAATGAGTATTCTTCATTGATGAATAATAACACTTGGGATTTGGTCACACTTCCTAAGGGAAGAAAGTTAGTTAGGTGAAAGTGGATTTATTGCACCAAGTATGTAGTTGATGGGATTCTTGTAGGTCAAAGGTATATATTACTTTGAGATGTTTACACTCATTTCCAAGATGTATTATATTCACCTTGTACTTATTCTTGTTATATCACAGGGTTGGCTAGTATATTATATGGACATTAAGAGTGCTTTCTTACATGGAGACTTGCAAGAGGAAATATATATGAAGAATATTATTTGGTTTATTCATGATTTATAACTTATTTTTTGACTTAGGAGGTCTCTTTATGGTCTCAAACATGTGTTGTAAATATTGTCATTGATGTCAAAGGTATAACATTATTGGTGATAAAGGCCCCATAGAATTTAATGGTGTTTTTAATAATCATATCTTGGCTAATGTGTGTTAATATTTATTTAATATTAATGAATATATTTTTGGTTGTATATAAGTCAAAAGAGGACCCATGGAGAAGTCAAAGAGTCATGGGGTAAAGACAAAAGAGGAATGGGATGCATTTTCTCATGAAAAGTAATCTTGAGGAATTTTAAGAGTCACTATGTGAAGACAAAAGAGGGTATGACACATTTTTCCATGAAAGGACACTTTGAGGAATATGAAAAGTTACCAAGATAAATACAAAATAAGAAAGGATGCATTTACTTATGAAGGGTCACCATGTGACTTTTCAAATACAATAATATGAAGGGTCATGTAAGTTTGGCACCATTTTCTATAAGGATTGAAGGGTCACAAAGGGTGAATGTCAAAGGTCATTTGGAAAGATATAAATAAAGGCTTGAAAATCCATTTGAAATATGAAAGTGTGTCCATGGTTTGTATTTCTTTTAGAGGATAGAAAAGTAGGAGATATTATAGAGTTTTATCATTTGTTGAGTAAGAAAAATTGAGAGATAGTTGTGTTTTATACATAAGAGGGGTTGGTGCTCCTATGGATTGGTTCTCACAAATCTTTACAAGGGGTTGGTGCTCATAAATAGTTTTTATGTTGGTGCTCGTCAAAGGAGTTGGTCCTCCTACAAGTTGGTTCTTGTGAACTTTGTAAATTGAGTTAGTGATTATTCATATACTTGAGATTGTTATCCATGGTTTTTCTCACTTTGAGTTTCCACGTAAAAATCTACTCTCTCTCTCTCTCTCTCTCTCTCTCTCTCTCTCTCTCTCTCTCTCTCTCTCTCTCATGTGGTGCATGTTATTGTTTTAGTTTTATTAAATATCTTGAATGTGTGATTAAGTGATTAAAGAAAAGAAATCAAATTAATTAAAAGATATATAATATACTAATTCACCTACCCTCTTAGTATATATGGCTTGGTATGAGAATATGGATTAATTTTTTCTCTCCATTGACTTTATTCACTACCACTCTGATCCCATAGTGTATATTCAATGTATTATGGAGGACATTGTTATTTTTGTATTTTATGTTGATGATCTACTTCTCACAAGCATCTCCTCATCTAAGATTCAGACTATTCAGTAGGCACTTTCATCATAGTTTGACATCATAGATGTTGGCAATCTACATTTCTTCCTTGGTTTACATATTTCACAATTAGATATAGGGATTTATTTAAGTTAGAAAAAGTACACCCTTAATATTTTTCAATTTTTTGGCATGGTTGATTGTAAGACAAGTCCTTCTTTTCAGTCTAGAGCGACTCTCACTACCTCTTGTACTATTCCACTTTGTGATCCTACATTGTATAGGTCGATGGTTGGGAGTATTATGTACTTAACCCATACTCACCCTAAAATTTCATTTGTAGTTGGGATGTTGGATTATTTTATTAATGATTCAAAGTTATTTTTAATATTTTTATTTAGTTTTATTTTTTATGTTAAATAAGAGTTGGTTTACGAGTTAGTTGAAAACCATAACCACTATGTGAAGCTTTATGAGCTTTCACATTATTTTAAATATTAAATTGATATAATATATTTCTTGTGTTATGTGAAACACTAAGTTCATGATGTAATTGTTTCATTATTTTGAAGGACAATAATGGTATCAAATCCTGGGATTTTGAAAAAGAGGACTAGAGATTTGAAGAGCATTTTCCTTTTCTCATAGAGGAATGAATAACGATTTTTCTACTTCTTAGTAAGAAATCTAATATTTTTTATTTTAAATTAATTTTATTCCATGTACCAACATTGGAAATTGAAAAAACACACACAAAATTATTATAGTATGATTTTTGAAATCATATGCAGAACTTTAAATGCCATAATATGGTGTATTCATAAATAGTATAATGTTTTAGATTTGTAAGCATATAAATAACATTTTCAAACTTTTTAAATATAGTTAGGACCATAAAAATTTAATTTTAAGAGGACTTACTATATAAACTATTTGAAATATTTGACAAAACTCAATAAATTTGAATCACAACTTTGTTGAATCTTCCATGAATGATGGAAAATATATGATGATTTTGAAGGAGAAGAAACACATAGTTTTCTTTATTTTTTGTATAACTATTCAGCTACATTGAAAACATCCATCGAATGGTTGTGGAAAAAAATTATGTCAGATAGCTATGTTGAATGTCTATGATAAATGGTTGAGATAGAAAACTATGTTGAATGGTTGTGCCATACAACTATGTTGAAAAGTTACACCAAATGGTTATGTTGAATGATGAAGCTAAACTAGGCTACCAAGTTAGCAGTGCAGTTGGTCTACTATCCAATTTCTAGGTCACCTCCCTAGTCTTATAAATATGCCCTCATTCCTCATTTTACAAATTTTGTACATTTGATTCCTTGTCCCCCTTTAGCCTCACCTGTAGCAATTCACCATGGTAGAAAAATATGTTTGAATAACTTACCATAATTCCAAGCCTATATAGTTTGAAGAGAATATAATAGCCATTTCCAAGTACATACATAGTATAATGATTGGATTTTGAAATGCAGTTTTGAGTCTTGATTCCCTAGTGTAGATTTACCTAGCTTTATCCTAGATAAATAAGAAGTTAACATTGTTCAAGAAGATCTTTCTAAATATGAAGATAAATCAAATTTACAAGCGGTTTATAAGAAAAATTTATATTTTGTGTTCATAGTTATCAACAATGATGGTGTCACCTCTACAAGTATTGTCATTATTTTAGACAAGTTGATATGAAAAAGAATAACTTATGAACTAGTCAAGCTACCTCTAATAGTAAATGTCATGGATCCATTGGATAGATTTATAATCCATCCAAAATCATATGATCTAGTTAAAAAAATGGTTGATAATGTCTATTATGAAGCCATGGGGTGTGATTTAGATGACATGGATAACAAACAATAAGAGATGGTAATTGAAAAATGATCAGTCAATAAAAAATATGAAACCTTTGGTGACATAAAGATTGAAATATTACATGGAATTCAGGATTAAGATTAGTCTATATGGTGGTCACTAATCCTAAATTTCATGCAATAGTTCAATCTTTATGTCACCAAGGGTTTCATCATTTTTATTGACTGATCATTGTTTAATTTCCATCTCTTTTTGTTTCTTATCCCTATCATCTAAATGGTGCCCTAGATATTCACAATAAACATTATTGACCATATTTTTAGCTATCTAATATCATTTTGGATGGATTCCAAAGCTATCTAATGGATGCATGACATGGTTACTAGAGGCAATTTGACTAGTTCCTAATTTAATCTTTTTTGTATCAACTTTTTTTTAAGATAAAGACAATATTTGTAGAAGATGCACTAGAATTTTTTCTAACTCCTAATACATGAAATCTAAATTCAAATTATAAACCCCTTATAAATTTGCTTTCTCTTCATATTTAGAAAGATCTCCTTTAATAAAATGTAAACTTCCTATTTCTATAAGATAGATAGAAAAATGTAAAGGTGCACATATAGTGTTTTATTTGTACATTCTATTGAAAATAACTTCAGTATCCTTTAACAAGTAAGGTCAATTTAATGGTTTTATATCTTTCAAGGTTTCTATTAGAGATCTATATTGCACCCTAGCTACAAGTAAAAGTGTTTAAGTCATACTTCCAAATGTATCTTAGCATGAGACTGACCCTAGGCTATGGGTATCTTATAATGGTGATAGACCTCTAGGATTTTTAATGAGGCTAGCTCCTTTTATGCATCATTTTATCCCATTCCCACAACCAAAACATAATAATGACTAGGGAATAGAGAGAGAGAGAGAGAGAGAGAGAGAGAGAGAGAGAGAGAGAGAGAGAGAGAGAGAGAGAGAGAGAGAGAAACCTAAGCTACATGAAAGGGAAACCAAAGCTAACAATGGTGATGCACCTAATTTATGGTTGGTACACCCTATTTGACTCTTATAACACTAATGAAATAAGTAAAAGACCATATCTAGGATCCCAAATATCTATCATAAATTAGTGTTTCATGAAAAGGTTCACCAAATGATCTAGGCTTATGGAAATGAAGGAGAAGTCTAAAATAACATACTAACCAATCACAACATCCATATGTGGCCTCCAATAAAGAGATGTATAACACTAAACATGAATTTCATAATAAGATAAACTACTAACTAGGTGATATCATAATTTAACAAGGGAAAAACCTCTACCACATATGCAAATCTGACATGTACACAGTATACCATAATAATGAAATTTCATATAGTCTTGTATTAATCTCAAGAGGTTATAAGCTCCATCTTGGTAGATTTTTTATCATTCCCAAAAGAGGGAGTAAATAAAATATAAAGAGGATCCACTTTTTGGATCCAAATCCTCTATATATAGCAAGAAAAGAGAAAGAGATATGTCAATAATGCCTTAGAAATTGAAGAAAATTCCTTGATATCAAGAAATGAGGTGGTAGTATTTGATTTTTTTCTATTTGGGTTGTGTGCCTTGTTCAACAACAAATGTCCTCTTTTCCCACTAGTATTTGAGCTCCTCTCATTGGTTGAGAGTGTCCTACTAGAGAAAGGTTTTGTTCCATGATGATTAAGTCTATTTGAGTATAATCAATGCCCTTACTTCTTCCACTACTAGTTCACCACCTTGGGACCCTAAGTCCACTTAATATGAGGATCAACACCTCAAATCTTAAAATGAATAGGGACATGCCATGAACAATAGTTTGTACTTGCTTTATCGATGATGGATCCATGTGGATAGATGAAACCCTTTGGCATTAACCACATATATGCTCCATTTTTATGTTTGGATCACATGTCCCACCTAAAGATGAAAAACCAATCTAAGGTAATTGGTTTTCACATAGTTATCCATATCAATGTATACATATAGACCATAGCTTCCCTTGGACCCCTATTATGCCTAAAATGACCCATCAGTCTTTAAAGGAGCTAAGATTCACCATACATAGGTCATTTAGAAATGGCAAACATAGTCAAAATAATGAACCTTGTAAACCATAAAAATGTAAAAAAAAGGTCCATATTAAGATCTAATGGTGATCCTTTATATTCCTTATATATTATTGCATCATATTGACCTATCCATGGCATTTAAACAAGATTCAATGACATCAGGATGACCCTACAAAAACTTATTTCCCTTGGTCAAAATTTTCTTCTCAATCTTTTTAAAAAATCTTGGGCTTGCCTTTGTTCTATTTGGCCATCGAAATCTAACTCATCTCATTGACCCATTGACCAATATTATACCATTGATCTTACTCGGTATGAATGCCCACTGATAATTGATCCTATATTAGTCAAATGCACTATTAACACTTTTAATGCATGAATTTTCTATTGAGATTAATTAACCCCTTTTACCTCCACTCACTGTTGATCTCAGATGTTTGATCAAATGCCAACCATTGATCTTATTGGAACTCACTATTTAAAAGACAATGACTAGTTTATGATTCTTAAAATTGACATCCTCACTCCCATAAAATGATGTTCATGCTATATTTATTGATTTATCATATACCATAAAGTTTAAGATCAAATTAATTTCCTTTCATCTATCTAAAACTTGACATTAACATGAACATCTTGTTGTTTTCACCAACTTTGAAGGCTTTGATCTTGAAGCAAAAATTTCATGGAGGCACCAAATTTTTAAGAGATGTTCTTGAGGCCAAAATGAATGAACCATGTGATCCATTAGTCTTAAGGGAATTCTAAGTGTGTATAAAAAATTCTCAAGTTTACTGGTTCATTCATTCCTACATAGCATCCTGACGATGATCTAATTCATTTGGCCAAGTGTGGGAGACTTAGCAGATTTTACTTGAGAGGCCAACTTTGGATCTTCATATCTTTTGATGCACTTTAGTAGATGACCAATAAATTGGTACATATGTTCTTGGGACTAATTTGAACAAACCCATATGACCAATTCTCCATAAATCATCCCACACATGAAAATTTATGATGTTAATAAAGTGCCTACTCATAATTTCTACCACTAGACTTAAGATGTCTAGATGAACACAATGAAGAACCAAATGAATACTATGCACTTCCATTCTTATTCTAACCACTGTTAACATCCATAGGGTCTCTATAACCCTTTCCACCTACTCATCCATTAGAAAATTTATTAATATGGTTAAAATATTGGTATGTGGGCCAAAATTGGCCAACATCTTTGGCAACTTGTAAGGATTGCATGTCTATATATGCAAAATAACCTAAACCATGTGTCTAGTCCTATCTATTAGGCATGGAGTCTCTTCTATGGATCCAACGTATTGACTTGGTGCCAATCCTACCCTAACCTCTCTTTAAATAAAATAAGGATGAATATGAGAAAAAAATAAGAGAAAGTGCCCAAGGCACTTGTTGAAAGGAAACTAACCTTCTAAAAAAAATAGTGACAACAAATAAATGTGTTAAGAACTGTACTTAGAGGAATTTGAAAAAAACTATCCTAATATACTAGATTAAAACTATATGTACCTTCTATTCTAGATAAAAATGAAAGTTTGAAAAAATTCTTGCATCATGAGATGAGGGGTTGAATAAAGCATACATTTCCTTGACCCTTGGTCTTAATGCCTATTTCTTCTTTATTGATACTATTAGCTTCTTTGGCATGATGCTTAATGAGAACTAAGTAGTTACAAATAGGTCACCTATGTGTATCCAAATAGTCTTAGATTTTTCATATGGTTCCCCAACCATAACCTTAAATGGTGTTTCAATAAATCATACTTCCTTAGTTTCCATGGTATCCTTGATAAGACTAGGCTTCTCTTTTGATTCAAGTTTTTTAGGCTTATCGAGGAGATCTACATATTTTTTCCCAACATTGGTCATTATCCTCCATTGGATATTATTTGTCCACCTTTTCAAGAACTTGAATCTCAACTTGACCAAGATCTTTGAGCTCTTAAAAGAGATTCATTTTTATTTACTAATCATCTTTGTCCTCCTTATCATCTAAAACCATCACTTCTTCATCCTTCTTTTCTTGATGCATGAGGTCATCAAGCTAGTGTTCTTCATGATATAAATCATTAATGGAATCTTTATAAATTACCACCTATTACACTATCTCATCATCCAAATATACCATTTTAAACTCACCAATATCACTCATGAAATCATGGTACAACTACTACCAATTGTCTTCTCCTTTAGGAATGTTCTCTACCTTAGCAATGGTACTATGTGAGTTATCCTAATAAATAACTTCTAGAGAAATAATGAACATGTAGTTGATCCATATTAGCTACCATAATTTCTTGAGAAAATTCTTGATCTTAGAAAATAGATATGTGATTAACAAGTTCTTGAGAAGTAACCGATTGATGCACATCTAATACTTTTTCCTATTAGACATCATCTCCATATTGTACTTTCTCTTTTATCTCATCCTCTTTGATA
Source organism: Torreya grandis (assembly GCA_037957365.1). Classification (NCBI taxonomy): domain Eukaryota; kingdom Viridiplantae; phylum Streptophyta; class Pinopsida; order Cupressales; family Taxaceae; genus Torreya; species Torreya grandis. Next base: position 185,002 of record JARHVA010009519.1, read on the forward strand.
TTATGAAACACTGAGAAATGATTGATTATCATAAAGTGGTGTCCCAATATTGATCTCCTCTTCTGACTCTGATGATCCATCATTATCAATTGTGAGTTTAACATGGATTTCAACACTTACCTCTTGAAGGAATGGCATATGATATTATTTGGATGACTCTAAGAGAGATGAGACATATGGAACATGTCATTGGTCCAAATATTTTTCTTTTATACTCATGTATTCCTTTTTCTTTGGCATGCTACTCTAAACGGATTTCCAAGATAGAAATGACCTAGATTCTTGAGGAGGGAGAGATGGGGGTTGAATGACTTTGGATTTACTTGACTGTGTGACTTGGTTCCAAGATGGGAAAGACTAAGGTTATATTTTGACCTCTTAATTCTTTTTCTCCTCTTCTTTCCTTGTCCTCAAATCTAACTCTTTTATCTTCTTATAAATATTCTCATAGAATATCTTATCTCTAAGGTGGTTAGTAGCTTAATGAAGATAAGGAACACAAGAAGGTTCTTGAGGAGGTATGAGAGATGTGTTTAGAGGTTCATATCCTCCTTTATTTTGGTTCTTCAAATCCAAATTTGATTTACTTTTTCCACCCCATGATTCCACCACTTGGTTATATCTTGGAACCTTGAAGAATTTCATAAGGGGTTCTTGAGGAAGGATGGAATCTAGAACCTTAAGAATAGGTTGTTCCATAACAATATCTTTCTTTATTTGATAGCTCTCTTAGATAGATATCTAAGAATAAAAGGTCTGAGGAACATATTAATAACTTGATACATTCAACAGGGTACTTGGAATGGTCTCTTCGAGAGGAGTGGGTGGCACATAATAATGATGAGGTAGTGTATATAAAGGAACATAAGTTTGGTGAGGTTGGACCTATTATTCCTCAAGGACTTTTAATTTATCCTCATTTTTTTTAATGTAACCACTTACATCAATCATATCACCTATGCGATTTTTATAGTTTACTCTATCAATAGGTGCCCATCCTTATTTTATTCACTACACTCTCTCAGATGATGGACTTGGTGAGGAGGGACATCTTGGAAATAATAATTTAGTAAGAACAAATATAATTCATGATATTTAAGGCTTAATAAATTCTGCTTAAGTTGTGGTATATATGGCTCATGATAGGGTTGATGAGGGGAAGTATTATGATGGGCTTGTTGTTCTTATAGAGGATCAAGGAAATATTATTACATATATTACTAAGATAGGTCCTCATGTTGTTGGTGAGGATCATGAGGAAGGTAAGAGATATTCCTTTGATAATACATATTATGAAAAACTTGACAGTGTTCCTCATAGCTTTGAAAAAAATCTTGATAAGGCTAATTAGGTTCATATGGATCATGAAGATCATATTGGGGCTACTGATAAAGAGGTGGATAATAAGGATATTCACCATAACTATTTATATTGACCTCATCTATCAAATGAGATGTAAATATTGATTATAAACTTCATTGGGACATACCTAGTCTACTCATAACCAGAAGCTTGATTTGGAGTTGCCATTGGTGCTAATGTGCTTGCTTCCAAAAGTTGATAAAAGGAAAGACACACAAATATCTTTCCACTCTTTTGGACCTTATCCCATCAGGAATGTCAAAACTATTAGAAATATAGATTTTACCCTATCTAGAATCATAAGTGTTCAAGTCCTACTTACAAATCTAGCTCAACATGGGATTGACCCCAGGCTACGGATATCCTATAATGGGGACAAACCTCTAGGATTTTTAATGAGGCTAGTTCCATTGATGCATCATTTTATCTCATTCCTACTACTAAAACCTACTAATGACTAGGGAAAGGGGGGGGGGGAGAGAGAGAGAGAGAGAGAGAGAGAGAGAGAGAGAGAGAGAGAGAGAGAGAGAGAGAGAGAGAGAGAGAGAGAGAGAGAGAGAGAGAGAGAGAGAGAGAGAGAGAGAGAGAGAGAGAGAGAGAGAGAGAGAGAGAGAGAAATTGAAAGGGAAACTTAAGATAATAGTGGTGATGTACCTAATTTATGGTTGCTCCACCCTACTTGACTCTTAGAACATTAATGAAATGAATAAAAGACCAGATCTAGGATCCCAAATATCTATTATTTATTAGTGTTTCATGAAGAGGTTTACCAAATGATCTAAGCTTAGGAAAATGAAGGAGAGGTCTAAAATAAGATAGTAACTAGTCATAATATCCACATAAATTTTTTATTCAAGATATATAGAACACTAACATCACTTGCATAACAAGATGAATCAATAGCTAGGTGAGAATAATTTGACAAGGGAGAAACCTATACCACATATACAAATATAACATGTATACACTATACCAAAATAATGAAATATAAAATAGTATTGTATTTATCTCAAGAGGTTACAAGCTCCATCTTGGTAGACTTTGATCATGCCTAAGAGAGGGAGTAGAGAAAATACATAGATGATCCATTTTTTAGCTCCAAAGCCTCTATATATAGAAAGAAGAGAGAAAAATAGATGGGAAAAATGCATTGGATATTGAAGTAAAGTTCTTTAGATCAAGAAGTGAGGTGGTAGCATTTGATTTACTTCTATGTACATGCCTTGATCAACAACGGATATCCTTTTTCCTCACTAGTTTTTGAGCTCCTATCATTGGGTGAGAGTCTCCTACTAGAGACAAGGGTTTATTCCATGATGACTAAGTATCTTTGATTAGAATAAATGCCTTTAAATACTTCTTCCACTACCATTTCACCACCTTGGGACTCTAATTAAACTTGATTTTCTCATAAGGATCAATGCCTTAAATCTTGAAACTAATAGGGCCATGCTATGAATGATAGTTTGTACTTGCTTTATCAATGATGGATCTATGTGGATAAATGAAGCCCTTTTTAATTAACCAAATATCTAAAACATTTCCATGTTTGGATAATATGTCCCACATATAGATATAAAACCAATCTAAGGTCATTAATTTTCCCATAGTTGTCCATATTAATGTAGACTTATAGACCATAACCTCTCTTAGACCCCTATTAGGTCTAAAATGACCCATCAAACTTTGAAAGAGTTGAGAGTTCACCATACCTATGTAATTATTTATAAATGGTGAACCATAGTCATAATAATAAACCCCATAAGCTGTAAAAATGTCAAAATAGAGGTCCATATTAAGCTCTAATGGTGATCTTGTATATTCATTATACCTGATTGCATCATATTGACCACTCCATGGTGTTTGGATGAGATTCAATGGCATAGGGATGAACTTGAAAAAACTTATTGCCCTTGGTAAAAAATGGATGCTAAATATTTATTAAAACCCTTAGGCTTTAATTTTTCTAATTGGATGTTGAAAGCTGACTCGGCTCATTGACCCATTAACCAATCTCACAATGTTGATCTTACTCAGTATGAATGCTTGTTGATTATTGATCCTCTATAAATTGAATGAAATATTGAAAATTATCATGCACATATTTTATCTTGATATTTTTTGACCCCTTTGACATCCACTCACTATTGATCTTGGATGCTTGATCAAATGCCAACCATTGATCCTATTGGTACCCACTGTTTGAAAGCCAATGACTAGTTCATGAACTTAAAATTTACATCCTTTCTCACATAAAATGGCATTAAAATTAACATAATTTACATCCCATAAACCATCAAATTCAATCTCAAATGTATTTCCTTTAATTTATCTAAAAATTGACATTAGCACAGATGTCTTATGCTTTTGACTAAATTTCATGGTTTAGATCTTGAAGCACAAAAGCCATGGAGACACCAAATTTCTAGGAGATGTTATGGAGGCCAAAAATAATGAACCAATGTGATTTATTGGTATTTAGATCCTTTTAATTATGTCTAAAAAATGCTCAAGTTGACTGGTCCATTCATTCTCACATGATGTCTTGGCGATCGTCTAGTTCATTTGGTTAAGTATGGGAAAATTAGTGGATTTTGCTTAAGAGGCCAACTTTGGGTCTTCATATATTTTGATGAAATTTAGTGGATGAAAATAAATTTGGATAATATGTTCTTTGGACTAATGTGAACAAACCCATATGACCAATTCTCCCTAATTCATCCACATGTGGTAATTATAATGTTAGTAAAGTGCCTACTCGAAATTTCTACCACTAGGCTCAAGATGTATAGATGAACACAATGGAGAACCAAATGAATGTTATGTGATTTCATACTTATTTCAATAACTCTTGACATCCCATAGGGTCTATGCAACCTGTCTACCTACTCATCCATTAGAAAATTGATCCATATGGGTACAAGCTTGATATGTGGGCTAAAATTGGCCAATAGTTTCAAACTTGGTTTCCTTATTATTTTGAACCTTATACTGGTAGGGTTTGGGAATATAGTCTTTTATTTTTTTCCTTTCTTCTTCCCATGCCCTTAAGTTTTAAATTTGGTGAATGTTCATGCATTTCCATTTGGCACTATCATTTAAGCACTATCATTCAACACTACCATTTGGTACTTCTGTTAGGCAATATCAAAGGTATTATCATTCGACAATATCATTCAACTCCTCTAATCAACATTATTGGTGTTCATTTTTTGATATCACTATACAATTCTTCATTTGGGTTTTACTAGTTACCTTGTTTGATATTAAGGGCCAGGGGTATATATATGTGTGGTGAATTAAAGGGAAATCTAAGATAATGTTGTAAATATTTGGTGAACTGACCCCAAAACTAATTTATATCCCTAACATTTTGGCAATCAAGTCCCATCTATTAACCCTAAATTTTTTCCAAAACGAAGATCCAAAAATTCTAATATTCATGAATTAATGAATATTGGTCACAAACATTTATCATAGACCCATAAAAGCATTTATACGGCCCATTATTTTTTTAAAATTAATTTATACGGTTACTATATAAGTATTATATGGTCCATTAGAAATTATTATGTCTAAATAAAAATAGCCATGGTATTTTATTGAATTTTCTAGAGCTTTTACTTGCATTTGATCTCAGAGTTGTTTAAAACCCTTGCTTGGCCTATTCATTGATCATCCATTTTTATGGCCTCCACATGTTATAATGGAATTTCACTCATCTCAAAATTGATTTGTATGTTCTTATTTTCCATTATCAATATTATATCTTTTAAAATTCAATTGTATGGCCTTACAAGACCATCTCTACACCCTTGTAGCTTGTTTGATTTTCTATGCAGATCTTCAAGATCTGGTCTTTTAACTCAATTTGGATATGGTGTAACAGTAATCGAAAATAATATTTTGCACAAACATAAAGTTTTGAAAAATATTAGGGTTTCATGGTCCCCATATCAACAACAAGTTTTTTTATTTTTTAGAATTTTTCACAGATGGTAAAAAAATTACATAACAAAGTAATTATTTAGTTTCTCCATAAGGAAAAATCAAGCTTAAATACTAAATCTTGTATTTATGACTTGTAAATGATTGTAGATAAATCGGTGATAATATTTTTTAAGTCACAATAAAATATATCAAGATTTCAAGTCAAATCATTTCATTTTATTGTGTTTGTCATTGTGAACATTGCATTGTGATAATTTTTTCAACTAGTTTTTATTTTGTGTAAAGCGGGTCATGCGATCAATAGATTTATAGGTTTTTTGAAATTTAGAACACATTGGAATGGTTAATTTTGTAATTTTAAGTATCTTTATATTATTTTTAAAATAAATGTATTGTAACTGATGGATAAAGGTGCATTTTTTATTAAAACTGACACCTTAAAATGGTTTTTTAATATAACCTCATGATTGTACTTTTAGATATAATACCAACCATTACATGTCCCATGATCCTTTTTATTGACACCATACAAGTGAAAACTAGAGGTTAGAGGATCCTTGGAGGTTGGAGGACAATTATGCTCTCTAGTTAGTTATTCTCTCAGAGTATGAGTTTAATGCTAGAATGGTAATTTTGACTTATATTATTACTTTTAGTTTCATTTTTGGTTTTATATATCTAATATTTATGACATGGATCAGATAGGGTTAGTTTTTTTTATCTTGATGTATATCTTGTCATCTTTCATCTGATAGGGGAAATAATTTAGGCATTAGTTGGACTTTAATTAGTCATCAGTGATAATACAAGTTGATAGGGGTTGCTAGCACCAATAGTGTTGAGCAAAGGTCATTGGTGTTTATTGAGTATCAGGAAGATGTGTCATATAGAGTACAGGTTTATCATTTGGATAGGTTCCTATATGGGACCTTATGTGGGTCAATGTAGTTGGACATGCTTGATTATGTCCTACTATAGTATGGTATATTGATCACTATGGATGAGCAGACCTTGATCGTGTTTATCAATTTTTTTTCCTACAACTTGTAGGGGTGAGATTCTTTATAGAGTGGCATTAACTATTGGTTGGTGATAGAGGTATAGTGCACCACTTACAATTATGATAGAGTTTCTTTGATTACTTTAGATTCATTAATATATTATACCTCCTTAGATCAAAAGAGAGATTTTTAGATTATTTTTTCAATGATCCAAAGTTACTTTTTAATATTCTTAGTTAGTTTTCTTTATTATGCTGAATAAGAGTTGGTTCATGTGTTATTTCAAAATAATAATGACTCCTTGAATCTTTATAAGCTTTCATGTTCTTGTAAATATTAAACTAATATAATATATTTCTTATGTTATGTGAAATGTTGAATTTATAATGTAATTCCTCCATTATTTTGAAGGCCAACATGGGCTTGTATCTAGGTTTAGACATGACCCTCATGAAATTCATTGGTAGGATGCTAAGAATATTTTATGATATATATGAGGCACTAGTCATTTTGGATTACATTCCAATAGGGGTTATATTTAGTTGGTTGGATACAATGATTCAGATTAGGCAAGTTCTCTTAATGACAAACATTCCAATTTTGGATACATATTTTATTGTGGTTCTTCACCTATTGCTTATTTGTACAAGAATCAATAAGTTATTTCAATTTAATCTCCAGAGGTTGAGTACATGGTAGCAATTATAGTGACTTAACAAATTATTTGGCTTTATTAGTTATTGACAAAGTTTGGCCTCATGCAAGATCCACCCATTGAACTTTGGTGTGATAACAAGAGTGAAATTCATATATCTCATAACCTAGTTGAGCATCAGTAGACCAAACATACTAAGGTACATATGCATTTTATTCTTTAGAATATTAAGAATAGAATTCTTATCTTGGAATACATTATAACTCAGTATTACATTGTAGACATCTTCATGAAGCCTTTTACAGCACCTCATTTACTTGAGTTTCATGGCATGTTTTGGGTTTTATAATTTATCCTTGGGGGGTGTTCATGAGGAGGTCTTCCTTCTTCATTTCATCAATATATATTATACATGAGTTCCTTATCAAGCCTAGTTGATGGGACTCATACTATGGATATGCCACTATTTCTTTTTTGGTTTTTATTAGACCCTAGCTTCACTTGACGAGGGATTTTATAATATGTATTTCATATATTTTCTCATGTTTTCTAGTGTATGATCTAGCTATTTCATCTTTTAATGAGCTTGTCCTATATGATGATTTATATCACATTGGCCAGTTAGGTTAGTTCCATGTTTCACCTTTGTAAGAACATTTAATGTTTAAATGGGATAATTTAAACCATTATCATGCTTTGGTTTATTATTAAATAATATTAATTTATTATTTATTAAACACAAGGTGAAAACCTCATGTAAATAAATAATAAAATATTATGATTTATTATTAACCAATTAATTTAAATAATTCTTGGGAAGGATGGACTTGTTGGTTATAATGGCCACCTCCCCTCACACTTTATTATAAATAGGGTCTTACCTTTGTTGTATTATTCATATAAATACACTCAGTGAATTTAATATTTACATGTGAAAATATTTACAAAGGTTCTATGAAGGCTTATGTGAAGAAGTAAGAAGGGAAGATTTTGCATTAGGATGCAGAGTTTCTAAATGATTGAATATCATCTTTGTCATGGGTTTTTATCTCTTGTAGGTTTTCTCACTTTAAAGTCTTGTGTACTATGTCAATTTTGTGTACTCTTTGCCATCATTTATTCATCTAGATCCAATTTATATTGCATATATATTTTATATTATGTTGATTTTATCATGGAATCAAATCCATGAGATGATTGGGTGATTGGAAAGATTTTTTTTTAGAATATTTAATGATTTTGAAAACAAAATTTATATTTATCGGAGCTTGATGCACCATTACTAAAAGAAATTAGTCAAAATTCATTTTTTTAAATTCCTGCATTGTTAAAAGAAATTATGTAAGATTGGAACAAATTTAAAGATTTTTGAGTAATTTTATAAGTTTATGAGATCTCCCAAGAATTTATAGGGACATCATACTTTAGCCTAAACAATTCAAAATATTGAATTCTTCATAAAAAATTTCATTGTGAGGGTCCAATTGTGTTTAGCAAACAAAAATATGAGGTTGCTAAATTTTCAATCAAATATAAGACTTATACAAAGATATCAAATCTCTTAAAATTACAAAGCGGAGACATGAAGGTAAATATATGTTTTTAAATTCATATAGTTTTGAAAAAATATTTAAAAAATAAATTATTTATTAATTTTTTTCAAACCCTAGGTCCCACCTTGGAAAAATAAAGAATTACTAAAAAGATATATTTTTTTTAATTTTTCACTTATCTTATTTACATGCACATATGATATTTATTTATATATTATTTTTAAAAAAAACATAAAAAAAAGTCTAAATATAGATTTACATGTGTTATTTTGAAACATTTCCTAGAAGAGTTGGTGGTCTATAATTTTGATAGATCTTACAACTAAGGAGGTCCAAAGTTTAAACCCCCTTATTAAATATTATTTGACATTTTCAAAAAAAAAAATTCAAATTTATTTTAATTTGAAATCTTTTTTTAGTTCATGTGCAAACTTTACTAAACCCCTGACCTGTCATCTAGTTCTTGAATTTTTGACCTAGTGAATAATATTTTGACAAACATAGTCATATAACCAGTTGATCAATAGGTTTTGACACATTCAAACTCACTGGAGTGGTCCATTTTTTGTTTTAAACCCTCATATTGATGTTTTTACACCTTTTTTAATAATAGTGTTTAAGTGGTCATTTTGAGTGTGACTCTTTTGAAACCTATATTAGTGCGACTTTTATTTAATTTTTTGTATTGTTTGGCATATAAATTGTGTAGTTACGTATAATTTCATGTGTAATCTACTTTATTTTTAAAATAGTTCAATAATTTAATTAAAATAGTTTCTTTTTAAGTATTTTTTTACTATCTTGTTTAAAGGGAAGCTATAGCTTCACCTCATTTTTTCTTAGATAAATCTCAAATTCTTAATGAAAATAATTATAATATATGAAGAATTTATGTTAAAGATAAATTTATTTCCCACAAGTTGTGAAATGTTGTCACTGGGACTAAAAATCCCCTTATGGATGACATGTGACCCATGAGCTTATCCATACATTTCAATAGAAATTGTAGGAAGTTATGTCCATTATTTTGTGAAGTGCTAAGGATGAATTATTTCTCCACATTGGTAATAAAGAGTATCCTAGAGATGTTTGTAAACTCTTTGAATCTATACACAAGGCACTCATCTCTCAAAGATTATTAAATTAATCCTTAAATTACTAACTAAACTTATGAAAGTTGATGAGAAAGTTGTGAATTTTTTTGTTAAAATTAAAAACATTAAAGCTCAGTTAGATGGATATAATTGTAATTTGATTAAGGATCAATTTATTTATTTTATCATTTAGTTAAATATTCATGAAAAAATTTAGAAATTTTATCTCAGTTTTGAATTTTAAATATCAAAATGAGTAAGATATCCCTGATCTTACCACTTTGTCTGCTCTCCTAATTCAAAAAAAAATAAGTTATGACAAAAAAAATTGTAAATAGAATTCCACTCAGGCGCTTCTCACTTTAAATAATATTTTTTATGACACTAAAAACCAAAAATCTAACCTTGATTCTTTTAAAGGCAAATATGGGAATAAAAATTTGATAATAAGAATCATACACTTAAGTTTAATGGAAATTACAATTTGTGTGATAAATTTGGCCATAGAAGGGAAACATGTTATAAAACAAAAGATAGAAATAACAATAAAAATTATAAAAATAACAAAGGGAAGAAATATAATCAAAACAAATAGACAAATCAAAATCCTAATCAAAATAACAATCAAGATTCAAATGTTGTTGATTTATATGTTGCTTTATTTGCTTCAAATGAAAATGAGTAGATTTTAAATAGTCATGTATTGCATCATATGACTTGATTATATAATATTATTTGTGATTCTAGAAATATATTTGATATAATTTATTTAAGAGATATTTTTTTGTAGAAGCAACTAAATTGGGAAAAGTAATATTTTTAAATGTTACTATAAATAATGTTTTCTATATACCTAAGCTTAAAATTAATTTTCTATATTTTTCTCAACTTACAAATAATAAATTCAATATAACATCATTTAAAAAAAATTGATACATTATAAATCAATTTGGTTCCTTGATTGTTGAAGGTGTTCAAAATAATGGTTTATATATCTTTTTTCCTTCTGCATGTTTTCTTTCATCGCATAGTAAGAATGAAACTCAATTATAGTATGAAAGATTAGGACATGTTAATTTTACCATTTTAAAATGATATGTCTACAAATAATATTTTTGTTAGAACTCCTTATATACCCTCTCATCATGAAACTTGTGAGGGTTACTTATGTAGAAAGCAACATACTAACCCCTTTCACAATAATCATGACATGAATTCCTCACATCCTTTAAAATTGATTTATAGTGATGTTTTAGGACATCTTGAAGTTGTATCTCTTAATGGTTGTTTTTATACTATTACTTTTATTAATTATTACACTAAAATTATTGGGTTTTTTCATTAAAAATAAATATGATGTGTTGTCTAAATTTAAGGAATTTAAAGCTAGTGTTGAAAATGCATCTAATTTTTCTATTAAGTGATTAAGAACTAATAATGGTGGTGAATATGTTAGTAAATATATTTATTTTTTTCATTAGTTGTGGTATTCAAATGGAACTAACAAATCCCTATCCCCCTTAGAAAAATGCTATTGTTGAAAGAAAAAACCACACCATCATAGCAATAGTTAGAACAATGTTGCAATCTGAAAAAAAATCTTAAGTTTTTATGGGTGGAAGCCATAAATAGTATTGTGTATATTATAAATAGAGTTCCTACCAAATCCTTAAATTTTTTAATCCCTTTATAAATGTGGACTAAAATTAAACCTAGTGTGGCTCATCTCAATATCTTTGGTAGTCATGCTTCTATCTTTATTGTTAAAGTTAAAAGAAAGAAGATTGATCCCACTTCATATTATTGAATTTTTATAGGTTATGAAGGTAAGAGAAAATGTTTAAGAGTGTATGATTCTTCTAAACATCATATCATTGAGAATAAGAATGTTTTTATTGTTGAAAAATCAATTTATGAGCCCTCTGTGGAACCTCCTCAGTTTTCTTCTATTGATGAACCTAACTCCCATGTTTCTCCTAGTGATGAAATAGATGTCATTGAGAAATTTGATTCAATTTAGGATAACTTAGATTTTTAGGAACCCCCTGAGTTTCATGTTCAATCTAAAATACGTAAATGGGTAGAATCCCTAATTTAATCTTTTAATATTGATAATCTTAATGAATTAACTAGAATTCAACACTATTACCATGCATTAATGATTATGTATGAATTTAAAATCAAATAATTTGATGAAGCCACTCAAGATGATAGATGGAATGTTGTTATGCAAGATCAAATAATGACTTAATTAGAAATTAGACTTGGGATCTTGTCCCTCCTCTACATAAAAAACATATTGTTAGTTATAGGTGGCTTTATAAGATCAAATATAATTTAATTGGTAATATTGAAAAGTTTAAATATAGATTATTTGATCACAGGTTTACTCAAAAAATTAATATTAACTATGTTTAAACTTTTTCTCCTTTAACAAAAATGAGTACTATTAGAATTTATATTTCTCTTACAGCTCAAAATGGTTGGCTTATCCACCAAATGGATGTCAAGAATTCATTTCTAAATGGTGATCTATAAGAAGAAATCTACATGACTCAGCCTAAAGGTTTCATTTATTCTAATAGAGAAAATTATGTATGCAAGCTAAAAAAATCTTTATATGATTTAAAACAAGTTCCTCAAGCTTGGTATTCTAAAATTACATGTTTTTTCAAAAAAATAGAGCTTTCCAACTATTATTTAGATAATGATCTCTTTTTTAAAGTTGAAAATGGTCATTTGATTTTAATTTTATCATATGTTGATTATTGATGCTCTATCCAATTTAATTCATAAGTATAAGGATAAACTAAGTCAAATGTTTGAAATCACTAATTTAGGCATTCAAAATAATTTTTAGAATAGTTATGTTTCAAGATAAAAATTCAATTGTTATATCACAATCTCAATATGCATATAATCTTCTTGTTAAGTTTAACATGCTTGATTGTAAATATATCTACTCCTATTGAAGTTGGTATTGAAATTGATTCTAAACCTGCATGTGAAAAGCTAACCATACTTCATATAGATAGCTTATTGGTAGTTTGATTTATCCAACTATTACTAGGTCATATATTTCATATGTTATTTGTGTTTCTTCTATATTTATGCAGGATCCATATTTGGATCATTGAAAATTACCCATTTTTTTTTTATATCAAAGGAATAATTAATTTTGGTTTATCTTATTTTTCTATTGATAATGATAAATTATATGGTTATTGTGATACTGACCATGTTTATGATATTATAGATCACAAATCTACTTCTATATGTGTGTTTAAGTTTGGTGTAAGTACTATCACGTGGATTAAAAAAAGGTAACCTGCTATCTCTATCTCTTATACTAAAGCAACGTATAAAAGTGATATGAAAGATACAAAAGAAGCCACATGGATATGAATGTTGTTGGGATAACTTCATTTAGATGTTTCTCATATTACTATCCTTCATTATGATAACTAAATTTGTATAGATTTGACAAAAAATACAATACAACACTAAAGAACTAAAAATATTGAATTTCATGTCCATTTTATCCAAGAGAAAGTCCTCAATGGTCATATTGATCTAAAATTCTATCTTATGGATGAAAAATTTGTAGATATCTTCATAAAACCACTTGGTGATACCATGTTTTATCAATTTTATACAATGTTAGACCTCTCAGAGTTGTCATTAAGGGGGAGTGTACACGAAAATGCCACTTCTTAATGGCCACATGTTCCTTATTATTATCTATACTTATGAGGTGATCCTTATATAACAAATTAATAAAAATTCAAGAAATAAAAAATTTATAAAATTAGGAGAAGCCCTGAAAAGATTATATTGATCACAGATCACTTCGAGGAAGCAACCTCCTTTAATCAAATTCAATACAATGAATTTATGGATACCTTCATTAGCCTCAACACTTACTTATATAATAAGTATAATCTAAGCAACTACTACTTCCCATTAATGTGAGATAAAATATAATGATCATGGGATGAATTACAAAGCATATGTGTCCATAACAACTAATATACTAAAAAAGTAAAGAGAAAGGGTCACGCAGGCTTCAAACATCCCCTCCCTCTTCAAAAAATCTTTGTCCCCAAAGCTTTAGATGTGGGAATTGGTGATGAATTTGAAAGAGTGGTTCAATTGTTTCATCCTCTATTTGCAATCTATAACATTAAATTAATACCTCTATGATGGAGTGAGATAAAATTTAGCATGTGCACCTACCCAAGCATACCTCCAACTCAAAAAGGATGGATCCTTTTTTATCAAATTTTGGTAAAATAGTCTACACTTTGATGTTTGTGATAAAAATTTTATTCAAACAAGAGACATGAAATATTTGATGAACTCAAGAAGAAGGTGGGAGTTCCAATTTATAAGCAACTACCCCAATCTTTTAGAGAACCTTATATGGTCCATAAAACTTAGGATCTAGCATATGCTGCCCTTTGAGTTTTATGGAGGATTAATTGTATGGTTATAGGAAAATAAAAATCATATAACCTACTTATAAGGTGTAATCAAAATTATGTTGATCAACCTGTTGTTTCATTCTATTTTTTATTATATGAAAAAAAATTGTAGGGTGCTAAGGATCTAATCCTGGGTTTAGGGAAACATGTCAACAATTTGAACTAGTGAAGTAATAGGGGTGTATGAAAGGATCACTAGTGGTGCTTGATCATAGAGTAATTAATATGGTGTCATCTTATTTGAAGTGTGGTACGAGGAATTATACCACCATTCAATGAGCGAGAGCCACTTTTCCCATTGATGTTATTTTGAGGTGAAGCAATGAAGGAAAGTTTCCATACATTTGTTGAAAATTTTAGTCTAACCATCCATTTGTGGATGATACCCATAACCCATCTTCAATTGGGTATCAATACATAAAAATGGTTATATCCAAAAATTGCCAGTGAAGGTTGAATCATGATCTAAGATAATGGAAGAAGGAATGCCATAAAGATGGAAAATTTGGTCCAATAAAATTTGTGTAATTATAGAGGTGGTATAGGGATGGTTGAGGGCATAAAAATTACTATATTTGGAGAGGAAATAAACCACAATCAAGATCACTGTCTTCCCTCTAGATTTAGGGATCCTCTAAATGAAATCCATAGAAATATTTATCCAAATCCTAGTAGGGATGGGCAAGGGTTCAAGCAACCTAGGAATGAGTGTTGTTTCACCTTTGTTACATTGGTAGGTATCACATTCAACCACCATTTATTGAATTAAAATCTTTAATTTCCTTTCAAAAGAAGTTATGGCATGATTTCTCATAATTTTTAAGAAACCTTGAGTTCCCTATGGATGGAAAATCATGGATTTCATAGAACATAACCTACCAAAGATCTGTGCTCTGGGAAAGCATGAGATAACCTTTGTATCATAGATAAGCACCATCTTAAGAATAATGTGGTACTATAGATGGGTTAGTAGCCAAATTTTGATTGATTTGAGATAATGAAGAATCATTGATATACACCTATTATATAATAGCCAACCAGTTCAGAATAAGCATAGAAATAACTAAAAGGGAAGCTTGGTCTACAAATGTGCAAGATAGAGAATCAACCACAATATTGTCCTTACCCTTATTATAAGTGATCTCATAGTCTAAACCCATGAGTTTTCTAATAAATTTATATTGTGATATGGTAGAATCTAAGAAATATTTCAAACTTTGGTGATCATTTTTTATGCAAAAATGATTCCCTAGTAGGTATGGCTACCACTTCTATAGTACATGCAAAATGGACATCATTTCCTTTTCATAAGTAGAGAGTATTAAATTATTGCCAAAAATAGATTTGGTATTGATTACAATGGGGTGTCATTATTTGAGGATAATATCACCAAGGCCATTACCACAAATAGTGCTCTTGATAGTGAAGGTCTTGAAAAAAATTGGCATAGTTAGAACAAGTTTAGTACACATATCATATTTCAATTATTTAAATGCATACTCAGTAGCTTATGTCCATGTAAAAGCATATTTTTTCAACATAACTATAATTGGAGCTATAATATTACCATAATCCTTGAAAAAATTATGATAGTA
The DNA here is from genome assembly GCA_037957365.1 of Torreya grandis. Taxonomy (NCBI): domain Eukaryota; kingdom Viridiplantae; phylum Streptophyta; class Pinopsida; order Cupressales; family Taxaceae; genus Torreya; species Torreya grandis. Next base: position 200,697 of record JARHVA010009519.1, read on the forward strand.
TCCAATCAGCCCCAAAAAACCATGGAGGCTCTTGAGTGTCTGAGGATGAGGCCAAATTGTCATGACAGCTATTTTTTTAAGATCCACCCAAACCCCTTGGGATGAAACAATATGTCTAATATAATCCACTTCAACCTAGATAAAAGCACATTTGAACTATTTTTCATAGATATTATGATAAAAAAATAATTTGTAATGCAAGTTTTAGATGTTGGAGATGCTTAGACCATGTTTTACTATAGATGACGGTATCATTGAAAAAGACCAGAATGCATTTTTGTAGGTAGGGTAGGAATATTTTATTCATCAATACCTAGAATATTGAAGGATCATTAGTGAGGCCAAATGGCATGACCAAAAACTCATAATTGCCATCATGCATGTGAAACGTTGTCTTCAGGATATCATACTCATGAAGTTGAATCTGGTGATATCCAAAGCAAAGATCTAACTTGGATAAAGAATGAGCACCATGAAGCTCATCAAGAAGTTCATAAATATTAGATATTGGGAACTTATCCCTTATTATGATGTGATTAAGTGCATGGAATTCAATGTAAAGGTTTCATGACCTATTTTTTATAGACAAGAATTGGGGAAGAATATGGGCTGGTACTAGGGCAAATAATGTCTTACTTCAGTAAGTCTCAAATGAGCATCTTGATCTTGATATTTTACTGAAATGGGTAGTGGTAGGACCTGATGTTAGGAAGAACACTTATAATAAGGAGATAAATATGGTGTTCCTCTAGCTGTGAAGGCTACTAGTTTTATACAAACACATGCATACCTCTACAAAATGGTTTGTATATTAGGAGGAGTGGAGACCAATGATGGTTGAATTTGAATAAAATAGAGATAGGTAATGACACTATGTGAATTATTCTTAATAATATTTTCCATGTGATGTGAACTGATGATGCTAAGAGACATTGGTTGTAAGCCTTTCAATGTGTGTTTTATCCTATTGTCTACAAATTGCATCTAAAGTTTAGCAAAATCCCATAAGATGGGTCCAAGTGTGCATAACCATTGGGATTCCAAAATAACATCACATCTACCTAAGGGAAATGCAAACATGTCAAAGTGTAAGTTATAATTTTTAATAGAGATATGCACATTATGACACATTAATTTTCAAGGTAATGTGTCCCCATTGGCAATCATGAATTCAAACTGGAAGCAAATATGGATAAAATAATCAACCTATTTGGTGATCTGAGGGTCAATGAAGTTATGAGTGATACCTAAATGAATGAGTATTCTGAGAGGGAGCTTCTTGAAGTAACCATTGACCTACATGGTTTTTGGGGTGGTGACTCCAATAAGGCATGGAGAGAGATCTCTAGTTGGTCTTCCTAAAAAGTAGGTTCCATAATTGGTGGATCTTCTTCTAGATCATCAATTATATCTTGAGTATCGTCAAAAAAATTAGTTTTAGGTAGAGAATCCACATCCAATAGGTAGATATTTTTCTCTACAATCGATGTCCTTGAGTGAATTTGTCATCCCAATTATAACAATCTTTTTTATCTATGGGTTCTCATCTTTGCTTCAGTCAAACACTTGATAAGAGTGGCTCTAGGTGTTAGCATTATTTTAGATTGTTGTGGGGTTATATTTCTAAATGGAAAAAAATGGATTTGAATCATTATTGAGTTGTGATCTTATCCTTTTCCAACTTAGCCAACCCTAGGGCTTACATCATTATGTTGGGATGGAATATTTTAACCTCCAATCAAATTGCATTATTTATTCCACTAATAAAGCAACTCTTGAAGAAGCCATCAAATAATCTCTCTATGTGATTAGCTAGTTTTTCAAATTATATTTGGTATTCTCTCATGGTTCTTATTTGGAAAATTTTACTGAGCACTCTAGTGAAGTCATCAAAAGTACTAAGGCCAAACCATTAAAAATGAGGGTGAAAAAATTGGTCTATATTGACTCATCATGAGATTTGGTACACCAATGATACCATTGAAGGGATTCATGCTCCAAGTGAAAGGATGTAAGTAGGACCTTATTGGCATCAAAAGTATTATGTAAACTAAAAATATTCTTCTTCTTGATAGATCCATCCAATCAGATCTGTACCATTAAATTAAGGAAAATTAAATTTCATCCCATGAAAATTGATGAAAGAAGGAAACCAACTATCTAAAGAGGATTCCAGATGCTGTCTATTGTTCATGGGGGTATGTTAAAGACTAAGGCTGAGAATTGTTTCATCAAGATATTTGATGTGGGTTTTAAGGCAGTAATTTCATCTTCCATATTTTTTGATCCTGTTAAGGTTACTACCATGACTAGAATAATAGTTTTTTTAATTGGTAGGAAAACTAAATTTAAAACATGTTTAGTACATGATTTTTTTAATTTGGGAAAAATAATAATGGGTAAATGTACTTTTACTATTTTTTTCATAGTGGGAGTATGATTGACAAAGGTGGGTAATTTTAGGAGGGAAAATGGAAAAATTGAAAAATTTATCAAAGACAAATAAAGGAGCAAAATGGGGAGATGAACACTATGGAAAACTTTTGAGGCAAATAGACAAAAATAGTTGTAAAAACGCAAAAAAAGAGAAAATTGAGATTTATAGGAATTAGGAGTGGAATCAGGCTATGTGACCTCAAGGAAGAAAACATGGAGAATGGAATTTCAAATGTCTGAATAATGTTTTAGTATCAATAGGGCTACAGATGGAGAGATTTTTTTAATTTTTTGATAATCTACTAGGAATATGTTGACGTTGATATGAAAATTCTACTAATATGATATGATAATTTTTTTATACTCTATTGGTGATATGTTAAAACTGATAAGGCAAGTCTGGCCCATTTAAAGGATCTACCAACAAAATGGGAAATGGCCCCTTCTTGATTGAGCAGTTCCCATCTGTGAGGAAAACCAAGACCTGCCACTTAGAGGTAAATACATGGCAAAAAAATTTGAAGAGTGGTACTTTCTGAAATGACATTGGTGGCTATAGTGATATCATTAAATCCTTAGACAAGCATTGAAAATTGGGGCCCATATCTATTAGTTCAACATATTACTAGTAAAGTATCAGAAAACTATAGTATCAATTCTTTAGTAGAGTGTTAGAAGGTATTTTTGGGTTCCTATGGTACTCCTCATAATGGTTTTAGGGATTTCACCTAAGCACTTCCCATATTTATGCAGTCAAGTTTTTACCATGATCTAAAACAAATTTATTGTGTTATAAAAGATTACTTAAATAAATAATGTAGTAGAACATAGTTATTTTTAAACAAATATTTAATAGAATTATGTATCAGAATAGAGTAAAGACTTTTGAAAGGAAAAAAATCTTGACCCTAGAAAGTGATATGATACCAACTGAGAGGATCCTACTACAACAAGTTAATAAATATGCATGAAATAACTGATTATAGAATTAGCAAAATCACTGAAAGGATTATATTGATCTCAAGCCACTTCAAGGGATCAACCTCCTTTGAGCAAGCTCAATACAATAAATTCATGGATGACTTCATTGACCGTAACACTTACTTATATACTAAGTCTAATCTAAGCAACTACTACTTCCCATGATTGTAGGATAAAATATAATTCTCACCAGATGACTTATAAAACATATGCATCCATAGCAACTAATATACTAACATTGTAAATAGAAGGGGTCATATAGGTTCCTAACAACTTATTATCATTTTAAATCATTGTAAACTTCATGTAGAAGTTATGTGATTTAAGTAAACTTCATGTGGAAGTTTTAATTTTTAACCCCAATATATAAAAGCATACTTTTTAATGGAAGAAATTATATTATAAAAGGATCAAAATACTATTTAATTATTATTCATGAGAATCTATGAGATGTCATCTCATGATCATGCTAGCCTAGACTTACTAAATTTTAGTTTATGGATTATAATTCCTTTTGTTTTAAAAGGTGATGTGCATGATGAAGGTTTTTAAATCCTTCAATTGTGTACATAGTATAATTTATGTATTAAGGCGACTATGACATTTATGCCCATTTAGCATTAAGGGGGAGTGTTACAACATTTAATGTCTAAATGGGCTAATTTAGACCCTTAGCATACTTTAGTTTATTATTAAATAATAAAAATTTATATTTATTAAACACAAAGTGAAAACCTTGTGCAAATAAATAATAAAATATTATGATTTATTATTAACCAAATAATTTAAATGATTCTCTAAAAGGATGGACTCATTGGTTACAAAAGTTACCTCCCCTCACATTTTATTATAAATAGGGTCTTACCCCTCTTTTATTATTCATGTAAATACACTAGGTTAATTTAATATTTGTGTGTATCAAATATTTATAAAGGTTTTGTGACGGCTTATGTGAAGAAGTGAGAAGGGAAGGATTTGTATTGGGGTGTAGAGTTTCTCAATTATTGAATATTATCTTCATGATTGTTTTACTTCTTAGAGGATTTATAACTTTAAATTCTTGTGTACTATGTCAATTATGTTTACTCTTTTCCACAATTTATTCATTTAGATCCAATATATATTGCATATATATTTTATATTCTATTAATTTTATTAGCCTTGCCTATTTATGCAAGAGTTTTCATGTTGTAATAACATTTTTCATTATGAATAATATATGATTTTCCTTATTTTTACATATCATATTTACAACTTCCTTGTGTGATGTTTTATTGTTAACACTTCAGATTATTGGGTTGTAATGCCTTTACCATTCTTAATAAATATTATGTATCTTTCTAGTTTATTTTAGTTTTACTATATATAGAACAAAGTCAAGCAACTTGATTGTGTCTTTTGCATTCTACTATGTGGACCTTCCCACTAACTTTATTGACCCAATCGACTCTATACCTATTGGTTGATACTATTTTGTGTTTGGCCAAATTTGTCCCTATATTTTCTCCTTACTTTATGATTTCATATTTTAACTTCAATCATCATTAAAAAACTTATTAGAATCTTCTTGGATAACTTGAATCCATTTAGAAGCTATATGGGATGTTATTTTCTTCCTACCTTCACTACCCAAGAGGATCTTCACTCTTGGAAAACCTTTTCTCATCCCTCATCTTTTGATTACAATATGGTTCAAATCATGCCAACAAATGAGATTAATGGATTAGATCCATTATATACTTATCAAGATAATTATCACTTATAGAAACTTTACCATATTGTGTGGGAAATTGACACAATCCTAACAAATAACCCCATAATAAACCTTTTCAACACCAACAACTAGTTTCTTACCAATATACCATCTAACAACCCTCCCCATAATACCAATTCAAGGAATCCTCCCTCCAACACGAATCCAAAAATTTATACAATTAAAATTCTTGCATAAATAGTCCAACAAATTAACATCATTCAAACATATAACACCACCCAAATTATACAACTACAACATTATTTGATAAACATGTCCAATCAACCTCTTATTTTTCTCCCCCAAAATAATCAAAATTTTACTCCACCTATTAAAGATGCCATGGGAAATATCATTCCACAATATATCATGAATAACAAGATGATTCAACACATTAAAAATGAACCTTTATCCCCCTTCATTGTATCTATTGATATTGGTAATAGATATCCAACTATTAAATATGATAGGACTAAAGATCCTACATCTTTTCTCAAAGCATTTAATAATCTTTATAAAGAGTGGATCCAAACTAAGACCTTCAATGAAAATAAAATTTTAGTTAAAATATTCATAGGTGATGTATTATAATGGTATAACCATTTTCCCCAATAATATATATGGAAACTTGAGAATTTAGTCAATACTTTAGTTGAAGAATTTCAACATGTTGATCTTCTTAAAACAATTATTAGTCATTTCATTTCATCAATGCTAAGGAATCCCCTACCAAATCAGCTCATGATTTTATCAAATTATAGAAATACTTGGCTCACAAATCCAATCACAACATGACTTATGACAACTTTTTCAATCTTTTCATAATGGCCTTAACACATTCCCTCTAATAAAAGGTTCAAACTTTTGCTTCCTAAACTTTAAACAATGTTATCAATCAAGCTAAATGCCAAGAATTTCTAATGAAATAGTTTGAACCTAACACTAAAAACATAAAGGAATCTTTCCAAAATTTAACCAATGAAATCATTGGAAATCCTCCTCAACCAAAACTAGGAGTAGCTAAAATAGAATATCCATAACCTTCTCATCTATCGTTAACTATTCAACAAATGAAACAACTTTTAGTGCCTTCTAAACAATTTTTGTATCCTAATAATCCCCATAAATGGTATGATACCTATGGTTTAGGAATTTTACTCAAGAGAGGATGGTTAATATGGTATTAATTATAAATGAAAACAAGATGAAATAAACACACTAATAGAATAACATCTCTAGGGTTAGACACTAGGGAGAGCTTAGTTAATAAACACAAATGACAAGCACAACTAGAAATAAAGGAATGAAAACGCAAGAATTCCTTCACCTTCCTTGGATGCTCCAAATGCCTTTGTAGTAGTGGTTTGCTCAGCTTGTGCTCATGAAGTCTTCATCAAAGGAGGCTTGGATATCTCCTCTTCTCCTTGGCACCTTTGGCTTGTGGCTTGGCTTGGAATCAATTTGACATGGTAACACTAGTTTCTTTAAGCTTTTGAAACCAATCCTACATTATAAATTTTAAATAATTAATCTTGGAAATGATGTTTATGGTCTCTCTATTTATAGATTTTTAGATTTGATCAGAATCAACCTGAACTATCCATCTCAAGATTAAGATGTGTGGTTGAGGATTAATTAAATTTTTATAATTAAGTTTGTAATTATCCTCATCATGGAATTATAATAAGGGTAAATTAAGAGGCATGGAGCGCATCATAGAAGGCATTGATGTGGCATAGGAGGCATGAATCTTGATATTTATGGCATTTATGGCCTAGGGATATCTTCCAAAGAAATGAGGTCACTTGATAATGCAGATATTCAATATTAATTTCTAAAAACAAGTATTCAACAAGTTTCCATATAATTATTAATTAGGCCTTGATTTGGGTTAATCAACTCTTAAGCATGATTAAGCACTTTGTACACAAGTTACTCAAATTTGATCAAAATGTCTTATTATTGGTCCAAAATTTGATTGGATTGGAATTGGAAGGTGACATAAGATCTAGCTATATTACCATTTAGGATGTTACCAACAAAAAATAACAAATGCACACATCTTGTATAAAATATTTGATAGAAAACATCAATCTAGAGCACCTAGTGTAAATTTGGCATTTTGACTCGAAATGAGCTGATCAAAGGTAGTTGGCCCATAAATTATATTACCCCATTTATGGATACCTTGGCCAAAATTGGCACTTGAATATGTCATTTTCACATCATTTTTCATGTTTTAGTGTTTTTAGGCTAAATTGTGCATTTTGAGTGGAAATTAGCAAAAAACTTGGTTGGAAGTTATCTATGGCCCATTTTAAGTGTCTAAAATTTGCCCCTTTTTGGGATGGTGTTACAAGCTATAATCATAGTAACATATTCTCAAAAAATGAAAAAGGTCTTATATTCCTACAACTTCAATGATGATAAACTAACTGTATGATGCCCCCTCGAGGGAATGGTTGGCACAAGTAGGTCATAAAACATTCTCTTGAAAAGAAAGAAGTGAAATGAGGGGACCAAAGAAAATAAAGATGATGGGGTGAAAACACAATGATATTGGAAAAATAGTCAATCATTGAGAATGCAAGTAGGATGGTGTACAATGGTTTTCCCAAAGGTGGTTATAAGCATTATACCTCGATAATGGAAACATGGTATGATAACACAATGATTTACCTAAAGGTGGTTATAAATATTGAGAAGATGCAGATGCCCTAATTAAGATAGACAAACAAGAGAAAAACATGCCCCTATATGGGAAAACAAGTAAAGTGGTGACAACATAATGATTTCCCCAAAGGTGGTTATAATCATTGAGAAATATAGGTGGGATGATGTGCAATGATTTGCCCAGAGGCACATATAATAATCAGACACTGATTATGGAAAACATGATAAACTTATCCAAGTATGATGATAACTTAACATAGAGGGTAATGATGAATTGGAACAACATACTAGTAGGGAGGTGCTCATTTGAACTAATAAAGGTTGAAATTCTTTTATGGTTAATTACTCTGTTTGGGATATGATTGGGAGTGAATCAAGATGTCAGTGTCAAAGAGATGAGTTCATTGTTGAATAGACTTCTTAAATCTAAAGTTTTTTATAACATGTGATGGTAGGCATCATGGTATACCATCATGAGGACTTGACCTAAATATGCATGAGGACTGACTCCCATAATCCAATACTTAATATAAAATAATGCACCAATGATAGAAACCATGATAATAATGTAAACACATGAATATGGATGGATTCAAGTGTAAGTGTGGGCAAGGAATAACCCAATGAACACACATAAAATGAATCATGGAAATAGTGATAAAACCAAACAAATAGGTAGACAAATAAACAAAATAAGTAGAAATAAACAAACAAACAATGCAATTAAAACCCTACAAATATTGCTCCTAGAAAATAGGTGACAAATTAACAAATTAACTAAATGGGGGAATATAAGAAAAGGAAGGGGGTGATCTAGTTGTCCCCATATGCACTAGGCAAGTGGACGCTACCTACATAGTTTCATGGATTTAATATCTAATAAAAAAACTTCAAGTCAAGTGTAGTTCTCCCAAGTAATGGGAAGATTGTGATAATTGAGGAAAATAAATAAAATGGATGTGATAAAATAATAGGAATGGTCTTAAAAAATGGCATGTGATGGTAGGCATCATGGTATAACATCATGAGGACTTGGCTGAAATATGCATGAGGACTGACTCCCGTAATCCAATACTTAATATAAAATAATGCACCAATGATAGAAATCATGATGACAATGTAAACATATGAATATGGATAGATTCAAGTGTAAGTGTGGGTAAGGAATCACCCAATGAACACGCATTAAATGAATCAAGGCAATAGTGTTAAAAGTAAACAAATAAGTAGACAAATAAACAAAATAAGTATAAATAAACAAACAAACAATGTAATTAAAACCCTAAAAACATTTCTCCTAGAAAACAAGTGACAACTTAACAAATTAACTAAATAGGGGAATAGAATAAAATGAAGTGGGTGGCTGAGTTGTCTCCATATGCACTAAGAAAGTGGATGCTACCTACATAGTTTCATAGATGTAATATCCAATAAAAAACATTAAGCCAAATGTAGTTCTCCCAAGGAATGGGAAGAATATAATGGATGTGATAAACGAATAGGAACGGTCTTTAAAAATGGCAAGTGTGTGAGATAAAAAGGCCAAAAAGGATGGGGAAACTAAATGACAAGTGATTTGCTTGTAATTTAGCAAGGGTTCCCAAAATCCTTAAGACAAAGAAGTGGTCAATGTTTTCAATTTTTGAAAATGTTTTTGGAAGTGTTTTGGAGTGTCTCAACTCAATTGAGAATGATGAGACTAAATGGTTCAAGCTCACAAAATGGTGATAGAATTCAAACTTAAGTTGCTCAAAAAAATGTGAGAGTGTGGCTTAGGTTGCTTATAAAATGGAGAGAGTGTGGTTAAGGTTTCTCATAAAATGGTGAGATCATGGCTAAGGGTGCTCACAAAATGATGAGAGCATGGGAAAAAGGGTGACCAAGCTGACCTCAACAAGTATTAAGCACTACCTACATAGTTCCAAAGTAGGACCTCAAGTCACTATAGTTCCACTATTACAATGGAATAATTCAACTAGTGCAACAACCAATTCAAATAAAATAGGCATAGTTGGTAAAAAGGCATATTATGACATAGGAAGTGGCAAGTTGGTATGTCAAAGCTTAATGTTGCCCCTAGTTTTCCCATAGGCAATTATAATTATGACACAATGGCATAGATCAAAAGTACTAATTTTCTCAAAGGTGGTTATAATTAGTAGAAAGACCAATGGTAAAAAATAATAACAAATGAAGGATGAAAATATCAAAAATTCTATCACACTATCTCAAAATATGATCTTTATCTAAATTTCTTAAACTAGTTGATGAAATTGATCAAATAACTTGATGCATAAAATGTGAAATAGATGACAAGAACCAAGGTCAAATTGGCTAGGCTATAGAACACATAGGTTTGTTAGGTCAAAAGTGAAAAGTGGATGTGATGAAGAGGATAGATAAGGATGGTATTTGTTTAAATAAGAATAGTGGCAAAAGGCATAACTAAAAGTATCATTATAAACAATACACCTTAGTGCTTAAGCATTGTACTGCTAAAGATAAATAATATTCATCGACTCTAGAATTTCCTCTCTATCTAGTGTAGCAAGATTGTATGATCTTGATCCATAATTTGAAGTGATGATGAAATTCCATATCCAGTTTGGTTTGAATTTCCCTTTATGCTTCTTCTTGGTCTTGGTATTCTTTTGGTTTTCTTTAATAATAAGATCACCAAGTTCAAATGTTCTATACTTAACATGTTGATTATAGTGGCTTTTGAGTCAGTTCTGATATGCTTGAATATTTTTGAGCATGGTTGTGCATTTCTCATCTAGTAGGTCTAGTTCTTGTAGGTGAGCTACATGATAGTCATGATCATCTAGGACATGCTTGAAAGAGATGTATAGTGAAGGCAATTCGACCTCAATAGGAAGGATGGATTTAGTAACATAAACAAGAGAGTATGGAGTGGTTCTTGAGGGGGCATGATGATTGGTATGGCATACCCAAAGGGTAGGGAATATATAGAGGTGAAAATCATGACTGACATCATTAATAATCTTTTTAAGAATATTGATAATGGTTTTGTTGGATGCCTCAGCTTGGCCATTACCTTAAGGGTAATATGATGTAAAAAAATGTTGTGATATTATATTTATTATATAACTAGTCTACATCTTTATTCTTGAATGCTCCTCCATTATCAGATATAATGTCAGAATGAATATTGTAGTAGTAGATGAGATGGTTGAAGATGAATTTGGAAATTTGTTTTCTTGTCATGTAAGTGAGGGGTATAACTTGAACCCACTTAGTGAAATATTCAGTGACAGTAAGGATATGTTTATGGCCATTAGATGAAGTGGGGTTAATCTTACCAATGAGTTCAAGTCCCTATATATAGAATGGCCATGGTGTCAATATCAACTTTAGAGTTTCTGTTGGGGTATGAATCAAATTATCATGTCATTGACATTTGTCATACTTCTTTACATATGCAGTGGACTCTATATCCATTATGGAATAATAATAACTAGTATGAAAGATATTTTTGGAGAGGACTGCCCCACTAGAATGGGCTTCACATACTCCTTCATGAACTTCTCTTAACGCTAATGTAGACTCTATCAAATTTATACATTGAAGTAGAGTTCCATCAAAACTATCATGGTAAAGGGTGGATGTAAGTAGAGTATAATGAGTGGAATGATGAATGAAGGCTTTGGTTTGTTTTCAAAAGAGGTTAGGTGGTATAAATTGGTCATAAAGGTATTTATAAAGGTCTGAGTACTAGATATAATTAGGACCAGCAATATCACAAATCATGGTGACAAGTGAAGGTTCATGAGTTGGCACTGACAAATTCTAGATGAGGAACTAATACTCTCTAGCTTTATCTATTTTTTAAATCAGAGAACCAATAGTAGCCATGACATCTATAGTTCTATACTAGACCTTGATATATGCTCAAACTAAAAGTTGGAAATTTATTGTTTAAGAGTGTCGAATATGGATTTATATGGAACTAGCTTGTCATATTTAGTCTAAAAATGATCAACAACCTAATTGATGATTAACTGAAAATCACCATAAACGCATAGATGAGATATATTCCAATGCACTACTTTTCAAAGTCCTACAATAAGTGCTTCATACTCAGCCATGTTGTTTGTACAAGAAAAGCTGATTTTTAATGATTTAGGGATCAAATCCCCCTGTAGTGTAATAAATAATAGACCTTCCCCCAATCCATATGCAGTGAATGAACCAAAATATAGCTTCCAGGGATAATACTCAAGGGTTGTATCAAGAAAGTTCATGATGGATTTATCAGGAAATTCTAACTTGAGTGGATATGTCTCCATGAGAGGTGCTTTAGTAAGTTGATCTATAAGAACTTTCCCTTTGATTGCCTTCTGATTGACATACTCTATGTCAAACTCACTGAGAAGTATGATCCATTTAGCCATTATACCTTATAAAGTTGTTTTGGATAGTAGATAATTGAGTGGATATACCTTTTAAATAACATAGTTTCTGAGCTATGAAAGCCATGGCTGCTAGACAAGCTTTTTCAATAGGTGCATAGTTATGTTCATATGTAACCAAGGTATGACCTAGGTAGTAAACAACATGATCCTTTAGATTTTAATCATGTTGAGCTAAGAGTGCCCCCATAGCATAATTAGTAGTTGATAGGTATAATAACAATGGCTTTCTTGGCATAAGAGGTATAAAATAGGTGGATTGATAAGATAATTTTTGAGTTGTTGAAAAGCTATTTGGTATTGATCATCCTAGTGAAATGTAAATCCTTTCTTCAAAAAGTGTGTAAATTGATGGCACTTGTCTAATTACTAAGATATGAAGCATCAAATTGACTGGATCTTACCCTTCAAACTACAAAGTTTCTTTAAATTGGTTGGTGGTGGCATCTTAGCTATAACATAGACTTTAGCTGGATCAAATTCAATACCTCTATGAGCCATGATGAAGCTAAGTAATTTTCTTGAAGTGACACAAAACACACATATCTTTGGATTGAGTCTAATGTTTTACTCTTGTATTCTTTCAAATATCTTACACAACACTGCTATATGGTTGGCCCTAGTCTTGGATTTTCTTAATATGTCATCGACATAGTGTTTAAATATATCATCCATCATATCATATAATATGATAGTCATGGCCCATTGATATGTGGCTCCATCATTATTAAGGCTAAATGACATCACCTAATAATAAAATGTTCCCCATGGAGTGGTGAATTCTATTTTATGTTGATCTTTTAATGCAATTATGATCTGATTGTATCCTAAGAAGCCATCCATGAGTGAAAGCATTTCATAACCTATCATGGAATCGATGATCATGTTGATATTAGGAAATGGAAAATCATCTTTAGACAAGATTTTATAATGTGTTGAAAATTAGCAAAAATTCTAATACCTTCATGTTGTTTACTAATAGGTACCACATTAGAGATCCATTCTAAGTAGTCAATTGATCAGATACATCCTACTTTTAAGAGTTTTTCCAACTCTTTCTTTACCAATACAACAATGTAAGAATGCATCTTACACAAATTTTTTTACTAGTTTGGCATTAGAATTAACCACAAAGTGGTGTAGAACCAAGGTAGGATCTAGACCTAGCATGTTAGAATACGCCCATGCAAAGATATTAACAATTTCTCTCAATAGAGCTGTAAAGATGTCACGTTCCTCTTTAGTGAGGGACATGCCTAATTTTATATATTTTAGGTCTAATAAAGTTCTGATGTTTACCTCTATTGTATCTTTGACTAAAAGGGTTGAACCATCTTTTAAGATAGAAGGCAATGACTTAAATTGTTGGATTATGTTAGGGTCCTCTATTAGGACTTGCTTTTCAACTTCTCCTAGGCATGATGAATCTGAATCCCATAATGGGAGATCTAGCCATGTGACAAAAATAGTTATAAATTCTTGAAGAATTTGATCAAATACTTATTTTTTCTCAAAATTGAACTTAGATCCATAGGAAAGTTTGTCATTGGTGGTCTCCTTATCTAAATTCAAAGAATAATGAATAACCCCATCTAATGGCACTTGAAACAAGTTTTCACCATTAGACTCACCTTTATCTTTACTTTTTCCTTGGTCAAAAAGCACCTCAAAGAGGTTTTCACTTTGAGACCTCAATATTTTATTTTATTTTTTGGCTAAGGGTATTCACTCACTCTCTAAAATAGGTTATAGGATCTAATGTGATTGAGAATCCTAATTTGTATTTTACCAATGGAATGTTATCTTTAAGGCCTAAGAAATCATAAAATGGTTCATCATTCTAGAACTCATTAATCAGTAGACTAGATTCTTGTTGGTCCCAATCTATCAGTTGAGGATAATATAGTGGCAATGGGTTTTGATGAATGGCTAGGATAAGGGTACAAATGGCATTGTTATCAGACAAGTTTATTTTAGCTAGGTCATCAAAGGTGAGACTATGATCAAACTCTACTTTGTTGTTGTCATCATCATCACTAGTTGTTAGTGATGGAATTTGAATAAGATGTGTGGGGTCACCCCCAGGTGGTTTAAAGCTAAGTCCTTAAGGTCTTTCATACTTAGTCATGGAAATTGGATAAATGGTTCCTTGATGATTCAGTCATATTTGTGATGCTCTATGATCTTATTGGGAATAGGATACTTTGCACTTTTATGATAATCAACCTAGTTGTCATTGTATAACCATGATTCATATCTTTCAAGAGGGTCAAGTTCTAGGCTAAATGATGGTATAAAAGTGATAGATGTTGTATCTTTACTCTTTTGTTTCCAATGCCTATGTGGGGTGACTTTAGGTCACCCAAAGGTTTTCAAATTCTAAGGAAAATTGGCAATATGAAATGTATCATGAGTCACATACTCTCTCAGTCCATTATCTAAAATGGTGAAATGATTAGAAGTTTCAAAAGGTGGCATGTGGGAAAAGCAATCCAAGGTATTAGGATCAATGAAATTATCTGGTGAAGGATCAATAAGTATAGCCTTTTTATTATCCTTCTTGGAACTTAGATTCATGTTGTACTAATAATTATAGCTTTGAAATTTAGATTAAATATGCTTGTAGTGTTCATATGGGTGTAAATCTCCCAAAATATTCACCTCCATCCCTGAGTGGGAAAAATTGATACATTAGTGTAGTGTTGATGAGACTGCATGAATTTCATGTAACCAAGGCTTGCCTAGAAGTATGTTGTATGATAAATCAATATCAAGCACATGGAAAAGTGTATCATGGGTCAAAGGCCCAATGATAATTGGTAAACTAATGATGCCTTATGATTCTCTTTCTTGATTATCATAAGCTTTGATAGTTATTGTTTCTAGTTGGAGATCTGACATTATGTACCCATGAAGCTTGATGAGCTTGAGATACACTATGTTGAGGCTAGATCTATTGTCTATAAGGACATGTTTCACTTTATGCCACCTTATATAAACTTATATGTAGAATGGATTATTATGGAGTGGGCCAAGGGAAGACAAATCACTTTGGTTGAATGTGACTTGTTGGGCTGAAGTTAGGTGTCCAACCAAAGCTTGAAATTTACCAAGGGATATGTCACTAAAAATAATGGACTACGAAAAATAATTCAAGATTTTCTTGTGGGTTATTGACATTTGTAGCAAATCTAAAATAGAAATTTGTTCTGGTGTCTTCTACAATTATTCCACAATATCAAACTTCTTGTCTTGGTCAATAGTGAATGGTTTATTCTAAGGGTAAATAGTTGGTTGGATGACATGTAAAGTGGAAAATAGTTATGGGATTGGGATATTAATCTTCAACCTTCAAGTTGTGATTGCACAATTAGGATTAAATACTAGTCTATTATTGCTAACTACTATTGGAAATGGTGTGGGACTAGATAGGACAAGTCTTAGTTGTTGGTGCACTCGCATGTGGTCACATGGTAAGAACAAGTTTTTTCTATTAGATCTAAAAGTGAAATTCCTAGTTTATTGGTTTTCTTATACGCAATCCTAGGTCAAAGAAGCTTTATCCATGTAATTTGGTTGGATATTATTGTTTAACAATGGTCTAGGTTGATTAGTGTTAGGTTTAGGATTAATATAGATGGTATTAACACTACCCCTTATAGTATGACCTACAACCCTATTATAGTCATGTGTAACTACATGGTAGGTTTGGTGGTTGTTACCATTATGACCTTGGTTTTATCCATTGTTTTGTCATTGTGGATTATGATGTTGATTTTATCAATTTTGTTGGTTTAGCCTTTGATTTTGATACTATTTATTTTATTGTTACACTAGTCATTGTTATTATTTATTATTTTATTGTTGTTGATTATTATCCTAGGGAAAGGGGTTTTAATAAATCCCTAGAGTTTGATTGGAAGTGAAATCAACATTATCCAATGTTATTTCCCCATTCTCTAATATATTCTTAATTAAATGCTTGATTTGGACACATCTTCATAAATTATGCCAATTGACCTGATGATAGTCATAAAGTTTCATTTTCATGGCACCAATCAGGGTAAAAAATGCCTTAAAGATAATGATTTGGTATAGGCCAACTAATCATATTATTGGTAGCAAGATTTTGAAATACAGATTCAATGAGCTCTCTTAGGTCACTAAAGACATGATGTGTAGGCATGGTTCTCTTAGGAGGAGAGGTTTGCAATTGTAAAGGCTATTATATTTGTTGTGTAGGTTTTGGTTATTATTCTTGTGGTATTGATTGGAGAGGTTAGTAGGTAGGATTAAGATAAAAATTGATGTGGATGAGATTTATATAGTTTGCACATGATGGGATTTGGTTATTCCATTTCCCACAAAATTCCTATTTTGGTTGAATTGTTTTAATCTTTCTTGGTTATTGGCCTGTGTCAATTGCACTACTTGTGCTTAAATAAGATGTTGTTTTTAGCCATTTTATTGATTGGTAGAATTAATTTTGATGATTCTTTTATTTATGATCACCTGCTCGATCAATAAACCTTTATCAATGATTCATTTAAACATATGTGCACATTGTAACTCTAGATGGTAAGTTAGCTCACTATGATTTTTTTTGGTAAACATAATAGTTAATTATTTATCTAGTAAATTATGGGTGAAATTACTTGTAAGGGATCTCCATCACTATAAATAACTTACAAAACTATCCCCATCTTTTTTCTTTACTTATGTCAGGTCCAATAATAAAATATCATGTTCAAGATTATAGGAAAAGTGCTGCACAAATTTATCAAAAAGATCATCAAAGTCTATCACTAAATTCTTAGGTAACTTTAAAAACCACTCCAAGGCTTGTCTAGCCAAACTTTTTGGAAATAATAGAAAAAGGTATATGTCACTATATGCCACTGGTTGACATGCAACAAAAAAATTGATAAAATGGGCATAGGGTCACCTTTCTCTTTGTACTTATCAAATTTGGGTGGCTTGTATCCTAGAGGAAATGGTATCTATAAATAATCCATGTTGAATAGATAGGAACACATGTCATCTAATTTGAAATTTTTAGTCTACTTCCCCACCTGAATGGCAATAATCATATCCTTCATCTATTGCAATCTTGGGATAAGAAACTTGAAGGGATATTGGTTTGAGGAAGAATATTGGTTTGGGTAAATGGTTGGGAGGTCACAAGTGGGAAACTTTGACCAGGATATGGTGGAGACACCTGTTGGGGTATATTAGATTGGTTGGGGAATGGAAAAGGAGTACACATACGTGGATTGGGATGTACTTGAAATTACACATTTGGCTACATGATATTTTGTTTTAGGTTGATGATAAAGGTTTGACTTGAAGGATTTTGTGGTTGGGATGAAGGGATAAAAATATACTATGCCTATTGTGGTTTAAAAGGGACATGCTACTAAATAATCAAACCTTATTATTGAGTGGGAACTTATGGACCAAGACCCTTTCTCTAAATTTGTGGCACATTTTGAACTAATGGTTGTCTAGTAGGTACTTGAGAAACATAAGGACCTCCTTGTTGCAAAAATCCCTGTGAAGAAGTAAAAGCATATTATATATTCAACATTTTTCATTGACTAATATTTGCACAATATTGATTATTCATTACATGGTTTTGAATTGGCATATTAGTCTATAACTAAAGAGGTATGTTTATTGTTACTTGGTGAGGTGGTACATTAGTTTCCCTTGATTAAGGTGGCAATGTATTCATCCTTTATTACATTG
Organism: Torreya grandis; assembly: GCA_037957365.1. NCBI lineage: Eukaryota > Viridiplantae > Streptophyta > Pinopsida > Cupressales > Taxaceae > Torreya > Torreya grandis. Next base: position 218,721 of record JARHVA010009519.1, read on the forward strand.
ATACACTAGATTATGTCTACTACTATGGAATACCACTCGCTACTTGTTGAAGGGGAGTAGGATTTATCACATTCTATTTTTTAGGTATAACATTAGCCATTTTTTGATCATCTAATCCTATAGGTTGTACAATTGAGGAAGTGGCTAGTGGAGGCTAGGTGTAAAAACTCCTATTTCTTGGTACGATGATCTTTTCATGGGATTAACTATAGGCACATGTTGTTGGCTAATTATTTTTGCATTAGTACCACTTTGATCTAGGTGGGATACTATTTTCACATTGTCCACTACATTTTGCTCACTATTCAATGCAAAAGCCAAAGACACTTCTTCAATAACTAGCATATGTATCAAGTTATCTACTAGAGTGGTTTGTATAAATAAGTTAGAGTTCAAATTTTCTTTTCTAGTTAATTCTATCAACACTCCTATTGAATGTAATAGGTTAATGAGAGGCTTACTTACCATGTTCATCTAATTGAAATTGCATGCTAAATTTAGGTAGGTTTGGTATGCTATTTGTATTTGGTTAAAGTGATTTTACATGATGTTTTTTCCTTGATTGGATATATTAGGGTCTTAATACTTTATTTGGACTAGAGTCATAGGATTGCTAGAAGAATCCTATTGATCATAAATGATATTTTGGGGCATTCTACTAGACTTGGTAAATTTTCATGGGGATGTTTTTGGAAACTTGGCCCCTACCTCTATGGCTCTAACCAAAATCTCATCTTTATTTTATAACCAATGTCACTTAAACAAAAATGGATCAAACATGGAAGCTATATTGGTAGAATATGACTATCGAATAACTGTCTCATCCATTATTAGTATTATAGCTAGGTATTGTGTGGTTCATTCTTGGTCCTATTCTGGATAAGGTGGTGTGTTAAACATATAATTAGCCAATGAATCTTAGCTTTGTGCCCCTAATTGAGTATTATAAGAGGGATAAGAATCCATCTCATAAGTGATATTATCCATGTAGGAGTCTTGCACCATTTCTTCCTATGTAACTACATTACTAATCCCTGGATTAAAGATGAGTCCACTACAAGTGTAGGAATACATGTTGGGATCCATAGTCAATGATTTTTGATAAAAGGTCAAAGATTTATATAAACTCTAAAAAGGATAGAATCTAAAACAAATGATGCCTTCAACTTGGTCTAAATTTGTCAAAATAATCAAAAGTTTTATGTAAATATCTGTGAAAAAACAAGCTAGAATAAGGTATCTAATGTTTCACTATTCACATAAAGATAAGCAAGCAAATGGACCAAAAAATCAAAATACCAAACTCTAAGGTTGAAGTGTTTTAAATCAGTCTAATCTAGGAATTTTAAAATTTGCTAGGTCTTTTCACCAAACATGGTCTCAAAAGCTAAGCTCAAACAAGGCATGTGCTAGGACTCTTGGCCAAACAACATCAAAAGCCAGACTTTTGAAAATAGATGAGATTTTTAATCTAACAGATTTGAAACACTTATAACAAACACTAGGCATTGAATTTTTGGTCATGAAATTGATCAAATAGGTATAAAGTATGAATCAAAAGGCACTTAAGTAATATTTTATTCTCATAAATAATGGTATAATACTTGGTTTTTTTGGCAAATAAGCTAGACAAAGGTGAATAATATAACTGTGCTTTAGAAAAAGGATCAAAAGTACACTTGGATTGACCTAAACATGTAGGAATAGATTTTAAATTCTATACAAAAGGGTCTATGGAACAAAATTTGAAATGATTTGGGTAGCATAATGGCACTATACTACCCACATGATGTGATAAAAAAGTTTTTTTCAAAAACTCTCTAAGGCAAAGATATTTTTCCATGATTTTGATAACATAAAACTACCTTTCTTGACTCAAAATGTTGTGGTATATAGACTTAAAGTGAAAGTGTTTATCAAAAAATAGCTTAAGTCTATTAAGTTATGACAATGATTATGAGTCTTAAATGGCCTTTAACCTAAATTGGAAATTAAACCTAAATTCCCTCAAGTTTAGTGTAAATGGTGAACCCACTTAACACATCAACCCTATGAACTTGTAAAGGTGTAATTTTGAATTTATATTATAAGTGAAAGACTTAAACAAATTTGGTAAAGGTCTAGACTCAATTGGGCAGCATAATTGTGCCAAAGTGGATGATATGACTCTCAAGCTTTCGATTAACTTTTGAATAAGGCAAATTGATGATCTCATGTGATAAGCATAATGCCTCTTTGTTCAAAGGAAAATTTGGACTATGTGTTTGGTTTTGGATTGTTTGTTTACACCAAGTTTTGACTCGAAACAAGACTTTAATCTAGGATAACACCAATTAATTAATCACACTTAGATCCTAAACTAACAAGGTTGTTTGGTATTATTGGAAACCATCAATATACGTCATTTTAGAGGACTTTAAGTGTTCATTCAAAAGTAAATGCACATTATATACTAGGGTTTTTACACCCCCCATCTATCAAATATAGTACTACAACATGGACTTTGAGGTGCACCTTGCACCAACAATATTTCCATGAAAAGTGGGGATTTGTCTAAAATCTAACAAGTTTCCAAATGATCTAGGGGAATCAATTGCACAATGAATTTCATGCCAAACAATACAAAAGAAAAGCATAAATTTTGGGTTTGTATCACATGGCTTGTTGCAAAAAGGTATAGTCCTTTTTGCAACCACTACATCCTGTTATTCACTTAGTGTAATGCGATGTCCAAAGTGCCACTACATCCCATATACAACTCCAAAGGACAAATGAATTCAATATTGGGAGGTGAAACCCTGGGACAAAGCTTCCCTAAAGACCTCGTGGGAGGTAATAATGTCCCCCTCACAAGATAATATGCATAAAAATAAATAAAATCATGAAAGTAGAAATACTTTACGGTCATTTTCAAGATCACCCAAACTTTGATGAGTTTTTGGGGAGTGCTTTAGATGACTTTCTTTCTAAGCCTTGGACTAGGCTACTTTCAATAGGAATTGTGTTTTTGATTCCAAGGGTTCCCTACAGGGGAAAAATGGAAGAGTATACACGCAACATACCTTATTTTTTCAAACAAGATTTGATTAAAAAACTATTACAAATAATAATGGGCAAGTGTGTTCAATTTTAAACCTAAATAAAATGTTTGGTGGTGTTCATTTGAGCCCTTGGCCTTAGTTGCAAACTTTGAAAACATTCACCAAAACATCTAAATTCTTTATTAAACACCAAAAAAAAGGTTCCTAATCAAATTTTAACCATGAAAAAGTGATTTAAACATGTTTTGAGCAAAAATCCTAGTTGGTCCTAAAGCAAAAATTTTATCATGTCCTTTAACTTTGAATCCCTTTTGACTTTAAAACAACAAACATTGAAAAAGTAGGTCTCAGGTCTATGTTTTTGGAAAAAACATAATGACTAACATCAGTTAATACCACAAACATCATTATGACTAAATGAGATCTAACAGATGTCAATTATACTAATCAATGTTGGTTGAGATAGGTAACTCATATCGGTGTTTTTGTCAATGTTGATTACTGTGTAAAAATTGTGGCAATAAAAAAATGGAAAAAATAAGTTGAAAAATCAATTTAAAAGAGTTTTAAAGGCTCAAATGAATATTTTAAAGTTGTAAAATGGTCTCCTTCATGTGCAAGATGCATCTAGTATCATTGAGCATGCCATAATGTGATCTAATAATTGGACTCAAGAGAGGTGGTTAGTATGGTGTTAGTTCCAAAATGAAAACAAGATGAAATAAACACACTAATAACATAACATCTCTAGGCCTAAACAATAGGGAGGGATTAGTTAACAAACAAAAATGAAAATCACAACTAGAAAGTAAGGAATGGAAACACAAGAATTCCTTCACCTTTTTTGGATGCTCCAAATGCCTTTGTAGTAGTGGCTTGCTCAGCTTAAGCTCATGAAGTCTTCATCAAAGGAGGCTTGGCATATCCTCTTCTCCTGAGCACCTTTGGCTTATGGCTTAGCTTGGCTTGGCATCAATTTGGCATGGTAAAAATAGTTTATTATAGCTTTTGGAACCCATTCTACATTATAACTTTGTGCTAATTAAGCTTTTAAATGATGTTCATGGCCTCTTTATTTATAGATTTTTGGATTTGATCATAATCAACCTGAACCATCCATCTCAAGATTGAGATGTGTTGTTAAGGATTAATTAAATTTTTATAATAAATTTTTAATTATCCTCATCATGGAATTGGAATAAGGGCTAATTAAGAGGTATATAGGGCATCATGGAAGGCATTGATGAGGCATGGGAGGCATGCATCCTGATATTTATGGCATTTATGGTCTAGGGATGTCTTCCCAAGAAATGAGGTCACTTGATGATGTATATATTCAATATTCATTTTTTAAAAAAATTATTCAACAAGTTTCCATGTAATTATTAATTAGGCCTTGATTTGGGTTAATTATCTCTTAAGCACGAGTAAGAAAATTATGCACAAGTTACTCAAATTGATCAGAATGTCTTGTTATTGGTCCAAAATTTGACTAGATGGAATTGGATGGTAACGTTAGATGCATTGGAATTGTATTCCCATTTACGATGTTACCAATAAAAAATAACAAAGGCACACATCTTGTGTAAAATATTTGATAGGAAAGATCAATCCAGAGCAACTAGGTGTAAATTTTGCATTTGGACTCAAAATGAACTTATCAAAGTTAGCTAGCCCATAAATTACATTACCCCATTTAGGAATACCATGACCAAAATTGGCACATAAATATGTCATGTTCACATCATTTTGCATGTTTTAGTATTTTTAGGCCAAATTGTGCATTTTGGGTAGAAATTGGCCAAAAGCCTAGTTGGAAGTTATCGATGGTTAGTTTTAAGTGTCTAAAATCCTAATAAGTTTGGTTGGTTTCATGATGATATAGGTCATTCCCATGAAATATGTTTTGGGCTTACAAATTTTTTCATTAATTTTATCTTAGGTGATTCAATAAATCGTGATGCCATGATCATAATCCATCATCATGATATGTTAATGATTCTAGAAAGAAACAAGCCTTAAACTATTCTTCTTCTAATAGTACAATAAATTTTTCTACATCAAACCCTCAATAATCAAGCAAGGATATTTGTATGATTGATGTTTACTATGATAAATACTATACCAATCCCAATACATGAATGTGACTAAGGTTAATTATCAATGCAAACCTGTCCACAAAGATCCTATCATCAAACCAAAGAAACCGTATTTAGAATAAAAACTTATCAAATATACTACTACTACTAACCTAGACACAGACACCAATAAGGAACCAATTCCTTAATCTTAACCTCCAAATAGCTCTCTTCATCCTAGAAATATTCTACCTTCCAATCCTTGTGTTGATTTTTCCTCTTCTAAAAATCATTAGAATTTGTTAGAGGAACTTAACTATATTCCTTAAAAAATACCTCTCATGGAGTTAGTTAGAACTTATCCCTATCATCGTATATTACTAACATAAAAAATACAATAAATTCAAGATCTATCTTCTGTAGAAGAGGAACAACCTTCTCACGAGCCTCCACCATCACTATTTCATACCATTAAAAAATTTTCTCCTTATTCAAAACCTTCCATAGAGTTCCTTGAAGAAGAGATGATCAATGATGAAATTATATTTTGTGTTGAATATCTACCTCTATTTATTAAAATATCCATTAATACTAGCTTTATTCATAAATTATTAGTAGATTAATGGCCAAGAATTAATGTGACATCTCTTTATCTCATTTAACAACTTGGGTATAAAAAAGATCATCTCAAACAAACTAGTCTAACATGTCATGGATTTGACAAGACCAATCAAAAGTCTCTTGGTCTTATTTGGATTCCTATTATTATTGGACCCAAAACTATACATTCCAAGCTTATGGTTATCAATTTACTATTATAATATAATATACTCTTAGGTCACCCATGGACACATCATTTGAGGGATATTGGCTCTTATATAAGCTAATGTATTAAGTTTAGTCATACTGGAAAATCAAATAAACATGAGGCCAATCCTAACCCATTGATTATTCATCTTTCCAATCCCAAATCTTAATATCGCATTCTAACTATTCCAAAAATAAATAGTACACATTTATTTGAATTCATCAATATGAATATAGACTTATAGGTCACTCTTGTCGATTATGATGATGATGAGCCAAATTATTTACAAAACACATGTAATACTACTAAGATACCTCATTACATTTTAGGATATCTCCCTATTTTCTTATTACCTCATGATCATACCATCCCTATTATTAATGACATCATTGACTTCCCTCCTCCATGTAATGTACATGAAGCATCTTATATAAAAGATGATTTCACTTGTAATGATTATGGAGTGAACAAGTTATTTCAATATCCTTTAACCCTGTCACATTGTAAATTTAGTGACCTAGACATATCACCTTATGATGTTCCTTTAGAGACACAAGCATGTTCTATCAATCCCACCTATTATGATAACTACATTATGGCCTAAACTCAATCATGAGACTTGGATGTTCAACACTATCAACAAAACTTAGCTAAAATACATGATTTTTACCAATATGTTCATACTATTTCCATGGATATTGAGTTAGAACTTGAAGGTCATGTACCTCCAATCAATTATCCACTTATTGATACTCCTTGGGTTATTAAACAAATCTTACTATTTTCAATTTGGCTTCCTAGGCCAAATTCCAATCCATACAAGCAAAAATATTCTCATGACACTGACCCAATCCTACACATGGTGACCTCATGCATAGGTGATGTCTTATTTGGTATCAATTTTTAAAAAAATTACATTGATTATGGTCTCATATTGCATCAAATTTTACTGCAAATATCCTCATATGTCTTAGATATGTTAAGGTCTACTAGTGATGTAGAAGTGGTCATGGTGACCCTTCAGTGAGAGAAAGAGTGTCAATATGTCTTTTAAGGTCAAGAGAGTAGTTTTAAACATGGTTTAATAATATTAAGGATATGTTAACAAAGTTAAGATAATCTAAACATTCTAAGGTTATTTATCCTTATAGATATTGGTATGTTTTAAGATTTTCCTTGTGAGAATGACCTTGCTGAGCAATGTGAAAGGTGTCTAAAACTTGTTCAAAGTCATGATATGAAGGCCTTATGATGTTTTTAGTGTTATTATTCATGGTATATTTAGTCAAATAGTTTCAAACTACTCTAACCCCCCTAAGGTCATCAACCACCCTTCAAACACCTCATATGAGTCTATATGCCTTATAATTTTTTCTAAAAAGGTAAGATTTAAAGTATTTAATTATTTATAAATGTCTTAAAAGATTACCTTTGCCATTAATAGGCCTTTCATACCATAAAAGGCCCATTTTACAACTCATATCCACCCCCCCACTCAACATATGGACCCCACATGCACCAAAATATGATACTTTAGCTCCCCCTACTATACCACTTAGTTTGAAATGTCATTTGACTCATGTTTTCCCTCCCTCTATCTTATAATGGTGGTTCAAGGATTCAAAAATGGAGAAAATATAAGAAAATAGGTGTTTTTAGGTGTGTTTTATAGGTTGTACAAACCTATATGGTTAGTCCATATAGAAGGAAGTCAGGGGTTGTAGGTGAGTCTATAATAGATGTATGAGAGAATTTTCATGGTTAGATAATGTCAAATAAGTCAAAAATTTACCTCTCACTTCCATCAATCTCTTTGGTAGTCCAGGCAAGTTTTCAAGTTTTCACTCATTCCATACACGAGAGAGAATATCAAGATCTAAAAATTTGGGGAGATGAAATGGGTCTCTTGACCTTTTTATTCATGTCATTTATTTTCAAATCCATACCCTATACTTTATGAATAAATTCTAACAATGTGGGCACTCCAGTAAGATTCTTCACCTATGCAAGAGTTAGAAATGGCAAAGGTTTTATTGCATATTTAAGGTGTTTTTGAAAATAATTTTTTTTATGTGTTCCTAAGGTCCTTATATATCATTTACATCACCCTCCACCCCTTTTTCACACATTTTAAGGTGTGGAAGTAATCAAATCTTATATTTTCTTCTATTTTCAGACTACAAATGGAGTTTCTCATGTTTTAAAATCCTTGTGAATAGGATGGGAGTGTTTATAATGTTTTGGATTTTATTGTGGGTTCCTTAAATATTTTAAATCCCTTTATTCCTCTTAAATTTAATTGAGCCACTAGATAATCAACTAACCCATCAAGGTCTTATCTCCAATATGACTATCATAAATGGATATGATCTCCTTTGTAAAGTGAAAATAAAGGGGCTTTAGAAGATCTTCTAGTGGTGTTTGAGATATAAAAAATATAATTATATTTATTCACTCCCCACTCTATTACCCTCACTACCTCTTACTCATCTCCCTATTTTCTAAACATCCCCACCTTTAGCCTAGTATGCAAGATAAACCTGTCATAACCACATTAAATCTACTATACATGATAAGAAAATGAGGTTGCCATTATTGGTTTGAGGTCTTAAAGACATTGAGAATACATAATAATTCATGTGCACCTATTTAAAGTAATGGAAACATGGGTAGCCATGGTAAACACATCTCCACCACCCTAAGTTGACAACTCAGTCAAGATCACAATAGAAGTTATGTTATGATAAAATTTTGGAAGGACCTAACTAATGACAAGGTTTTAAATAAGCTTCAAGGGGTTTCAAAGAGATATGAAGAATAATAAAAGGTAATAAACACATTTAGTTAATTTAAGAGATCAACAAATATCAACCATCCTAAATGAGAATCCCTCATAGTCAAGAGACCCAAATAAGACTACCTATAGGCTGACTACTATAGGCATTGGAAGTTTGGACTAGGAGATACTATTAATTCAATAACATAAGGTTAATTATGAATAATAACCCCATTTAATTTTAATTAGTTTTGGTAAGAGAGGATAATATATTCAAACAAAATTGAACTCATCCTTCAAATCAGTTTGTATAGTCAAGGTTCTAACTTCCACCCATAAGCAGTCACATGAAAGAGTCAGATTAAGAGACCTGATAGATGGTTAATGTAAAGAGATTAGGAAATATATGAATTTTATTATTTATTTCCATAAAACTTAAGGGATTTTTTCATCCACCTAAGATAATTTAAAGGGAACTCATATATCATCACCTTTAAGATAAGGTCTTGGGGTTTTAGTATGAAGTGTGATGGAGCATAATTGATGAAGAGAGTGTAGGGTTATAAAAACCTGATAGGGTAATCAAGAAGATGTAGAAAAAAATTCAAAGTAATTAGAGGCTCATAATGGTAAAGAGAGCTTAGTGTCCTACTTGTCCCATTAGACCTAAAATGGATATGTATAGGCCATTGCATACAAGTTAGAGAGTTATACATTCTTTTGAGGTATTTATATATTGAAACCATATATAATAGTAGTGAATAGGTTATAGTAAATCTTTTTATAAGGAGAAAACTTTAGTTTCTAATAATATACTCACCTTCGTGTACAATCCAAGAAAGCCTAAGTGAGACCTACACTCTGAGTTAGTAGTAAGAAGTGAAAGTGTATAACATTGCATAGAGATGGAGTAAAGATATGAAAGGTGGTATTTCACTTGTTTCCTAAATTTTCTCATCATTTCACATTAAGGTGAGGTATCCCATGAGACAAAAGGAGCCAAGTGGCCTGCACAAGCCTATTAGGCCTAATAGGCCTAACTAGACTAACACCCAAAATTGAAAACATGCTTATTTGAGACTGTTAGAAACTTAAAAACACCATAGGGAAAGGAAAATTAGATATAACCATGGTTATAAAAGTAATAAGAGTCTCATATGAGAAAATAAACACAAAACTTAGACCCCAAGGGTTACACATGTTTGACTATGTATAAACCCTAAGGTAGAGGAATCAAGAGTGTATAGAGGATGAAATGAAGGAGAGCCTAGACCCTGCCCATGCTACTAAGTTGTATGACCACTATATATTTGTCAAAAAATATTATAATTTATATGAATTGAGTAGAAAATAAAGTACAAGGTAGTTTAAAGAGTTTAAAATCATTAGAGGTGAAGGTTTGAGACTTGTTTCATCCTTCCAAGACACCATCTACTCACTTTTATACCTTGAAATGCCTCTGTCAGTCTTCACTAAATAGACAGTCTATAGATGCCAAGTAAAAGTGGCCTAGTTAACTAGGAAAGGCAAAGTTAAAGTTGTGATCTACCCAAAAAGAATTATGGCATAATGTAGGATGTTTATTTAGACCTATAACACACTTATCTACCTAATTTAAGAGTTATTTTCAAGTTTTATGGCCATTCAAACCTAAATAGTTAATAAATTAGGCCTAATAGACCTACTTGGTCAACAAGAAGATATAGAGTTTGGCAATGAGAGTGATGTAGAGCATATACCAAATGATCACTCTAACCTTATTTCTTAACCCACTTTCTTTGTCAAGGTAACTTAGCTCCATTTCTCATGCAATACAACTAAGATTCTCTTGTAATTCATTCTGGTTCCAATGGTATTCAACATACTTATATGGTTTTCATCAACCCTTTCTATGTCCACTCACTAACTCATAAACACCTTTCAAATTATTCTTGACAACTCTGCCCTTTTTCCATCTTAGTCCTTCTAGCCCTATTTTCAAGGTTTTTTGATCTATACTAGTCCATACCACAATATTTTAAATAACCATTCAATTTTATAAATACCCTCTATTGAAATTTTTCTATCCATAAAATTATAGACCCTAAATCTTTACTTAAGTACCATTTCCTTCTTTAGACCTATTCATTTATCCCTTTTCTATGCCTAATGCACACTCAACTTTTAAAATCCTTACTTCCATGTTTGTACACCTTCTACAATCATCATAATCAATTAGAGCACATTTAATTTATTAATATTAAAAATATTTGGCCTTTTTGTATAGTTAGAACCTCAGATATGGGTTAAACCCTAGTTTAGGGTTTCTTGTTTACTATTACCACCTAAGAACACTAAAAAATGCACTGTGGGAATTTTATAGAGTTTTAAAGGACCCAATTTATTTTTTGAGCTCTATCTTGATTCAGGGTAACATATCCAATAGGTATCAAGTGAAAATCTATCCACTATCTACTCCAAAAAATTCAATCTATGTTTGACTGTGTCCAAATTGTGACACTCTACATACCTGTATTCTTGTAGAAGGTTCAAAAACAATTAAAATACCTTAATAAGGTTTCAATGATTTTTAAACATGTTCATGTATTTACTAATATCATCTAACTCTTGAAAATCAATTTTCTAATCATTTCTTACTTGAAACAATACTTTGTCTGTGCAGACAAGGTATGATATAGGAAAACATAGTCCTAGTCTATCAACCCTGTATGAAAATTGAAGTATAAATTATTACACTTTGAATCATGTTCAATAGAGAAGAATTTTAATATTTAACATACATCACATTTCAATTCCAATCTTTTTTTATCCATTAAAAATAAAACAAAGTTTGCATTTCAAAGAGAAACTTCACATCAGGGGTCTGTTCTTAACCAAGTCTACATACCAGATAATATAAAAACTATTCATTATAATGCATGATCTCAAAATAATTCTTAAAATCCTTCAATAAATTTATTATAATCAACAAATTTCATATCATTCTCTAATCAAATAAATGCAGTCTACAAATAATTAGAATACATAAGAATAGTGTTTTTACCTTGGATCTCCCATAATAAGGGTCTATCTTCTCTTCACCATTATTTCAAATCCTGATTAAAAATTTAAAATGTAATAAACTTAAATCATAATTGGAAAAAAATTATAATTTCATTCACTCAATCAAAATCTTATGCAATCATCAACATATTCAATGACCATTAACAAAGGTTTGTATGCATTCATTTAAAAATAGGGGTTTTCAAAACCTTCAATTCTTCCCCTCATACAAATTGTCCATTATTTATTTCTTCCACACTCAAATGGAATCATCCTCTAACACACAAAACTAACTCAAAGACTCCTAAAAATAATGCATAACTTAATCTTTCAACCTTTCCCACATGGAGGTCTATTTGATTACATTACATTTTCTTGCTTTTTGTACCATATGTCATCTAGAACAATAACTATAGACTTTTAAAATTTTATGATCATTATTTAGTCCCTAAACCCCCTTATAAATTTTTATCATACCTTGACTCCTTCACAATTTGATAAAAATCCTCTTAAAGGCTTAATAAAAAATTAAATTCCTCAAAAAGAGGTTATGGCAGGATATGCCAATATTGAAATTTTATGCACTGTATAACCATCTAAACTACACATATGGACTTATAATGACCTCTAAAAAATATAATTCCAATAAAAGATAAAATTAAATAAATTTTGGGGTCCTTCTAGGATGCCCCTACATCATATTACCAAGCTGAGAAAGCTTTGCTATGTGAACATGATCTTGTTACCCATATTTAGGCCTTCTTTTACTCATCTTCATATCTAAACATGAAACAATAATGTTAAGTAAAACATAAATACTGCCATTTTATTCTTTCTTGGTATGTTTATACCACTTTTCCTCCTCTTCAAACTAATTCTCCTTTTCCTTATATTTATTTTTAATCTTTGCTTCAATTTTACACTCTTCTTCCTTTACTAATGCTCCTTTTGCTACCCATTCCAATTCATGCACCCTTTCTTCTTGTTCTTTGCATACCTCATACATATGTACCATTTTGATTTATTTTTGTTCATCAACATCATCTTTACTTCCCTCAATCTTCTCCATATCCATGGGTTGCATATTCTCTTTCATTGTCTCATATCTTTGATTATTCACTACATGATTACATTGTGCATGGGCCTATTATATATTTCCCATCTCATTAACATATTTATCTTGCTCAATACTCTCTTTCAAACATGAAATTTCATATACCACTACTTATTTAGATGACTACTCTATACTTGCATTTTCATCACAAATCAACTCATTAGACACTAAATTTGAAGCCTTCATGGCTCTCTCATGGACTGCTTACTTGTACATTTCAATCTCAAACTTCCTCTTCACTTGTTTGGTGTTTATCCCAAACCACTATTCATCCATCTTGGCTGTAATATCTTCCATTATTATGTTGTCCTCTTTCACATAAACTTGGTTTCCATGCTTACTTTGGCTAGCTTCTTTCTTAAGCACTCTCATTAGTGCTATGTCTCCTTATCTTTGATGACTATTTGTTGTCACTTTACATTCTTGCCTAATCTCTCTCATGTCCATCTTTGTGGTCACACAATGTTTTATACTAACCATATTAACATAACTTACCTATTATTATTCATTGGGTGATTTGATAAAACCTAATCTTTCCATTACTTGACTCTAATACCACCTTGTTATCATCATCATGATTCTCTCATCTATTTTATCTTCTTCACCTTTCAATGGGTGTATTATATGTTTCTCTCTATGTTGCTTAATAGTATATGTATTTACTTCACCATCATGTATGGCATGCCTATCAAACTTACATGGTCTCCCTAACAAAAAATGATAGACATCTATAGGAAAAATATCACATAACACTTCATCTTTATATCCATCTATCTAAAACTCAACCCAAATTTTCACACTTAGCAATATTTGGTGTCTTTTTTGACCCCATACAACCTTGTATGGTTCTAGATGTGGCATCCTCTTCAATCCCAAATTTTGTACCATCTCCAAAGAAATAATGTTATAGGTACTACCTCCATCAATGACTAAATTAAAAACTTTACCTCTTGTCTTGCATCTAGTCTTCAATAGGCTTCTCCCTTGGGTTGGCTCTTTATCTTGCTTCTGATACAATAGTATTCTTCTCATGAGTAGTGACTCATTCATGTCATGCATTCACTCCTCATTCTCTTCTCTCTATTATTGCATACTTATAAAATTGTTTGGACACTTTAATAACCTATGCCATTCTCTTTGGAAATTCCAACATTGCCCATGCAATCTCTATCTTGGTCCTTGTTTCATTGGACCTTCATCTTTTTTATTCTTCCTTCTAAAAATGGTCTAACCTACCTTGCATGGTTCTCTCCCATCCTTCTTGACCTAATACTACAATAACTTTTGGTCTCCCTTGAACCACCTCTCCATTTCCTCTCTCTTCCATCCTTTCTTACAAAGGTATTAACTGACCGTACTATTTGTCATGTCTTTCTACTCTTTTCTCTCTCTCCCTGAGAACATCTTAAATAGCCTCCATCCTAATAACCAATGGAGTAATTAGCTAGGTCATTATCTTGACCAAATGATCTTCTTATTTTCTAGATCTCTCCATGGAGCACTATCCTTGATTACCTATCATGTACTATACTTAAAAACATATTATTAATCCTATCACAATCCACAAGAATCTTTTTATAGCTTTGATATAAAAATGATGTAGAGTATATATCAAATGATCACTCTAACCTTATTTCTTAACCCACTTTCTTTGTCAAGGTAACTTAGTTCTATTTATCATGTAATGCAACTAATATTATCTTGTCATTTATTCTAGTTCCAATGGTATTCAAAATACTTATTTGGTTTTCATCGACCCTCTCTATGTCCACTCACTAACTCATAAACACCTTTAAAATTGTTCTTGAAAACTTTGCCCTTTTTCAATCTCAGTCCTTCTAGTCCTATTTTCAAGGTTACTTAATTTGTACTAGTTTGTACCATAGTAATTTATAAAACCATTCACTCTTATAAATACACTATATTTTATTTTATCTTTCCATAAAACTAGAGACCCTAAATCTTTACTTAAGTACCCTTTACTTCTTTAGGCCTATTCATTTATCCCTTTTTAGGCCTAATACACACTCAACATTAAAAATCCATACTTATAAGTTTGTAAACTTTATAAAATCATCATAATTAGTTAGGGAACATGTAATTTAGTAATATTATAAATATCTATCCTTTTTGTATGGTTAAAACCTTAGATATGGGTTAAACCCTAGTTTAGGGTTTTTTGTTTACTGTTACCACTTGAGAACACTTAAAAATACAATGTGAGTGTTTTATGGAGTTTCAAAGGACCAAATTTATTTTGTGAGATCTAATTTGACTTAGGGTAATGCATTCAATAGTTATCACGTGAAAATATATCCACTATCTACTCCAACCAATTCAATTTATGTTTGACTATGTCTAAATTTTGACATTCCATAGGGTTGTATTCTTGTAAAAGGGTTAAACACAATTACAATACCTTAATAAGGTTTCAATGAATTTTAAACATTTTCAAGGATTTACCAACACCCTCTAAATCTTGAAAACTAATTTTATAATCATTTTTTCCTTGAAATAATACTTTGTCTATGTACATAAGTAGGATATAGGAAAACACAATCCTACTCTATCAACCCTATATGAAACCTAAAGTCTAAATGATTAAAATTTGAATAACATTAAATAGATAAGAACATTAATAATCAAACATACATCACATTTCAATTCCAATCTATTTTGATCTAGTAATAGCAAAACACAATTTACATTTCAAAGAGTAACTTCATATCAGGTGTCTGTTCTTGACCAAGTCTATGTACTAGATGATCTAAACACTATTAATTACAATGTATGATCTAAAAATACTTCCTAAATCCTTCAACAAAGTTATTAAAATAAAAAAATTTCATCTCATTCTCCAATCAAATAAATACAATATGTAAACAAGTAAAATACATAAAAATAGGGGTTGTACCTTACATCTTCTCTTCATCATTATTTAAAGTCATGATTCAAACTTTAACATGTAGTAAATTTAAATCACAATTGGAAAATAATTTTAATGTCATTCATTCATTCAATCAAACTCTTATGTAATCAACAACATATTTAATGACCTTTAACAAAGGTCTATAGGCATTCATTTCAAAATAGGGCTTTTCAAAACCTTCGATTATTCCTCTCATACAACTTGTCCATTATTTATTTCTTCCACACAAAACTAACTCAAAGACTCCTAAAAATAATGCATAATTGAATGTTACCACCTTTCCCATGTAGAGTTTTATTTGATTACATTACATTTTCTTGATTTTTATACCATATGTCATCTAAAACCATAAATATAGACTTTTAAACTCTTATGATCCTTCTATAGTCCCTAAACCCCCTTAGACATGTTTATCATACCTTGACTCCAAAATTTGATAAAAATCCTCTTCCTCAAAAACAAGTTTTGGTGGGAAATGCCAATATTCAAATTTTTTACACCTTATAACCATTTAAACTACACATATGGACTTTTAATAACCTATAACACCTATAATACCAATTTAAGACAAAATTAAACAACTTTTGGAGTCCTTTTAGGATGACCCTACATTAGAGAGGCTATTAAAGGAGTTATTGGATGGTCATTATTCTTGTAATTAATGCTCAAGTGTTATCATACACTTCTCATTGACATTATATAATAATATGATATTTATCTAGCTTGGTTAAAATGCATATGAGAGAGAATGGACTTCTCAATGCATCTTATAGGCCTAATTGCATCTCAATTTCACTTTGTAACTATTAATAGAAGATTAATTAACTATTTAGGCATGGTCATGCTTTGAAATGGGATAAACACGTCATCTACAACCTTGACCACTCCATCACAATGCCTAAGGGCTCATTAAAGACTAAAAATAAAGAAGACCAACACATGGAGGGAGTTGGAGAAACTATTATAAATACATATAACTATAGATGGAGATGACCATGATCATTTATGTCATTTTCATCTCACCTTCATGTCATTCTCCCTCTCTTTCCCTTCTAATTATACTATATATTATAGCCTTAAGGCCTTTACTTGTATCACTCACTTGGGTATGAGGAAACTCTACCTAGTTTTATACTTGATAAACCCATTGGACTATTAATAAACTAATGAAAATTATCCATGATTTGTTTATATTGTGTATATTCCTATTTTTATTTGAATAAGTGGTAAACATCTCCCCTTGGCATGTCCTTGCCATACCTATATGCTAATGATTTATCTTATGTAGGTTATATGAAGTGTCAAAGATTGGTGATCATGTTTGGAGTGTAACCTGATTGAAATTGCCTCAAGATAGACATCCCACTCATCACCTCCAAGTAGGAACCATTCATCATGACCTTCATATAATTTTTTTTGCATAGGATCATTAGAGCTAGTGCTTTAGTCCATATTTAGTTTACTAGTGTTGTTAGGAGTTCAATTTGAGTAGATGAATGATCAGATTGGTGCATCACCACCCCTTAAATTAGATTATTTTATGCATTATCTCCCCATTTTCAACCCAAAAGTAGTAGATCTTAGTGAATTATGCCCAAATAGATGCATAAGGGGAGATATCTCGATAATTTATAGGTCTAGCCTAGTCATAGGTCACCCACAGCCTTGGTTTATTCCCATGTTAATCTAGCCTTGAAGGTAGGCCTGAAGAACCTCCTTCAAAGGGTGGAGGTTGGAAAGCTAATAGTTATATCATGCCTATTAGGACCATATTCAATAATTGGATCCTTCACAACATTTTTACCATCATAAGTAGATTTAAGCACTCACATGACAAGTTTGCAATCATAAATTCATAGAAATACTCATCACAAAGTCATCATTATAAGGGTAATAAATGTTCTTGTTCATAATTTACATTATTATGCATATGTTCCATGATGAGATATGGATACCTATGGGGCATAATTCTACCATACATCTCCTTATCATCATCTCTATCACCCATGTTAGTTGTATGATTCTTACTACCAATAACCTCTTGAACCTTACCCCCCCTTAATGAGTCATATTCACATCCTTAACAACCCTCTTATCCTATTAATCAATCATGGAAACATCATGATGTTCTTATTCATCCATAATCTTCACTATACTTCTCCTTTTCTATCCCAAGTCAGCCCCATTACCAACCTATTGTTCCTTATAGTCATTGAAAAACCAAGAGATGATGATCTGAGCTTAGAGATTGATAAGCTAAAGGAGGAAAGAGACATATTGAAGGAATGTCTTAGGCAATAGAAGGAAGTTAAACACCAAGTCATTGTCCTTTAGTAAATCACCCTTATAAACCAATATCAGTTAGCCAAGTAAATCACTCCATCTCATTTCCTTACCTCTATGATCATTGGAGACTTCCTAGTCCATAATTGATTACTTGATGATAGGTTAAATAGTTCATTTATCCCTAATCTAGTTATTAAAAACTTGAATTTTGTGTATGATCCTACCGCTAAATTTGAATCAAAATGGAATGGATTGGTAAAATTACATTTGGACTCATAAAAAACTGACAACTCACCCTTCATGCTTACCCCAATCTTTCAATTACACAAGATATCATTGTTTAAGACTAACCACCTAGTTTTTCCCTATATTTGTCAAGTGAATTCATGGCTAAAACTGGGGGATACTTATCCTTGGATTTGTATTTCATGTTCTAAAAGTCTGGGTATAATGTAGGAGTCATAATTAAACCTAGGCTACTCTCCAAGTTTCATATTGACCCCTAAACACTAAACACCTTGATGGTAGAGTTTAATCCACATCTTATCCCTAATCAATATCTTTTTGTTCTAGGTCCCCTTCAAGATCCACCCATGCCTTCTCAAGATCCTGTAATGACTTGATCTTGGAAGCCTTCATGGGATAGAACACACTATACTATGTTATTCCTTCCCTTGAAATAGAACCTTCTCCTATGAATATTTAGAGTCCAGAAGAAGAGAAATGTATGGGGTCTAGTTCAACATATTCCTTAGGTTGTCTAAATTCCCCATTAATCATCCATATTTTATCCCTTCATGAGGATCAAGGTACATATAAATTTGACAAGGTAATTGAAGGAAATAAGAACAATACAATGTCCAAAGTTAATAATTCTAAGGCTCTAAGTTGGAAGAGCACGTTAGAAGTTGTCAAATAGGCTAATTAGGTTCTTTTCCCTCTTACCCTCTCATGCTATGAAGGAACCAAACACATTAAAGGCATACCTTTAACATCCAAGTGTTGGGACAAATTTGTCAAGATTAATTAATTAAGTGTCATTTTCTAAGAGGTTGAGCATGTTGCATCTATATTTGAATTTTAAAAAACACTTTGGATAGGACACCTTAAGCACATATGATGAAGAGATCCATATTTTTACACCTATTCACTTGATGGATCAGAATGTGAGCATGAAAGGAGGTTGGATGATGTGGATTAGTCAAAATGGCATGATGGTAAAATGAATGAAGATAAAACATATGCAACTCATCTTATAGGTAACAATCATGAAAACAACCTACATGTGACCATTGATAAAGTCGTGAACACCTCAAGTGATTTATATGATCATTGCAGGTAGTTGTACCTTGAATTCTTAGGTTAAATTGATGAACTTAGCATGACATATTGGAATGATGAGGTAGGATAGCATTTTGAGGTTCAAAATGAAGGTACCACTAATTTTTTTACCTTAGATAAGGCAATTTAGGTTTAGAAACATCAAGACAAGATGAGCTCGAGATTGAATAGATTGAAGAGATTCCATTCTCCACAGAAGATGAGAATGAACAAGTTGCAGTAGATCATGAGACTTGTCATGAATATTTGGGAAATTTGGGGACACTTGATCAACATAGTACTTCACAAGTGAATTTTAAGGATGATAGTGAACTCCATGTCTTTCCAATTGATCATGAAAATATAACATTTTAGGAAGACTTGAAGAAATTTTGTTCAAGATTATATAGTACACCTATACCCTAAGATAATATTGATAAATGTATAAAAAGGAAAAATATAGTAGATGATCATTTTGAATCTTATGATCAGAATGAAGACACTAATCAAGGTGTACCAATTATGTTATCAAGGCAATCAATGCATAAGAGCATGAAAAATTAGGATAAATTCATGAGTAAGATAAAATTGGCATTGATCATGCAAGGAAGAAATTTGCATAAGGAGTATTATTGGGTACTTGAATCAACTAACCAACCCATGGACATGGGGATGGAGCCCAAATGTCCATTTGATCTCCTAAAAGGCCATCAATGTGATAGTATCTCCAACTACAAGTGTAAGTCATCATTCAATGAACAATACTTGATTAGATTGAAATCAAGAAAAATAAATCAAACCTCATGGTGGCACATTGATCAAATAAATTTTCAATTTGATCTCAAAGGATAAAAGAGTTTGAACATAGGTTATTTGTTCATAGTGTTTTTTGTCTTGCTTCAATAAGTGGTCAACACAATTTTAATTTGTTGCCTTATTACTTTGGTGTCTTACCTTATTTGTTTTTAGCTTTAGGTGATATTTATTTGTACCTATTTTTTGAACTTTTTAATTTTTTACAATCTTAAGAGGTATCATTAATTACTAAATTTGTTTGTTATTCTAAAAAGGTGATCATACAAGTCATGATGTCATATATGGGTCATCATTATCATGAAACATGAGTGAGTTCTCTTGACGAATAGGCTAGTAAACCCATATTAGTCATCAAAAATGTTGGAAATATGGCCTAATAATACAAAGACTAACCCTTAAAACCAAAAACCTTCCCATGATACCCATAAAAGCTTACACATGGTGACCTCATGCATAGATGATGTCTTATGTGTTCTTAATTTGAACATTGTTAACATTGATTAAGGTCTCATATTGTGTCAGATTTTGTTGTAAAGATCTTTATATGTCATAAATATGTTAAGGTCTATTGGTGATGTAGTAGTGGTCATGGTGACCCTTGAGTGAGAAAAAGAGTGTCAAGATGTCTTCTGGGGTCAAGAGAGTAGTTTTAAACATGGTTTGATAATATTAAGGATCTTTTGACAAAGTTAAGGTAATTTAAACATTATAAGGTTATCAATAATTATGGTTTTAGGTATGTTTTAATATTTTCCTTATGAGAATGACCTTGTTGAGCAATGTGAAAGGTGTCTAAACCTTGTTCAAAGTTATGATATGAATGTTTAATGATGTTTTCAGTGTCATTATTCATGTTTTATTCATTCAACTAGTTTCAAACTACTCTAATCCCCCTAAGGTCATCAACCACCCTTGAAACACCTCATATGAGTTTATATGCCTTATAAAATACTTATAAAAGGTGATATTTCAAGTATTTCATTTCTTATAAAGGTCTTAAAAGAGTCCTTAAATCATCACTAGGCATTTCATACCATAAAAGGACCATTTTAAAACTAATATCCACCTCCCCACTCAAAAAAAGACCTCACATGTGCTAAAATGTACCTATTTAGCTCCCCTACCATACTACTTAGTTTTAAATTTCATTTAACCTGTGATTTCCCTTGTTATATCATCTAATGGTGGTTTAAGGCTTTAAAAAAGGATAAAATATAGGAAAAGAGGTCTTTTTAGGTGTCCTTTGTAGGTTTTACAAACTTGTATAGTCAATCCATATAGATGGAAGTCAAGGGTTATAGGTGAGTTCATGCTAGATGTCTGGGAGAATTTTCATGGTTAGATAATGTCAAATAGGTCAAAAACCAACCTCTCCCTTCCATTGAGCTACTTAGTAGTCTAGGTAAGTTTTCATGTTTTCACTCATTAAGTACAAGATAGAGAATATAAAGATCTAAAATTTTGGGAAAATTAAGGGGGTCTCTTGACCTTATTATTCATGACATTTTTATCCAAATACATACCCTACACTTTATGAAAAAATGCTAACAATCTAGGCACTCTAGTAAGCTTCTTCACCTGTACAAGGGTTAGAAATGGAAATGGTTTTGGTACATACTTGATTTTTTTGAATATAACCAATTATTTTATGTTCTTAAGCTCCTCATAAAACATATACACCACCCTCTACCCATATTTAACATGTTAAGGTGTGGAATAAAGTAAATCTTTTGTTTTCTTCCATTTGCAGACTATAAATGGAGTTTCTCATGTTACAAAATCCTTATGCATAAGATGGTGGTATTGATAATGTTTTGGATTAAATTAAAGGTTAATTAAATATTTTTAATCCCTCTCTACCTTGTAAAATCAATTTACCCACCAGATAATCAAGTAACCCTTCAAGGTTTAATCTCCAATATGATTATCATGAGTGGATGCAATCTCCTTTAGAAAGTCACGATAAAGTGGTTGCAAAATATCTTCTAGTGATTTTTAAGATATACACAATATATTTATTTTTATTCACTCCCTAACCTATTACCCTCACTACCTATTACTCATTTCCATATATATGAAACATCCTCACTCTCAACCTAGTATGCAAGATAAACTCTCATAGCTGCATTAAATCAACTATGCAGGATAATAAAATGTGGTTGCCATTATTGGGTTAATGTCTTAGATAAATTTAAAAGACCTAATAATTCATTTAAACCTATGAAAAGGAGTGGAAATTATGGTATCGATGATTAACACATATCTACCAACCCAAGTTAACAACTCAATCAAGATCATAAAAGAATCAATGTTATGACTACAAGGTTGAAAGGACCTAACTGGTGACAAGGTTTTGAAGAATTTTCAATGGGTCTCAAAGATATAGAAATGATAGTAAAAGGTAATAAAGACACTAAGTTTATCTCATATATAAACAAACATCAAACCTCCTAAATAATACTCCCTCATAGTTAGTAGACCTAATAAGACCACCTATAGGCTGACTATTGGAAGCATGGGCAATTTGGACTAGGAGCCCTTATTGTCTTAAATCACATAAGGTGAATTATAAATTATAAACACATTTAGATTTAATTATTTTTGGTAAGAAATAATAATATATTCAAATATAATTTAATTTATCCTTCAAATAAGATTTTATAATTAAGGTTCTAACTACCACCCACAAGTAGTCACATGAAAGAGTCAGATCAAGAGTCCTCATAGAGGGTTAATGTAGAGATATTAGGAAATAAATGTATTATTTTAATGAGGTCACTAACCTTTAAGGGATGTTTTAATCCACTTGAGATAGGTAAAATGGAACTTATCTATCATCACCTAAAATATAGGGTCTTGGGGTTTTAGTATGAAGTGTGATAGATCATGCTTGATGAAGAGAGTGAAAATTTGGAAACACCTAATGGGGTAAGTAATAATATGTAGTAAAATTTTCCAAGTAATTGGAGATTTAGAATGGTAAAGAGAGCTTAAGGGCCTATTAGTTTTTATTTGTACACTTTGTACACTCAACCTTGCACATTTGATGAAAAATGATAAATAATGATAGAAACCATGTTAGTATGTCATTGTAGCCGAGGAAGGGTTTGGCATCAAAATTAGACTGAATGTAAAAAACTATTAAGAGTTACCTAAAGAGGGTATGGTTAACTCCCTACTAGTTTTGGCTTTTCTTGAACCAAGGTGAGAAGACCTATGGGGTAGCTTGCTCACATGGAGAGATTTTTCAATCCAATCTCCATGGGGATTCTTGGCACAAGGAAAAAATATAACCGAAGAATAGCTAATTTTACACACTTCACCCATGAATTGTTATCATATGAAATGAATAAATGATCTAAGTCATACACAATATATTAAATATAGATGAAATTGTGATTGTAATCTTCATTTTTAAGAATCTTCAACAATAAAGGGGATGAATAAAAGACTATAATGCTAGGATTTAAATTACAAAATAAAAACACATTTCAAATAAGTGATATATTATGCATTTTTAAGGTAAATAATACTTATAGTATGCAACAAGGTGTATTATTTGCATGGTAGGATAGGGTAAGATGAATTAGATGATTAAAAGGAGGGTGGCATGCTGGTGGTTTCCAAAAAATAGGGTATATAGTAGCATTTAATGGAAATTTTCCTTAGCAAATATGAAAACAAAACTTCAAATAAAAGATAATGGTAAACACCAAATGATCTTTGAGATACTAGAACATACACTAAAACTAGAATCTCAAATACTTTCTCCTACTAAATTCATGAAACTAGGGTGTCCTTAAAAGGTATTCAACAACACATTTATAGATATAACTACAAAAAGGGATTTATAACTTAGGTACATGCTCATAATGAAAACTATTAATGAACACAAATCCAAATATCCAATCAATATAACTTGTAAAATCTATTATTTTATTTCATTAATAGGATACAATAAAGAACCATAAATATTTTCTAGTGACTTGAAAATAAATACTATAAACATCAACACTTCAAAATGATTCCATGGGGATAAGAATGGTGATATTACTCTTTTAACAAGGGATACATAAATATGCTCTTAAATATTGCTAATGTATATACATATTCAACCACCTTAGCAAGGGAGATAGGATCTACACACAATAATTGATCCCAAAAACATTTATGTAGAACCTAGACTTGGAGAAAATGGATGCTTAAAACAAAAACCTATAGCAACCAAAAGATAATAAAAACCTTATAATAGAGGACAAAACCCCTATTTATACATTTTTAATCCTTTCCAAATTTGAGACTATGGGCTACAATTTCCAAAACTTGCATAAAAAACATTTTTAGTCCCATCAAGATGCTCCCAACCAAAAAATTCATTTTTCTATGCTTATGAATTTGATCCATTTATAAGATATATTGTTACAAATGCCTTTACAAGGAATTATGAGGACTCTCAACCACCTAGAGATGCTCTTGACCACTTACCTACACATTTAGAGGGAGAAAAACATTTGAGGAGATAAACATACTTTGTCCTCATGTTAAACTTCTTAAATATGCCCCTTTACACCTACCTAAAAGGTGAATTGTGTGGTAGAGGCTAATCCAAATTTTTTACTAGGTGAAACTACCTAGATATGTCGATAAATGGTTACCTTCATAGTTGGAACCTCATGCATAACTACCTTAATTTTTGTACATGTAAAGGAATAACCTATTATTTAAATAATGGCTTGAGAATGATTTGGTTGTGACATAAAATAGAAAATCATCCACAATCATGATTGGAAATATTCACTCTAGAATGACTCATGGACCTTCTTCATTTCTTTGACTCATTTCTCAACCAAGAAAGAGTCATAAAGTTGAAATTTTAGACCAAAGTTTACAACATACTAAAATTTGGCATGCAACATTAGATCCAATTAGGCATTTTTTGTCTTTAATAATGATTAAGTTAATTAATAAATTCTAGTATGAACACTTGTCACTTATTCATGTAATTTAGTCCCTTTGAAAATTCTATCTTGGATTGCACTATTAGATCTGCTCACCCAAGAAAGTTCATGTCATTAATCTTAACCTAAACAATCAAACACCATTGGATACTCAATAATCTATCTAATATGATTATGATATCTGTTATCACTATATTTACTTTGGGCTTGATTTGAAACCTTGACATAATATGCCCCATCGATTAGAAGGTGTATGCTTAACTACATAATGTCAATCAATGGGAATATGCTCGAGCCTTATCATGCACCATAAGATTGAATATTTGACTTTGAACTTGCACCATCTAATCTTGAGTACTTGAGCAAATGCACTACTTCAAAAAATTATTTGAGGGGTGGGGCATCATTGGATATTGCCTATTATTAACACTAAGGATATACCACTTGGTAGTCCCATGGGATTCTTATGTAACTTTGGATATCTAGTTTTGATCACACATCATTAGATCATATTTTTCAATTCAAATGTGTTCCATTGGATCTACCTCCATTTGAAAACAAACAACTATTCATGGGGTCTAAAATTAATGCTCACATGACTGTTCTGAAACATTTGAATCCTAATGGCTGCTTGTCATGGTTTAAAGTTGGTATCTATGTGTTTATAAAAAGAATTACATGAGATCATATTTTCAATTAAGAAATTTATTTGAGGACTCTTTTCCATGGTGATTTGATTAGTGGACTCTTTGTCTTTGACATTCTTGTTTAATTTGACACTTCTACTTTGGGATTTTATTTGTCATAATTGTCCCACAATAATTCTTTGAGGCATTCTATCAAGACAATTATCCAAGATAAAATGTCTAAGAAAATCTCCCCAAAGGATATAATTGAGTCTTCATCCTTTTTGCTTCATTGGGATAATTATTTCAGACATATTTTTTAAAAAACTTTCCCCACAGAAATTGAGCTTTACAATTTTCTCAAAGATTTACCTTCGTCAAAATAATTGTTTTGAACATTTTATCTAAAATAATTTCCCCAAAAAAAAATGGTATTTTATACTTTTGTTGAAGGAATTGTACCTTTGAAATTTTTTTGAAAGAATTGAGACTTATCTCATTTTGTCTTTGTCAGGATAATTTTTTTGGACATTTTTTTTGAAATAATTTCCTTGTAGAAATTGAACTTGGTAATTTTCTTAAGTATTTTAAATTCTTTTAGACTTTTTGCACAGGCAATATGCTTGAAGGAAATATGACCTCTACTGCACAATGAATTTACTGAAAGTACCCTTTGGGATTTTTAAACATACCCTTCATAAATTTTGTTAAGGGAACTTTCCCTACAGAGTTGCACTTCAACCTTTTTAAAAGGTCCTTTAGATCTCTTGAAAGTTCTCTTAAAACTTATTAAAAGTGTCCTTCACCCTCTACACTTATCCTTCAAACTTTTGGAAAGTGCCCTTCAAGAATTTTTCAAGGGAAAAATGCACAAAGGAAATGATCCTTCAAAAATTTAGCAAATGAAAAATGAACCTTCTACAAGTTTCCTTTAGAAATTTTGCAAGTGAAAAATGCTTGAAGGAAAAGACCATTAAAAAAAAATTCAAAGGTAAAATGACCCTTTAGAATTTTGTAGATACTTTAGCCAAAGTAAATAAGTCCTTACAATTCTTTCTGGATTTTTATGTAGGCAAAATGCCTAAAGGGTAAGTTCCCTTTGAACTTCTTACTGTAGATAAAAATTACAAAACAAATAAGACTTTACACTTTTCTGAAACAAAGGATTTTTGTCAGGCCTTTTGTGTAGGTAAAATGCCCAAAGGGAAAGTGCCCTTCAAAAATTTTAGACAAAAAAAAAGTTTGAAATAAATGACCCTTCAAATCTTTTATGAAATACTTAGTCTGATGCAAAATAAGACATTGAATTCCTTTGTAACTTTCATAGTAGACCATTGTGTTCATTCAAAAATATTGAAAACATTTAAGTGAAAGATACATTCACCAAGAAAAGACTAGATTAGGACATAGCCAATTTTTACATGAACTTGACCTTCTAAATGAACACTTGGAGATGAAAGTTTGGGATAAAGAAATAATTATTTACACTTGACAGGGGATCAATTGCTTTAGTAAAAATTTTGGGCATTAACACTGGATCTCACTCAAGGATGTATACCCCCTATGGGTATGCAAAGAACTACATAACACAAGACTAAGTGCTAAATCCATTGGGATACAAAGTAGAGACTTAGCAATTTGTAGCAAACATTCATGACGGCTCTATAAAACATGGTAGACTTACAAAAGTAGATCAGGAGGATCTAAAAATGAACAAATAATAGAAACACAAAGGGAATCTATATAAACAAGCCCTAAAATAGAGGGTAAACAAAAAAAAGAATAAAACTATACAAAACACTATAAAATATGATACACATGTTAAATACTTAATCAAAGAAGTGTTGCAAATGTCTGCCATAGATTGGAAAATCTAGTAGTTCACCATCCAATCTATCAAGAAAAAAGTATGCACCCCAATTTGTAAATCAATGGAATAGGGACCCATCCTCAAGGCATCAAACTTGTCATGATTTTATTTCTACTCATGCTTTCTATCTTAAGGTAGAACCAAATCACCTACTTAGAAGGCTCTTGGAGTGACCTTCCTATAAAGTATTTTATTCATTTTTTCTTTGAACTTGAGGTGTATTTCATGAGTTTGTCTTAAAATTTCATCAAGATCAATAATATAGTTCATCTTGCTTTCAAGTAGTAGATTTGCTCATCATTCTCTATTTATTGCATGAGCTAATAGGTGGGAAACTATAAATTCATACGTAGAACTACTTGAACCCCATAAACAATATCAAAAAGGCTTATACCTATATCTCTCTTAGGCATGATCCTATCAACCCATAAATCAAACTTTATTTGTTCACCCTACTTCTTATTTGTTTCCAATGTTCATCTAATGATCTTCAGCAAGTTATTGTTACTTGATTTTGCTTGCCCATTCCTTTGAGGATTGTAGTTGGAAGCATAGGTTAATTCAATCCTGTAGTCTTTTCCCAATACCACAAAAGGTTTGGATTTTAATCTCATGGCATTACAAAAAATTATCTTGACAAGCATAAAAAAATTGCAAATAATCTGATTTAATAAAAAATCCATAACTACTTGGTATGTTGATTTATTTATAAGGATTGTGTCAACCCATTTTGTGAAGTAATAAATTATAACTAGTATACATCTATGTCTAGCACTTGATGAGTCAATGATTTATCCAATGAAATCCATTCCCCATTATATGAATGGACTTTTAATCATCATAGGATGTAAGGGAAGTGAACCTGGATCTTTCATCTTCCCATCAAAGCACTGACATTTCTTACACTTTCTAACTATTTGAGAAACATCCTTGAATAGTGATGACCACCAATAACCAGCTCTTAGAATTTTATGAGCTATAACTTTAGGTGAAAAACAGCCACCACAAACTCTAATATAGAAGTCTTCAATCAAGATAACAATCTATTGTTCCATCACGTATCTTTAGAGAACCCCATCTGGATTCTTCCATGCTAGTCCATCCTCAGTTAATAGGTAATTTTAGGAGATAAAATTGAGAGATATTCTTTGATTCTTATCTAAGTTAGGGGGAAAATTCATATTTTTTAAAAAGTAAACAATGTATCTATACTTTAGAGACATGTTAAATTAACTCAAAGAATCATCAACATTAAACAAAATGTTTACCTCAATAGCTTTCAAATTAGTATCAACTATAAGCTTAGCTATACCCATCCACCTTACTAACTTGGTTTTCTAGATATCCATTTCATACTCTTATAACTTGTTGACCCACCTACACCTTTTACTAGATACTATAGTATGAGTTAAAATATCCTTCACCATGGTGTGCGAGATGTAGACAATGATTCTTGAACTCAAAATATATGTCCTAAATGTCTTAAAAACATTCAATAGAGCAAAATCTTAATTTTCCATGATGGTGTAGTTTAGTTTAGGACCTTGCATGGCTTTTCTAAAGAAATATTTGGGCTGCTCATGACCATCCTCATTCTTTTGCAATAGAACAATAACAATAGTATTATATGATGCAAAAGTGAATATCTAGAATGGATATATGTAATCAAGACTGTCCAAAATAAGGGTAGACATTAAATTTCCCTTGATGTCACTAAACACTTTCATAACCTTCTCCTCCCATTTGATGGTGTGGTCCTTCCTCAGCATAGAAGTAGTAGGTAGAGTGTTTTCTATAAAATTAGACATAAACCTCCTTACACAGTTAATTTATCCAAAGAAATATTGAATTCCTTTCTTGGACTATAGTATAGGCACTTTATCAATAGCTTTGACCCTTTTAGGGTCAATCATGACACCATCCTTGGACACTATATGTCCTAACAACTTGTAATTTTTTACTCTAAAGTGGCACTTTTTAGGATTAATCAAAATGCCAAACTCCTTGCATCTAATCAGAACCTTTTATAGATGTTCCAAATGCTCTTCTCTAGTTTTGGAGTATATAACAATGTTGTCCTGATACACCATAATGAATTGGTTAATTATCCCTACAAAAGAGACATTTATAGCTCGTTATAATGTTGTGCTAATATTCATCAACCCAAAAGGCATTCTCATATATACATACATGCCCCAAGGCATTATGAAAATAGTATTGGATCTCTTAGATTCATTTACCACAACCTGGTTGTAACCTAAGAAGCCATCCAATGTGGAAAAAAATTCAAATCTAGTAACACTTTTCAACAAGTTCTCCATATTGGGTAGGGGATAAATTTTTTTAAAGAAGCTTTGTTTAGATTTATGAAATCCACACACAAGTAGATTTCACCATTTTTATTTTTGATAGGTACTAAATTTACAACCCATGATGAATACCTAATGGGATGAATGATACCACCATTCCTTATCCTCTTTAATTAATCCCTCATCTTGGTGGCCAAGATAGGGTTAATGGGTCTTTTTTTCTACCTGAAAGGCTTGCTATTATGCTATAATGGGATGACATGCTAAAACATGTATTCCCTATATGCTTTCAACTCAGAATAAGACTATGTTAATCAATCCTAGTACTTCCTTAGAAGATCCATGTAATATTTCTTTTTATTTGCACTTAAGTGAGCACCCAACCAGACCTTTCATGGATTCTCATGAGAACCCAAATTACACTCAATCACATCTTTTAGAATAAATGAGTCTCTCGACTTGATTATATCTACTCTATAAAAATACACATATAAAATAATTAGTCCTTCTAGGATAGTTTTTGTCTTCATCTAAATAATGTCCTTCCCAAACAAGGTCTCCTTCCCATCACTAACCTAAACGATGGATTTCAAGTCTATGAGCTAATCTTAGAACTCAAACTCATAGTTTAGAAACCTATTAACCTATTCATCATCATCAAAGACCTATCAATGATGAGAATTGTTTGGGAATGAAGTATTGATAATCACCTCTACTTGATACTAATAATGAGGGCTTGTATTTATAATATCAAATTGAGTACCTAACCCTAAAATTCTACCATCTTCTTGGTTGAAACTCCTATCATGATAACACAAATTAAATACATCAAAAAATTCAAGAAAATCCTAGAAAACATTATGATATTCTTTCAACCTTTTATTTTTGTGGAAAAAGTGCTATAAACTTGCTTTAACACTAGCTCAAAATCTCCCTTGAAAATCAAACTTTTTATCCCATACTCATGGGCAATCCTCAAACCAAGAAAGAGTGCTTCATAGTCAGTAGTATTACTAGTGCACTCAAATGACAACTAAATAGAAAACATAAAACATTTACCATTAGAGGCATAAAAGACAACATCAAATCCATTTCCAAGGTTGGAATAAGCCCCATCAAAACACATCTTCCAAACTATACCTTCTTTAATAGGTTCAACATGAAGAATAGTAGGCTATTCACTAGTGCCAACATTCCCAACAAATTTTCCCAATTCAACATCTATGTACAAAACTTCATTTAGAGCATGCTTAGGATCTTAAATAACATATAACATCTTTGGCTCTCTATAAATTGTAACCATCTTAACCTCCAAAGGAATGGTGGCATAGGAAAGGTCCATTTTCATACTTTGAACCATGCTAGCAGCCCATTTATGTGATAGTAACATCCCCATTTTAGGTGGGTAGTCTACAACTACTATGTCCATATTAAAATACTTTCCTAGATGCACTACTATTTATACCACCAAACCCTTGACCTATCTAAAAATTGGAACCTCTCATGAGTACATAACATTAAACTTACCAAAGGTTGATGTGATATTCACTCCAAGCTCATTGAGGACACCTAAGGGCATCAAATTACAAGAATCTCCACAATCAAACATGTAGTTGTGAATAGTCATACCATTGATCGGTAGGGTAATATAAAATAGATCCACATTCAACTAACTCTCTATAATTGTAGTCCCCAAATATACCTTTGAAGAAGGTTTAACAACCTCTTTTGATTTTTTATCTTCTTCTGGGGATGTTTGGCATAATTTAAATTCATTTACATCTAACTTTTACCAAATTATAAATATTCAAAGGCCCTCTTCTTATGTTCAGGTATTCTCAATAACTTAACAAGTGGTACATTGTTTTTTATTTGCCTCAATACTTGAGCCATATCACATAAACTATACTGAGGAAGAGGTGTATTTAGTGGAAGGGTAACAACACCTTCATCTAAAATACATTCACTCAAGGTCTGAATTAAAGAAGGTTGGGGTGGATTTGAAACTTTGATAGTAGCCTTGAAAGGTGGATTTTTTTTTAATTTATTTGCACCCTTGGGGATACTAGACAATATGGGTGTTTAGTTTCTCTTAGCAAGGTCACCTCTAAGCTTGGTAGCTTGGGTCATAGGTGCTATCTTGGAAGCTTTTGGGACTACTATATCTTTCTTTACTTCCTTTCTTGCATTTGTTTCCTTTGAATTTGTAGGTGTAGTGTCTTGAGGAGCAACACTTGGTTACCTACTTCTCAAGTTGTATTCCTTCTTTTGGGAAACTACTACATTAATTAACATTTACCTATCCTCAACTGATGTAATTCCCTTAAGATATATCCTAATAATCATATAGTGTAAGAGATCAAAATCATGGATGGGTAATTCATATGCTTGTGCCACATTAACATCACAAGCAAATTCAAAAGTTGGGACACTTTCCATTTTCACAACACTCCAAAGCTGATCAACTGTAGTACCATCCATCAATTTTGTGGAGGTAGTCAATTCATTTTGAGGACTTTGACAATTAAATATAAAAATATCATAATTAGATAATGAATATTTAGGGTCATCTAGATATTCATTGACTTATTTAATAGTATCACCTGGAGGGTGTAGAAAGAAGCACTTATTACACCAATCAATGTCTAAATTAGAATTCATAGCATTTAACTTGGCATTTAAAGAATTAAATACCTCTTTTATAAACCCTCTATTCTATTTTTTTTCCATCCTTTTTTCATGTGTAGGATTTTTCCCTTTGTCATTATCTCTATGGTGGAAAGCAGGCCCCCTTTATGCTTGATTTGGATTTAGATCCCAATCATAGCTGGTAGACACCTGAGGGACCCCTTTTCAACTCTAGACAGTTTCTATGACATTTATTTAATAGAAGAGGCCAAAGTTTTGATAGTTTCCTCTAAGTTGGCTATCTTCATGGGATGTGTCTTTTATTGATTGACCATATTCACATCAACCCACTTGTTTATGGACTTTCCCATAGCCTTTATGTTGTTTTCAATTTAGATGGCTATATTAAACACCAAATGTAGGTTAGTGGAAGCCTTGTTCCTCAAGAAATATGCATCCTTCTTATCAAATGAATCACAATACTTTATCAAGAATGTTCTATCACTGATCTTAATGTTTTTAAGTAACTACATCATGGTCTTGTTGAATTCTATATTGAAGTCCTACACACACTCATTAGGATTATTTTTTGATATTTTCAAATTCAGCCAAGAGGAAACCTTGGATCATTCCCAAAACCATAGTGAATTCTAAAAACATTATGCATCTCTTCATATGAATCAATGCATCTAGTGGGAACGGAATTGAACCATTCACAAACATATTCCTCTATCATATGCATAAAAAATTTGATGCACACATCCTCATACTTAACCTCATAATCTTCAATGATATTTTAGAAGACCATCAAGTGTTGATCACCACTCACTACATTATTCCCTTGAAATTTTAGGAGGCATTTCCTAACTTTGTTTGGCACTTCATTAGTATTTCCTTCTATTTCATCAAAATTGATAGGTCTCAATCTATAAATGTAGAATATAGGCTGTGCATTCTCATATTGATCCTTATGCCTCATGATCAGTGCAATAAGAGGTTCAAGAAAAAATGGTATAGGGATATGAGGAGTTGAATGAGGTTGGATTGGTGGATCATACATAGGAAGGGATTTAAGTAATTGGGAAGGAGCTAGAAAATAAATGGGACTATATATCTTAGAATTAATAGAAGAGATGTGATAGTCCATAATAATGGTAGGGGGGTCAACAAAGATCTCAAAATTATCGAAATATAAATAAACTTTGGTAGCTAAACTTTACCCTTCAATAGTCCTCCAGAATTTTCCCCTTCTTTGAGGAATACTAAAAGGAGAGACAAGTTTCTTTAGAATATCACTTTTGGAAGATGATCTCAATACTTATATCTTTGTAAACAAGAAGATAATCAAAATTGAAAGTTAGCAGAACACTCAAAATAGGCACCAATCTTTATTAAAACTAGGAAATAAAGTTGGAGTCACCACTAAAATCAAGCTTCTAGAATATAATAATTAACAAACTATTATGATATAGACTAAAATTAAACTTGTTGAAGCTTAATGGGATAGAGAACAAAGACACTAAAATTTCAAAATAATGTTCAAAAGGGACAAAATGCCTTTTAACATGCAATGCTAATAGTTATTTCTAATAGACTCAATAGAAGTTGAATTCTCAAACCTTAAAAACTTCGTAGCACATCCCCAATGGATTTCTATATTATTGATAGCCAAGATAGTCAGATCAGTGTAGTAACAATAGAAAACTTCACAAGATGAAATACTAATAGTTCTCTACAAGAATTCCAAGCAACACAAGTGACTAAAAGTTTAGTTTAGTCCTTGATAATGGTGTTAGAAGAGTGTTGGTTCCTAGTTATACACTTTTTACACTCGACCTTGCACACTTGAACGAAAATGGCAAGCAATGATGGAAAATATGCTAGTGTGTTATTGTATCCAAGCAAGGCTTCACATCAAAATTAGATCAAATGTAAAAAATGACTTAGAGGAACCTATAGAGAGTATGGTTAACTCTTTACTACTATTGGCTTTACCTAAACCAAGGTGAGAGGACCTATGGGGTAACATTCTCACATGGAGAGATTTATTAATTCAACCTCTATAGGGATTTTTAGCACAAGGAAAAAATATGACTAGAACATAACCAATTTTCACACTTCACCCATGAATGGTAGTCACATGAAATGCATAAATGCTCTAAGTCATAAACAAGCTACTAAAGACATTAGAAATTATGACTTTAATCTTCATTTTGAAGAATCTTCAACAACAAAAGGGGTAAATAAAATAATTCAATTCTAGTATTTAAAGAACAAAGTAAAAACACATTTCAAATAAGCAATATCTTATGCATTTTCAAGACAAATAATACTTATAGTATGTAATAGGGTATATTATTTTCAA
Organism: Torreya grandis; assembly: GCA_037957365.1. Lineage (NCBI taxonomy): Eukaryota > Viridiplantae > Streptophyta > Pinopsida > Cupressales > Taxaceae > Torreya > Torreya grandis. Next base: position 253,687 of record JARHVA010009519.1, read on the forward strand.
CGTAGGATGAGTTAGATGATTAAAATAAGGAGAGTGGCATGTTGGTGGTTTCCAAATAACAAGGTATCTAGTAGTATTTTATTACAATATTCCTTAGTAAAGATGTAGATAAAACTTCAAATACAAGATAATGGTAAACACCAAATGATCCTTGAGATATTAGAACATACGCTAAAACTAAAATCTCAAATACTTTTTTCTACTATATTCATGAACCTAGGGTGTCCTTAAAAGGTATTCAACACATTTATAGATATAACTATAGAAAGGGATTTATAACATAGGTACATGCTCAGAATGACAACTAGTAATGAACACAAACCCAAACATCTAATCAATAGAACATGTAAAACATATTATTACATTTCATTAACAAGATATAGTAAAGAACCACAAATATTTTATAGTGACTTGAAAAAAAATACTATAAACATTAACACTTCAAAATGATGCCATGGGGACAAGCATGGTGAGATTTATCTTTTTACAAGGGAGATATAAACATTCTCTCAAAGCTTGTTAATGGTTGTACAAATGTAACCACCTTAACAAGGGACACAATATCTACACACAAAAGTTGATCCCCAAAAAAAATTGTAGAACATAGACTTGGATAAAATAGATGCCTAAAATAATGACCTAGAACAACCAACAAAAATCTAAGAATAGAGGACAAAACCCCTATGTATACATTTTCAATCCTTTCCAAATCTAGGACTATGTGTTATAATTTATAAAAATTGCATAACAAACTTTTCCAGTCCCATCAAGATGTTCCTAGTTAGAAAATTCTTTTTTCTATGCTTGATATTTTCATCCATTTATAAAGAAATCATTGATACAACTGCCTCTATAAGGAATGATGAGGAATCACAACCACTTGGAGATGTTCTTGACCACTTGTTTGCACATCTAGAGGGAGAAAAAAATTTAAGGATCCAAAAAAACTTTGTCCTCATGTTAAACCACCTAAAGATGCCCCTTTACACCTATTTGGAAGGTGAATTACATGGCAGAGGCTAAACAAACTTTGTTACTATGTGTAACTACCTAGATATGCTAGTGAATTATTACCTACATAGTTGGAACCTCTTAGACAACTACTTTACTTTTGTGCATTCCATAGAACAACCTATTCTTATAATAATGGCTTGAGAATGATCCAGTTATGACATGAAATATAAAATGATCCATGATCATGATTGGAAATATTCACTCTAGAATGGCTCATGGACCTTTTTTTTATGCTTTAGCTCATTTCTTAACCAAGAAAGAGCTATCAATTTTAACTTTTAGACCAAAGCTTGTCATATATCGATATTTGGCATGTCACATTGGATCCAACTAGGCATCTATGGGCTCTAAGAGTGACTAATTTGATTAATCATCTCTAGTCTATACAATTGTCACTTCCTCATATAATTTGGGCCCTTTGAAAAATCTATCTTTACTTACATCATTGGATCTATTCACCCAAGTAAGCACATGTCATTGATCTTGACCTAAAATATCAAATTATAGTAGTTTCTCAATACTCTATCTAACATAGTTACAATGTGTCTCACACTACATTCACTTTGGGCTCAATTTGAAACCTTGACTTAATGTGACCTATTGATTATAAGGTGTATGCTTAACCATGTACCATTGATTAATGGGAACAAGCTCAAGCCTTATCATACATTGTAAGCTTGACCTTTTGAATTTAAACTCACACCATCTAATATTGAGTTCTCAAGAAAATTTGATCCATTAAATCATGATCTAAGGGGTGGGGTGTCATTTTATATTGCATATTCTTAGCCCCAAGGATGTACCACATGGTATTCCCATGGGCTTCTTGTGTACCTTTAGCTATCTAGCTTTGATCATACATCATCAGATCATCCTATTCCATTTAAAAACAAATATCTACTTCATGGGGTCTAAAATTTATGCTCATATGACTGTCTTGGAACATTTGAATCCCAATGGCTACTTATTATGGCTTAAAGTTAACATCTACATGCTTGTCAAAAGATGTCCATGAGACCATCATATTTTTAATTTGGAAATTTATTTGGGGACTTTTTTAAATGGACATTTGATTAGTAGGTTATTTGTCTTTGGCATTCTTATTTTATTTGACACTTCTACTCTAGGCTTTTCTTCAGCATAATTGGCCCACAACAACTCTTTTGAGCATTCTGTCAGGATAATTATCATGCACAAAATATTTGAGACAATTTCTAGGAAGGGTTTTGACTTCAATTTTTTCTTAAAATAATTGATTCTTTGACCCTTTGTCTTCATCAGGACAATTGTCTCAAACATTTTATCCAAAATAATTTCCCCACAAAAATTGAGATTTACAATTTTTCTAAAGATTCACCTTCAGTGGAACAATTATTTCATACATTTTATCCAAAACAATTTCCCTAAAGAAATTGGTCTATTATAATTTTGCCAAAGGAATTGGACCTTTGTAATTTTTCCAAATTAACTAAGACTTAGCTCCTTTTATCTTTTTCAAGATAATTATTTTTGAAATTTTATTTGAAATAATTTCCCCATAGAAATTAAACTTTGTACTTTTATTTAATATTTAAAATTCTTCCAGACTTTTTGCATGGGAAAAATGACTGAAGGAAATAGGACCTCTACTCTACAACAATTTTTTTTAAAGTTCCCTTTGGGATTTTGGAACATACCCTTTGGAATTTTTGTTAAGGGTACTTGCCCTATAGATTTTCCCTTTGGCCTTTTGAAAAGGTCATTTAGATCTATTGAAAGTGCCTTTTAGACTCATTGAAAGTGTCTTTCACCCTCCAAACATATCCTTTAAACTTTTTTAAAGTGGCCTTCAAGAAATTTAAAAGGGAAAAATACCTAAAGGAAATGATCCTTCATAAAAGATTTAAAGCAAAAATGACCCTTCTACAAGTGTCCTTAAGAAATTTTACAAGAGAAAAATGCCTAAAGGAAAAGACCCTTCAAAAATTTTACAAAGCCAAAATGACCTTTCAGAATTTTTGTATATACTTTGGCCAAAGTAAATAAGTCCTTATGATTCTTTTAGGTTTTTTGTGTGGGAAAATTTCCCAAAGGTTAAGTTCCCTTTAGAATTTTTACCATGGATAAGAAGTACGAAACAAATAAGACTTTGCAATTTTTTTGAAATAAAGAATTTTTGACAGGCCTTTTATGCGAGCAAAATACCTGAATGGTAAGTGCCCTTTGGACTTTTTTCCAAGGACAAAAATTCCTAAACAAATGACCCCTCAGATATTTTTTGAAATGCCTAGCCCAATGCAAAATAAGATATTGAATTCCTCTAGACCTTTTATACAAGACAAAATGCTTGATGAAAATAAGTCTTCATACCTTTTGTCCAAGACAAAAATCTCAAAGACCTATTTCCATTAGATATCATGTTCATGTAAAAGTCCTAAAAAAGTCTAAGGGAAAGACACATTCACCAAGCAAAGAGAAGATTAGGACTTAGCCAATTTTTATATGAACTTGACCTTTCAAAAGAACACTTTGATATGAAAGTTTAGACTAAGGACATAGTCATTTACACTTGATAGGGGCCTACTTACTTTAGTGAAATTGTAGGAAATAGTAGGGCCTACTTGGCCCATTAGGCCTAAAATGGATATGTGTAGGCCTTTGCATATAGGTTAGAGAGTTATACATGATTTTTAGCTATTAGATATTGAAACCATCTATAAAAGGAGTGAATAGGGCATTATAAAAGTTGTCATAAGGATAAAACCTTAGTTACTAATAAGATATTGTTTTATTCTTTTTAGAAATTAGGGGTCTAATTCCTAATTAAATAAAGGGTCTAAGTATAGTAAACTAGTAAATAAATATGCTTTGATTAACCTACTAATTTGTGGAAATAGATAAAATTTTACCTTTTTCTAAATATAGCAATAGGAAAGAGAATATTCAACTTAGCTTATTTTTTACTATTCTAGACTGAGATGAAGTCTAATACTGGAGGAGTAGGATTGGGAGATAGGATAGAACATGCCTATAAGCTTTTTTTTCGAGCTGGATAGTAGCACTATAATGTGGACACCCTGTTATTCAACACTATAGTCCTTATCTAGTTCTAGTGTGTTGATGTTAAGATCTTTCTGGGTTTTGTTCAGAATGTCTATGTTACTTTGTCACTAAAATTTTAGGGTCTAATAACTCACATAGCTCACTATGTTCTTATTTCAATATTTGATCCTCAAAGAAGCTCTTGGTACTTAAACGTGAATGCAAACTTGGGAAAAGAGAGTGGGGGTTAGTGTGTACAATATATGTTAGATGCACTTCACACCCTATGTGTGGGCATGCTTCCTACATACCAATACTCTGAAGAGGGATCGAGCTAATGTAGTTCTCTCATTGAAGTTCTTGGTGAAAATATTATGTGATGTATGAAACTAAATGTGAAAGTGGACATAATTTGGATGATTAGGGACTAGTCTGAATGCTTGAATGATCTTATAATAGTATTGGAAGGCTGTATGTAGAGAATAAGGAAGAGTGCTTAAGTGTAATTTCTTGTATGCTTGCTTCTTTCCTATGAATGAGTGCCAACCATTCTAAATGGATAATGAATGGCCTTTTATCTAGAAATTAATGTTTATGGGTTAGATGATCTTGTATTAGGCCAATAGGGGAAAAAATAAAGATTTGGTAAAATATGACTGTTTGAGTCTAAAATGGATTTGGATAATAGCACCAGAAACAAGACACCATACATTTCAGTGCTAGTGTCCAACTTTGGTGCTAATGTCTTAGAAGGATGAGACCTAATGGGATGGAACTGGGTTTAATAAGGCTACTTGGGTCTCATAAGGCTAAGTTTAGGAAGTTACAAATGACTAGTAATCAATGAAAATCTAGATGAGAAGGGTTGTGTGAGAAAGAGAGAGGACCTATAGGTTAGGTGCAATTAGCCATGCCTAATTCATTAAATTTCACATTTTATATGACTACATTCCCCCCTGCACCCCCCGCCCCCCCGCTTTATTCTAGTAATGTAATAAATTGAAATATTAGGATAAAGGAAAAATTAAAACATACCTAAACTTACCTATTAAGGGAGAATCTCATGACGCTTGTGTGATGTTGGATGTACATAGAGATAGCACAGTGTCAAGTATGAATCTAAAAATGAAAACTAGATCAGTTCTTACTAGATATGCTATATCTAAAATAACAATGTACAAAATCTGAGTAAGGATAGAGAAAGGAATGAATACACCTCATCAATTACATGAACCAATACTAAACCTATTATGATGTTGAGTAAGGCTGAGTAATACTAGATGTGTTGAGTGATACTATACCAAAATTTATATCATGAATGGAGTTGAGTGTTCAATTCCCTAGAAAGTGGCTCAAGAATGCAAAGGCTATCCCTTTGGTTCCATCATCACCTACTAAGTGAAGCTAGATGATCTTGAATTTAATAATGGATGCCTAGAATATGTGTCCAATCCCTCTAAATAGGTGGCTCAAGAATACAAAGGTTAGAAACAAATTTGGCTCTATCATTGACCCATGATGTGAATCTCATGAAGTAAAACTAGTATAGAGTGGATGTCATATGAGATGGATCCTAAAGCCCATGAATGTACTATTATCTGATAGCTTGAATATATGCTAGAAATGAGGCCAATCTTTTCCATTTTGAAAGATGGAGGTTAGGCTTGTATGAACGCCGCTCCAAAAATGATATACTAGGCTTATATGAAAGCCAAATTAGGAACTTAGGCACTCAAAAATATAAATTTATAATAAATTTCAACTTGAATGTCATGCCAACCACCTGTAAAGGGAGTAAGGCACACAACTATTGAGAATGCCTAGAATAAAATGAACTCAGAATTGAGAGAGAAGATCAATATGCCATGCACATTACCTCTAATTATTGATGTCTAGAACATGGATTCTAATTTGGAATTTATACAAACTACCTAATATGAACTAGAAGTGAGAGTCATCATGCCATGCATAACAACCCACTTGTATATGAGAAAATTATATTTGAAACTAATAAATTTGACTGATCTAAAAGTACAAAAACTATCCCTAAACTAAACTTTTTGTTTATTTCTAAAAACCCTAAGAATTTTACTACCTAGATAATAGTGCCAAAATTTGGACAACTATGTTTTTGGTTCTAATATCTATTTTTGGTGCTACTATCCATTTCTAGTGTTATTATCTTGTGTGAAATTTGACTATTGATCTAAAACTATGACTATTTTATAATTCTAGTTTGACCAGTTTGACCTCTAGATTTTATGCTAAGTGTTTTGAATGTTGTTGTTTTGATTGTTAAGAGGTTTCATCTCTATGAAAAACCCCTATTTAGTTCCCCCTCTTTTGAGGGTAGGAATCATGAACCTATAATGATTTCCCTCTAAAAAAAAAAGAGTCCTACAAGTGTGTTAATTTATATAGATATATCATTAATATTTTGACAAGATGTTTTGTGGATATATAAATGTTTGTATTTGATATATTGTTAGATCAAAATGGATATGCCTAGATATATATATAACAATGTATAATCATTTTCATGATATTTAACTAGATTTTTAAAAGTTAGATTTTAGTTGTTAGTTGGAGGGATGAAGCATGATGTCCATCATGGCATCCAAGAAAGCAAGGTAAATGCATTATATGGATCATGGCATTGCACACATTTGAGGATCAATAAAAGAAAACAAGCATGCAAAATAAGAATAAACAAGCTATAAGCACATAAAAGAATGGCCAAGTGGCCAAGAAAACAAGGGACATGGGCACATGTCACTCAAACTAGAAGACAAGCATGAAAGGCATGTTCAAATTCCACATACACATACAAGTGAAGTAAATAATGTTGGAATAAGGGCCACAAACACATGGAAGAGTACAAAAAAAATACATTGGAAAATTTCTTAAGTCACACACATGAATAGAAGTAAAGGACATTATCAAATGTCCTAAGGCACAAGAAGGAAACAAGATGGAATTGGAAATGTAATCAATCAAACTACACTAAAAAAGTAGAGAAATCATGTAAATAACTAAGAATAAATACAAACAGATATAACTACTCAAAACAAATGTGAAAGTATGCATAACATTTATAGTATAAGACTAGGTATATGCTAAGAGATACACAAGTGCTAGATAATAGTGAAATGTTGATATAGAGATCTATGTAAGCTATAAAGTAATGTACATTAGCATGATAACTCAAAGTGTTTAGTGTAATAATGAAATAACCTAGATGGTTTAGTCATGTATAAGATGCCCTTAGTAGGTGTATATATTATTGTGTGTCTCAAAATGTAGAAGTAAGAATGCCCCCTCTATAGGTAGAATGAATCAATCTTGTATCTAGATATCACTGCACACACTTTAAATGAATCAAGTGAAGCATGGTAATGTATAAAATTGACATACAATAGAATGAAATAGAAAATATAAGTCCTAGCATGACAATAGTAATGCAAAACATGGAGGATACATACAATCAAAATGTTTTCGGTGTTTTTGATATATTTTAATGTTTTTATATTTTGAAATATTTAAATTTATATACAAGTAAGCTGGGGGAAAAAATAATAATTGATGAGTCTCGAATTAGACTCCCTATCATGGTGTCCTATGTCAAACAACTGAATCATGCATGATCGTGAGGCATAAGTGTATGTTTGAGATTGTGAAGCTGATATGTGTGTATAATGTAACTACTCTAAAATATTTGAAGTGGAAACCAAATGTGGGGTGACCCTATAACTTTGAGAAGTAGATGTAACTATAGGGCTCTTAGGGACGCATCTAAAAGTAGGAGAAGAAGCTCTCAAAGTAGGTGCTCTCTATGTAGCTGTATGAGATCACAATATAACTACTCAAGGTGTGAACACTATAGCTAGAAGCTATCTAGAATCTTGTATATATGGGGGTGTATGAACCCATTGTATTGGTGATGAGTGTCATTCTTGTGACTATATCTGAAGTGGAAGTCAAACTACAACTAGAGAAGAAACTAAAATTGGTGACAAAATTATAACTGGTGACTATAATTTGGTAGATGGATCTAAACTGGGGAGTGGTGACTCATAAGGAACTCCATCAATTGTAATAACTTGATTAGGATGAATGAATTTCATGCATATATGAAATTTAGAGGGTAATTCTCAGATTTTTTGAATCCATGGGTGACCAAGTAGCATATCAAAAACTCCTACACCAGGCACTATAGTGAAATGTGGGGTCACACATGTGGGACCAACCTCTATAAGAAGTGTAATCTCACCCAATGAACTCTATATGTGCCTACTAAACCCACTAATAACTCTATATATAAGAGTGATATCCTATGATGAATAACCCAACTATAGTAATAATGTAATGGTGCACATGTTGACGTTAGAACCATTATCGATAAGAACACTATGAGTGGGATGATTATGAATATGTTCCCTGATAAAAAGTGCATCGTATATTTTATCATTGTCTATAATATTTTAATCTAAGAATGATATATAAGTTATAACTAGAGCTTTGGACTCATACACAAATCATACCACTCAAAGGATGTGACTCAATTTAAGATGCCTAGTATGTATTAGGTGGAGGATGTGTATGGTATGCATGGTGAACCCCTTATGTATCCCATTTCTCTTTTTTATAATGTTTTAAAAATGGATCTAAGAATATTTTAAAAGATTTATCTTGTGTTGGCTTTCCCTTTGGAGTCTCAACTAAAGTACCCAAATCAAGAAGATTATCATCTATCAAGTCATGTATCTTATGTCACAAACTGATGCATCTATTTGTAGTATGGCCTGGTGCCCTGTGAAAATCACGTAATGAGCACTGATCATATCCCCATGGAAGAGGTTTTTTTTCATCTACTTCTCAAATAATATGGAGGGATATGATGTTACATTCTAATAATTACTATAAAACCATAGCTAGAGAAACTAGTAGATTGGTGAATGCATGATGAGGTAGTGCTGATAAATCCACATGCTAAGGGGGATATAAAGCCACATTGACTATTGGTTGAGTCTAATTTTTTTTTTCACTAATTTTGACCTTGTATAAGACTTTGATGTTACTCTTATTAGTTGTGTCTATGATACTTAAATACTTGAGTTTGCCCATTGAAATTAGCTTCACTTCTCATTTCTTTGGCGTATGACATAATTCAATGAAGGAAGATAATATTTTAAACATGATTGATTCATGAAGTGATATAAGAAGGATTTGTTTGAATATATCTTGTAATTCTTGATATACCATGGGGATATTCATCTTAGCCAAGATGGTCTTATACTGAAGAACATAGTCTATGAGGTGTTCATTAGGTTTTTATTTTTGTTGTGAAATCTATGAATATGAAACCTTATATCTAATGTTGATACTAAAATGTGCTAAGAACATGTCTACTAAAGGATTAAAATCTATGACCAATTTATTTGGTATACTATAAAAACATTGTAGTGGATAATCCTTTAGGCTCCATAAATATAACTTGGTAAGTAAGCAATCATTGAATATATAATCCAAGAATGCTACATGAAATACTCTCAAATGTGTCTTTGGATCAACCTTTACATCATATATATTAATCTTATGTTGAGCAAAACTATGTGGCAAGGGTATAAAAGTAATGTGGCATGCCAATGGTGTATGTAGTAAATCAAAAGAATCCAATGCCTGTGTAGGTCTAGTAGCACCTTGCTCAAAAAAATTCACCTTAGATTGAAGAGATATTATCTCTTACACAAGGTATAACACATTAGGAGATAGGGATGTACTACCTATAGCAGGTGGCATAGAATAAGGTTGGGATTCTATAAGGGGTTGTTGTGACATAGTTTCTCCTATAGTGTCATTTACAATTGGCTACTCTGTGGGACTAGAAGACTCAACTTGTTTATCCTTTTTGATTTCCATGATGGATTGAAAAATTAGTGTATGGTCTTTGGTCTATTCCCTGAGTCTATTTCTAAAACTTTGTAGAACCAAATCTTTATCTAGAGCTAGTTCATTATCAATAACTAGTAGATCTGGATTAGTAGCCTAGTGTGGTTGAGCATGAACATTAATGTGTAAATTATCATTGTCATTTTCATACTACTCATTATCAAAGTTATCTTCATTTAAATTAGTGCAATTTTGATGTGTAATATCTATAGCAGGGACTTTTTCTAGTTATTTATCCATAGTATCTGATCTAGTTGAAGGGATCTGGTTGAATTTAGGAGGGTTGCCACTAAGTCTTGAACTTCATCTTGAAGGAAGAGATGTAAAGAACTTAGGTGGCATAAGGAAAAAAATTGGATGATAGTATCAAAAATTAAATTGATATAATCTAAGTAAGGAATTAGAATATGCATGAAAAAGATACAGAACTTCAAAACATGTAAGGTGATACCTCAACATGTAAAAAAGAGCTAGTACATACAACTAGGGATGTTTAAAAAATATTTGTGAAAAATACAATGAATTTTTGAATTTGAAATTTATTTTCTAAGTTTGATATGCAAATAAAAATTTTAGAAAATAATGAGAAAAGTACTAGAAATTAACTAAGAATGTATTTGATGCAACTAGGGTTTTAAATGATTTTTTTCAAAATTAGTGAAGTAATTTGAAAAATTTATAGAAAATTTGTAGTTTTAATTTTGAAATTTTTTATAAAAAATCTAAAAATACTCCTAAAATTAGCAATATATTTTTCCTACTAGTTTGAAACTAGTTTTGTGCAAAAAGGACCTAGTATGTGCAAACTAGGGTTTGAGTGAATTTATTGAAACTATTTAAATTAATTTGTAGTTTTTTTATTTTAAAATTTAGGAAAAATCAAGAAAATATTTCAAAAAATTAGAAATAATTAGCCTTAGGGTTTATAGGATTTTTGTGCAAAATTTGAAGTAAGTCAAGTTCACCAAATGTTTTATCATTTTAGGAAATTAATATTGTTTAATTCATAATTAAATAAAGGGTATGAGTATATTAAATCAATAAGTAAATATGCTTTGATTAACATACCGATTTGTGGAAATAAATAGTATTTAACCTTTTTCTAAATATATCAATAGGAAAGAGAATATTCAACTTAGCTTATTTTCAACTATTCTAGACTGAGAGAAAGTCTAATAATAGAGGATTAGGATTGGGAAATATACTAAAAAAGGCCTGTAAACTTTGTTTTTGAGCTAGATAGTAGCATCATAAAGTGGACACCCTATTATCTGACATTATAATCCTTCTTTGGTGCTAGTGTCATGAGGGTAAGAGCTTTATAGGTTCTATTCAGAATGTTTGTGTTACCCTATCACTAAAATTTTAGGTTCTGGGACCTCATGGAGCTCATTGTGTGCCTATTTAAATATTTGATCCTATTATGAGCTCTTATACTTAAATTTGAATGCAAACTTGGGAAAAGAGAGGGTGGGTTAGTGTGTAAAAGATACACTAGATGCACTTCACATCCCATGTGTGGGCTTGCTACTTACATACCAATACTCTGAAGAGGGATCAAGTTAATATAGTTCTCCTATTGAAGTTCTTGGTCTAAATACTATGTGATGTATGCAACTAGATGCAAAATTGGATGTACTTTGGATGACTAAGGACTAATTTGAATGCTTAAATGAGCTTGGAATAGTCTTGTAAGGTTGTATGTAGAGAATAGGGAAGAGTATTAAATATAATTACTTGTATGCTTGCTTCTTTCCTATTAATGAGTGTCAACCCTTATAAATGTATAATGAATGGTCTTTTATATGGAAACTAATGTTCATGGGTTAGATGAGCTTGTATTAGGCTAAGAGGAGAAAAGATAAGGATTCAATAAAATCTAACCATTTGAGTCTAAAGTAGATTTAGACAATAGCATCAAAAATAGGACACCCTAGGTTTTAGTCCTAGTGTCCAAATTTGGTGCTAATTTCCTAGAAGGATGATACCTAGGAGGATGGATATGGGTATCAAAAGGTTGCCTAGGTCTCAAAAAGCTATGTTTAGAAAGCTACATATGATTAGGAATCAGTGAAAACCTAGTTGAGAAGGGTTGTGTGAGAAAGAGAGAGGACCTATAAGTGAGGTGATATTAGAAATTCCAAAATCATCCAATTTCACATTTTATATGAGTACACTTACCTTTTTATATAGTCTAAGTAAGCCTGACTGAGACCTATAGGCAAATTTAGTAGTAAGAAGTGAAAGTGTAGAATATTGCATAGAAATGGGGTAAATATATGAAAGGTTTTATTTCACGTGTTTCTTGAATAGTCTTAAATTTCCCATTTATGTAAGGTAGCCTTTGAGATAGAAGGATCTAAGTGGCTTGCACAAGCCTATTACGCCTAATAGGCCTAAATAGACCAACACCTAGAATTGAAGACATGCTTGTTTGAGACTATTGAAAAATTAAAAACCTTAGCAAAAAGGAAAATTAGATATATCTATGGTTATAAAAAGACTCAGAATCTCAGATGAAAAAATAAATAGTAAACCCAGACCCTAAGGGTTATATAGGTCTTACTGTGTATAAACCTTAGGGTAGACGAATGAAGAGTGTGTAGAGGATGAAGTGAAGGAGAGCCTAATAATAAGGAGGTTTCCAAAGTGGAGAAGCATTTTAAAACAATTTGAATTCCACCAAAAGTAAATTAGAGGTGGAAATCACTTAGATATCCATCACCTAATCTCAAACACTCAGTTTTGATAGTGAGTTGTTACCTATAGGCAGTCTTATGAGAAAGGGGAACATAGTTGTATTAAATCACTTGAATGTAGGAATAAATGATATAAATAGGTAATAAATATTCCTTGATTATTTTTAAAACCCCTAACCACCTAAAGATACATTAGAGGCATGAGACTTAGTTCAAACATTCTAGGCCTAAAAGCCATTATGAAGGCCTTTAAACCCCATATCACATTGAGGTATGATGAGACCTTCTCCAATTATAACTAGGACCTTTAAAGTGTGTATAATAATGATAAAAGTCAAAAAATTGGTTTCAATCATAATAAAGCATACAAATGATCAAATTGATCTTTAATCCTGACTCGAGTTACTTGGTCTCAAGCAACCAACTCATGTTGTCTATTCATATGCATACATACTTAATAGAATAAGCACTAAGGGTATATAATCTTAGGGTAATTTTGGAACCCATATGGACTCAACATAAACGAAGGAGTGAGTTAGATTGAGGGGCCTAGGTTTATGAGTGAATGCTAATAAGTTGGCTTACAAAGACATCCTATAGAAAGTTCAAGATTCACCAAATTTTACTCACATCTCTCCACACAAGATGCATGTAACCCTAAGATTTTTAGGATTTTTATGAATTCTATGGACTAAACATCCATGACCATAATTTTTGGATTGGAGGTCTAATATTTATGAACCATCATTAAGATGGTAGATATCTAAAACCCTATTTAAACCCTAGTAATAACCTAATTGGAAAGATGGTGAATAATTGTCATCCAAATATAGTGAAATGACCCTAAAAAAACTTTAAATACAAATTGAAATTATATAATGCCCTACCCATGGTACTAGGTTGTATGGACACTATATGGATTTTTCAAAAAAAAGTATTTTTTCAAGGAATTGAGTAGAAAATAAAGTATAAGTTAGTTTGAGGAGTTCAAAATAATTGGAATTAAAGGTTTGAGACTTTTTTCATCCCTATAAAACACCCTATGCTCAATTGTATACCTATAAATTCCTTTTTAACTCTTAACCAAATAACCAGTCTATAGATGCTAAGAAGAAATGGCTTAGTCAACTAAGACAGGTAAAGTTACATGTGTTAATTACTCAAAAGGGATGATAGCATGATTCAAGATGTCTATTTATACCTATAAAACACCTATCCAATTGTTCTAATAGTTATTTTTAGGTTTCATGGCCATTCAAACCCAAATAGTCAAGTAATAGGCCCTAATAAACCTAATAGACCTACTTGGTCAACTAGAAGAGATAGAGTTTGGTGTAGAGAGGATATTGGAGGAGTTAGTGAAGGGTAATTACTCTTGTAACAAATTATTTTTGGTGATAAAACACTTCTCATAAACATTATGCAATAATATGATAGTTACCTAGCTTGGTCAACATGTACATGAGAGAATTAACCATATTTAGGTATGGTCATGTTATTAAATGGGAAAAAATAAAATAAACTATAACCTTCACCACTCCACCTCAATGCCTAAGGGCTCATTGAAGACTACTAATCAAGAAGACTAATACATGGAGGGAGTTGGAAAAAATATTATAATCACTTATAAATATAGATGGAGTTGACCACAATATTTTATGACCTTTTCCTCTCAACTCCACATAATTATCCCTCTCTTTAAATTCCCATTATACTATATATTTAGGCCTTGATTTCTTGATTTTTATCCCTCACCTGGGTATGAGGAAACTCTACATGGTTTTGTACTTGATAAACCTATTAGACTATTAATAAAATGATGTGTCTTATCCATGATTGGTTTATATTGTGTACATTATTATTTTGATGTGCATAAGTGGTATACATCTCCCCTTTTAATGTCCTTAACAAACCTATATGCTAATGAGTTGTCTTATGCAAGTTATATGAAGTGTTAAAGGTTGGTGATCATGTTTGGAGTGTATCCTAATTGGAAGTTCCTCAAGATAGACCTCCCACTCATCACCTCTATGTTGGAGTCATTTATCATGAAATTTTGATGTATGGGAATCCATTGAGGACCCAATAATGGGTTATTTTTTATCTTATATTGGTCTAATTTATGATAGAGGTCACTAGAGGTCCATTTTTGGAGTCTAGGTTGTTCAAAGGTGCATAAAATTTGAATTTTGGCATTTCCTGCCAAAACCTCCTTTTAAGGAATTCATTTTTTTTATAAGACTTTAAGAGGAATCTTATCAAATTGTGAAGTATTTAGGTTATGATACACATTCCTAAAGAGGATTAGGGACTATATAAGGATCCTAAAAGTTTATAAGTCTATAATTATGGTTCTAGATGACACATGGTACAAAAATCAAGAAAATGAAATGTAATAAAATAAACCATACGTGGGAAAGTTTAAAAGATTAAGTTATGAAAATATTGTAGGCATTTAGGGAGTCAATTTTAGTTATAAGATAGTGTTACCATTATAATATATGAATGGATTATGTATTGAAAAATTTTCATGAAGAAAGAAAGAAAGTTTATGAAAAATGTGTTGCTAAATGAAAGTTGATAGACCTTATTTTTGAGGTTTGTGAATATGTGGATGAATTTATATGAGATTTTTTGATGAAGAATGGAATTTGATAATTGATTTAAATGTGATTTATGGATAAATTATGTTTATTTTGTGAAATAGTCTTCTAAGAGATAGGTATAAGAAATAACCCTACCAAGGTAAAATAACACAAACCTTGTACTTGTGAATTTTATTTGTATACAGATTGATACATGCAAAAGGAATGATCAAAGGTACTTGATAATAGTTTTATTTGTATTTTAAGTATTATTTAAAATTTTTTTAGAATACAATATTTAAGGAGTATCAATATAAGCAACTATTGTTCAATATCATACATTGGTAGACCCTTATTCGGAGAACCACACTTTAAGTGCAAACTATGCTTAATAGAATGACAATGTATTAAAGTTGGTATGTTGTGGAATATATTTATAAATATTTATTATTTTGAATTGATGTTATAAAACTTATGTATAAAAAATAACCACTACAACTGAAGAATGATATCCCTATTTCTTGCATTGAACTTTGACATGGTAAACTATGTATAGACTATTGAGAAGATAGGATCAAAGCATCGAGTTAAATTATTTGGAATGTATTGGTAAGTACATATGATGTAATTTAATATTGATACAACCTTTTTATTAATCAATAATGATTTTATGATCTTAAAAAATTGACACATTAATGGAAACCTCAAAGTCTACATGCTCAGGTAAAGGTATTTTGAGTTTGAATAGTAAGACAATGGATTCAAAGTGTGTATGGTTTGGAAAGTTTCCCTAGGTCCATATAAATCTTATAAACCTAGCTTGGAACTTTTAAAACTTTATTTTCATTCACAGTTGGATTATACCTGCTCTTGGGTTTTGAGTGTTTAGAGAGTTTTTATTCATAAAATTTAGTGAAACTTTGTGAAAGGCTTAAGTGAAATGTGATTAGAGTGATTTTTTGTTTTTCCTTATGTGATTATACCCTTGTGTATGGAAAATAAATATTGTTTGAAAATTAAGCCCTAACAAGCCTAATAGGCCTAAACAACATGATTTAGAGCATTAGAAAAGTGTCTTAAGGAAAGAGTTTTGGATTATAACCTTATGGATAGAAAGAATAAAAAAGAGGGTATTAGAGTTAAGGGTCATATTTTGAGTTAATGAAGTTATATTTCTATACAAATCAAAATAGTCCATAAATAGGGTTCGTAGGATTGAGTGAAGAGTATGCAAAGTTGTTAAGGGAAGGATTTGAGAGTTGAATAGTTTTTGTGAGTTGACGATAGGGAAGAGAGGGTTAATAAAACTTGAATGAGAATATTCATGACCATTGAAACCATAGATTAATAGTTGAATCTAATTACCATTATGTGAGGAATCAAATCAAGAAATAATTTTAAAGGAAGTGAGTGAGGAATAAGAATAAGTGTGAGTTCATTTATATATGATATGCATCACCTTCATATAAAACACTATTACATAGGATACTTACAGTTAGTGGTTTAGTCCATGTTTAGTTCACTAGTCTTGTTAGGAAGTCAATTTTAGTGGATGAATGATCATATTGGTGCATCATCACCCCTTAGATTAGGTTTATTTTATTCATTCTCTCCTTTGTTCACCCCAACAATAGTAGATCTTAGTGAACTAAGCCAAAATAGATGCACTAGAGGAGTTAGCCCTGTAATCTTGAGTTATATCCTAGTCATAGGTCACCTATAGCCTTGGGTTATTCCCATGTTAGTTTAGCCTTAAATGTAGGCATAAAAAACCTCCTTTAAAGGGTGCAAGTTGGAGAGCTAATAGTTAGGGCATGCTCAGTGGGACCAAATTCAAGCATTGGAGATTTCACAACAACATTGTTTTCATCACAATCAGCTTTAAGCACTCACATGTTAGGTTTGCAATCAGAAATTTATGATAAGGGTCATCACAAAGTCCTCATTATAGGGGTAATAAAGGTTATTGTTCATAAATTTCTTTGTTTTTCATATGTTCCATAATGAGATATGGCTACATATGGGGCAAACTTCTACCATACATCTCCTTATTAGCATCCCTATCACACATTTCAGCCTTATGATGCTTACCACCAATAACTTCTTGAACCTTACCCCCTTTATTGGTCATATTAACCTCCTTGGAAGCCCTCTTATCCTCCTAATCAATCATTACAATGTCATGATGTTCCTAATCAACCATATACTTTTTGATACTTCTCTCCTTCTATCCCAAGATATCCCCCTTATAAACTTGTTGTTTTTTATTATCATATTAAACCAAGAGATGATGATTTGTGTTTAGAGATTGATAATATAAAGAAGGAAAGAGATAGATTGAAGGAATGTATTAGAAAATAGAAGGAAGTTAAACACCAATCCCTTGTCCATCATCAAATCACCCTTGTAAACCAAGAGCATATAACCAAGTTAATCACTCCATTTCCTTTCCTTACCTCTATGATTATTGGAGACTCCTTGGTCCATAATTGCTTTCTTGATGACAAGGACAAAAGTATATTTATCTTGAAGCTAGTGGCTGACAACTTGAATTTGGTCTATGAGCCTAACTCCAAATTTGAATTTCAATGGAATGGATCCGCTAGAAGGAAATTTGGCCTCATATAAAACCTAAAACTCACCCTTCATTCTTACATCAAGATTTTAATTACATAAGATATCATTGTTGAAGACTTACCACCTAGTTTTGCCCTATATTTGTATAGTGACTTCATGGACAAATTTGGGGGATACATATCCTTGGATTTTTATTTCATTTTATACAAGTTTTGGTATGATGTAGGAGTCATAATAATACCTAGGACACTCTCTAAATTTCATATTGAGCCTTACACACTAAATACCTTAATGATAGATTGTAATCCACCTCTTATCCCTAATCAACATTTGTGTGTTCTATATCCCATTCAAGATCTAACCATGCCTTATCAAGATCATAAAATAACTTTAGCATAGAAGACTTCGTGGGTTATAAAACAAGACTATTTTATACCTTCCCTTGAAAGCTAACCTTCTCTTATGCATATTCAGATTCAAGAAAAATGTATGGTGTCTAGTTCAGGAGATGTATCAAGTTGTCCAAATTCCCCATCTATCCTCCATACTACATCCCTTCATGAGGATCAAGGCATATCTAAATTTGACAAGGTGATTTAAAGAAAGAATAATAATTTAGTGTCCAATTTTGATACTCCTAATGATCTAATATGGAAGATCACTTTAGTAGATATCAAATAGGATAATGAGGTACTTTTCCCTACCACCCTCTTCTCTTGTGAAAAAAAAACCAAAAAAATTATGTTTAAAAGTGTTGTCATTAATGTTGAGGTCAAGGTTGATGTCATTAATGTCAAGGTCAATATTTATGTCACTAATGTCAAGGTCAAGGTTAATGTCAAGGTGTATCTAGTAAAGAAACATGGTAAATCTTGAAGATGAAACCATTGCATCTTATGGAGGGTTGAAGAATTTATCAATGTCATTACAAGATTGGGAGAGGAATTGAAAGAATATATTATTATTTAAAAATTATTGAGATCACTAACTCATAAGTTTGACTCTAAGGTGTTTACAATATAAAAGATGCAAAATTTGGACAAGCTAGATATGGATGTGCTTCATGGAATCTTGACTACTTATAAGATGAGAATAAGTAAAGGAATACCTCCCAAGAAGGAATAAAATCTGAATGTTGAGAAGAATTCAAAGGCTAAGAAGGTTGATTTTGAGGTATGTTCAGATTTTGATGATGGTAAACTCATAGCTATATTTGATAAGAAGTTGAGGTTTGGCTCTAGTAAGTACAAAGGCAAGTTGCCTTTCAAATGTTTCAACTATGGAAAGATTGGTCACTTTACATCCAAGTGTCCTAAAAAGGATAAGACTGAGCATGAAGAACATGATGAAAATCATGGAGATGATGGTAAGGCCTATAATCCTAACAAAAACAAGGATTTCAAGAAGTATGAAGTTAGGAAAGGAACATTCAAGAACATGAGAAGCTTTTATACTAAAAATGATAACTCCTCTGATGTAAGTGACTCAAGTACATCTGATAGTAATGATGGTAGTAATGAACCTAAACATGAAAATAATTAGACCTTATTCATGTCCATAGAATTATACAATGAGGGTTTCTCAAGTGGGAAATGCCTTATGGTTGCTGTATAATCAGATGAAGAAGAATTTGAAGTATGATATTATCTAAAGAGTATAAAAGGCATGATATGATATTTAACATGGAGAGGTATGTATAAATGTATTATATTATCTAAGGAGCATAAAATTCATGTGAGAAAAGTGTAAAATCATAAATGAGTGTTTCAAGGTCAGTTGTTAAGCTTTAAAAACTTGAGAATCCTAGTCATGATGCTAGTCATATCATGAAGAGTCCTTATGAGAAGTTATAAGTTTGGTATCTTAGTGAGATGAATGAAAAATTGAATAAAAGGATATATGATGTTATTTTATTATTATTATGAGGCTTTAGATCACTCAAGTGAGTCTCAGGGTAAACCTATAGGGGTAAGACTTATAGACCTAGTATGAAACTGGACTATCTTTAAACCCTACATGGCCTAATGAAGCAACATGAGTTGTTTACAATACATATGAAGATTTTTTGTTTTTTTTATTATACGAGATGTTGTATTAACATGTATATAAGGTGGAGAGAACATGGAAAGATAATTTAAGGTTAGTTTCAAGGCCTAATGTGAGCTATAAGTCAAAGCCTATAGAGAAAATAAAGAGAGCATGGCATACTAAGGTATGAGGTTCTATTTACAAGATAAGTAATGACATGTCATTGTTTTCAGAGGTATGTCATGTTTGTTCAAGTATTTTGACCAAATTTTAGGTCAAAATTTGAAGTTTAAGGTAGAATAAGTGCTTTAAGTTTTTCATGTGCACAAAATGGAGGATTCTCAACCTGATAAAGAATTTTAAGTGTTCATTGGCATGTGTAAACTCTTCATGGTAATACAAGATATTCATGGTAGATTTTTAATAGTTCTATCTCAAATTTCTAATCATTGGTTTCTAGAATGAGGATCTAATCTTTATGAATAATCGTTAAGACTATAATATGGTTTAAACCCTTAAAGAATAATAATAGTGACTCAATGAGAAAAAAAGTGATAAAAATGGTTTGGTATGTCTATTTAAGTTATTTTAGGTTGTAATAAACCCTCCCAATACCTCTTCATATTATTGGTTTGTCTGGTGAGTGAGTGGAACCTATAAAAAAGGCCTTATTTCTCAAAGATTTACTATAGCAATCAGTGTTTCTTGAGTCAATGTTTCCAAATGGATGAATATTAAATATTGAGAATTTATATTATGTTTATGGTGGTTTCTTATCAAGTTATATCCCTCAAGTGTTCTAAATTGGTCATATAAGTTGACTTATTGCTAAAAAGCCTAATGGTGCAAATAATGAGAAATTTAAGCATAAATGAGAAGGTGATTAGGGATGTGTTATCATGGATTAGGGATGAATAAAAGTGCATGGAGATAATATTAAATAATTTTAATACATGTTCACAAAAATATAATTTTTTTATATCATTGTATATGATGAAATTTTTGCTCATATGTTGACCTATCTAGTTTAGATGAGACAAGGAGGTACAAGACTATGAGATTTGTCTGCAAGACCAATATTATCATTTGACCATGTTATATTTCTATCTAATATTTTTATAATGATCTCACAAGATAATAAAAATTCATTTAAAGTCTCTAAAATTGTACACACAATTGTGAAAGGTCAAAATCACCATGACTTATCTTCAAGGTAAACTGACAATTCTGGGTAAACAAGTTACAATGATGAGTTTGAGGCTCTATGCCATAATTTGAAGTATATAATGAATTTTATGTTGTTTTTTAGAACATATATGTCCTATCCATTATTTTTATAATATTTTAGAGTTAGTGAAAGTTTTTTAAATGTAGAAGATAAAAGGGGTTGACTGGTTCAGGTTTGACTATGTGTACTGAAGCCAAAATATTGGTCTACATGACCAACATTTGTCATTATAACTTATGATACTTATAATTTATAGTGATATAGATATATAAAATAATGTATGTAAGGTTTTATAGGTCATATTAATTATTATTTTAGGTTTTGAAGATCAAGTTTGCATGACTGTGTTTTGAAGCTAGTTGATAATTCTGAGTGGGCTACTTGCAAAGGAGGGTTTGAGTACTTTTTACCTATGTTGGGAAATTTAAATCAGATGTAAATTTACATGAGATAATATATATATATATATATATATATATATATATATACACACACACATAAATATATGATTTTTTTCCATGTTTTCCTGGAAAAGTTGTGTTTATGCTTTAGTTATTTAAGATAGACTTTATGGGTATGCACATGCCTAATGTGAATAGTACTAATGGTGTGATCCAAGTAGTGGTTTGAGATAAAAAGTGTTGTGAATAATATATAAGATTATAAGTGATGCATTTGAGTGTTTTATTTTATATTTATATAATGTGTGTATTTTTAAAGTGTTCTAAGGAAAACAAAGTGTAACGTGTCTTAGAACAGACCTAATGGGATTAGGTCACTATGAGACCTAAAGGTGAGATAAGGAAAAATTGAGATAGGTAAGACCTAAATAGACTCAAACAAAATTTTATATATGTATATTATATTTTCTAAAATAAATTTAATTTCATACCTAATAGTTTAGGTGTGTTTGGTTGGCTAAGAAGGATATTAAAAAGTGACTTGTATAAATACTAGGCAATTTTAGGCCTATTGGTGTGTGTAGTGTGAAAGAGAATAAGATAACATATTAATGAGTATAAAAAGGTATTATATAGCACAATAATATCATATATTAATATTTTAAATATAATATGTATATGAGAATCAAGGTCATATGACCTAATCAAGTTAAGAAGAGAGTTAATTGAGCGAAGAAGGCTAGAGGCCGATTTGAGAGGGATAAAAGTGTGTGAAGATATTAGGAAGGAGATAATTATATATTGTATGAAAAAAAGGTATTATAAATGTTATAAAGTGTTTTATGTTTTTTATTTTATGTTGAGTCATCTAAGGGTTTGGTACCTCCTTACAAGTGAGTACTTGTTAAAGCCTAGTTGAGTTGGTGCTTAGCTAGTTGGGGTTGGTGATCCATGTGAAGTTGGTGCTTCATTATAATTTATGTTTGTCTTATATGAATTTAATAAATTTTAAAATATTATTGGGTTTTCATCCCCTTTAGGTTTTTCCACATATGAGTTATGTTATCTTGTGTTATTATGTTTCATGCTTATATAGTTGATTACTTATGCATTGTTTGATCCACATGCTTGAATGAATGTTCATGAATGATTAAGTGAAATTAAAATAAATTTTTTAAAATAATAATTCACCCCCAAATCATTTATTTTTATTCCAACATTTTTTATCATATTTTGGTCCTTTTAAGTAGGTCTAAAAGCCTAAGGGGAGATCCTATAAGCAAGTATGGCTAGTTAGAAAGCTCAAGGTGGTTTCTCTACCAGTAAAGATCCATTATTTAATGGATATAATTATAAATTTTTTAATATCAATATAAATATATATTTAATTTCTCAAGGTCATGATATTTTGTATTCATTTGTGGATGGTTATAGTGCTCTTCTTATTCCACCAGCTGATGTAATAGGTAAGAAATCTAGTGAAAATAATGCTAAAGAAATGAATGATATTATTTATGGAATATTAGATATATATTGTGAATTTAATGTACTATGAATAATATAAATAAATATGGGAAAAAATGAATATTATATATGAAGGAGACACCAACGTGAATATGGCCAAGTTACAGACCCACCAAAGATAGTTTGAAAGATTGAAGATGAATGAAGATAAATCCATTGCATATTAATTTTTAAGGGTTGATGAAGTTGTAAATGTAATTATAGGATTGGGAGAAGAAGTTAAATAATCTAATATTATTTAAAATTTATTTATACCACTAAGTCCTAAGTTTGACTCTAAGGTGTCTGCACTATAAGAGATGCAAGATTTGGACAAGCTAGAGATGTATGGGATTCATGGCATCTTGAATACCTATGAGATGAGAAAAAATGAAGTATAACCTCCGAAGATGGAAGGAAATTTCAAATTTGAGAAGAATTCAAAGGACAAGAAGTTCAAGGATGAGGTATGTTTAGATGTTGATGATGATGATGAAATCATAGTTATGTTTGTTAGGAAGTTGAGTTTTAGTTCTAGTAATTACAAAGGAAAGCTTTATTTCAAATGTTTCAATTATGGAAAGATTTCTCACCTTACATCCAAGTTTACTAACAAGAATAATATTGAGAATGAAAAACATGATGAACATCATGGAGATGAAAAGAAGGCCTCTAATTCTGATAAAAATAAGGATTTCAACAAGTATGAAGATAGGACAGGAACATTCAAGAATAAGAGAAAATTCTATACTAAAGAAGATAACTTCTCTTATGCAAGTGACTCAAGTGCATCTGATAGTGATGATGGTAGTAATGAACTTGAACATGAAAATAATGAGACCTTATTCATGGCTATAGAATCAGACAATGAGTGTTACTCAAGTGGGAAAGGCCTTATGGTTGATGTATAATTACATGAAGAAGAAGCTGAAGTGAACCTTGAGGTAAAATTGGTGACCTAGAGGAATTAAAGTTACAAAGGATAAATAATCACAAACTAAGATCATTATTTAAGGACTATGAGGATCATATTAGATCATCTGAGGAGAGGCTGAGTAACACTTATATTGAAGAGATCTTTAATCAAGTTGAGGTACAAATGGAGGTAGTCAATACAAGCCTAAAGGTTAAAGAGGAAGAATGCACTAGGTCTAAAACTGAATTAAAATCTATAAAAGCTAAGTTAGATCAAGCATATATCAAGGTGAAGATATTTGCAAAGTTTTAAAAGAGAAACAAGGCTCTAGATGACATGGTGAGTAGTTACAAGTTTACAAGTGATAAGATAGGTCTTATATTCAAAGAATACCGAAAGGTGGTAGCTCAAGTCAAAGAGAATGTTATTAAATACAAGAAGGACAACTTGAAAATACCTATCAAATAGCCTAATGCTATGAGGTATGCTATTCCATTCAATGGCTACTATTTAATATGCAGTCAGTTTGGTTATAGAGCAAGAGAGTGTAGAAGACTCTCCAAGAATGAGTACTCATGGGACTATGGAAGCAATAATGGTTCACATCAATTAAATGGTATGTATAAGGTGGTATTATATAACTTTCATAATATAGGACACATTACAATATTCTATCTTAACAGAGTTAAAAGGTCATCAAGTCAAAATAGGAGGTTTGAAGTACTTAGAGTGCAAGAAAGAAGGAAAATGAATGTATGGAAACAAAAGATAGTAAATATGAGTCATGATCAATCTACAAGTTGAAGTGAACTATTTGTTATGATAGAGTATGCTTTAGATGTAAATCCAATTCATGAACACCTGTAGTCAACTTACATTGATGATCAAATGATTGATTCAGATATCAAGCCTATAGTGTCAATCAAATACAAAAGAATATTGAAATATGTTTAGTCTTTTGAAACCATAGATATCTTAGAATCTCATAAACTAGTTTTCTTTTAGTTCTCTATGGAAAGGGGTGACTTAGGTTTTATGAAGAAACTCTTATGTTTGTGAAATCATGGTGGATGTTTGGTTTGAGGGGGAGATATTCCAGTTGTTGACTAAGTTTGATCTACATTGAGAAGTGGAATTATGTTCTAAATTCATCTAAAGTAGGTATTCATGAATTAATGGCAAAAAATTTCATGTTTTTCTTTATAACTTATGTTGTAGTAAGGTGTGATTCCATATGGTAGTTTGTTGAAGAACCTTTGTCATTAATGTTGAAGGAAGAGAAATTTTAATAAGGGAGTTTGAATAGATTGGGGGAGATGAGAGTGCTCAAATTATAAAATATTTTTCCATCAATGACAAAATGGGAGTTCTTTGAGAAGTGTTTTCATTAATGTCAAGGTCAAGGTTGATGTCAAGGTGCATCTAGTAAAGATGAATGTTGAAGTGCAATGTGACAAGGAATACATGTGTTAAGAGATAATTTTAAGGAAACCTAATGATTATTTTGGGGTTGATGGAAAGGTTCAGTACATAATAAGCATGTTTGAGTACCAGTCCTTGATACAAGGTTCTTGAGAACCCTAGTCCTAAAAAGCATAGTCATATCATGGGCATGTGCATAATGAGAATGGAAAGGTATGTACATAGGTATCGTATTGTCTAAGGATCATTAAAGTCATGTGATCAAAGTGTAAAATAATAAATTAGTGTTTCAAGTGCTTGAGAAGCCTAATCATGATGCTAGTCATAGCATAAAGAGACCCTGTGAGAAGGTATAAGCTTAGTGTCCTAGTGAGATGAATGCACAAAGGCATAATATGATATATAAGGTTATTTTATTATGATTATGAGGCTTTAAATCACTCAAGTGAGTCTTAGGTTAAGCCTACAAGTGTAAGACCTACAGACCTAATATGCAACTAGACCATCTTTAAACCCTACTTGGCCTAATGAGGCAACATGAGATATGGACAAGACATATGAATATTTTTTGAAATTGTCTGAGTATGTTATATTTTTTATGATCATGTATATAATGTGGAGAGAACATGAAAAGAGACTTGAAGGTCAGTTTCATGTCCTAATGTGACTTATAGGTCAAAACTTGGAGAGCAAAGAGATAGAGCATGGCCTAATAAGGTATGAGGTTATATTAACAATTAATTTATGGATAGGTGAGAATTTCAAAATGTATTTAATTTTATTTTAAGCATGTTTACCAAATTTTAGATCAAAATTTGAATATTAAGGCAAGAAAAAGTGCTTTAAGGTCTCTTGAGTGTAAAGAATGGAGGGTTCTCAACTTGATAAGGACATTAAATTGTTCATTAGAATGTGTAACATATACATTTGAACCTAATATATTTATGGTAGATCGGAAAGGTTCCTTTATCAAAGTTACAAGAATTAGTGTCTATAATGAATGGCTAAGATTTATGAATGATTGTTAAGACTAGAAGATGGTTTAAACCCTCAAATAACCCTAATAGTGACCCAATGAAAATGATATTGTTACAAAGTTATTATAATGGTATTTTATGTCTAGTTAAGTTATTGGATTTTTTATTCAACTCTCCCAAACACCTCCAAGTGTGACTAGCTTTTTAGGTGAGTGAGTAGACCCTATAGGAAAGGTCTTATTTCTTAGAGATTCAATGTAGTATTCAAAGTTATTGAGTCAAAGTTTATAAATAGATGAAGGTTTAATATTGAGACTTGTATCTCGTGTACATGGTGGTTTCAAGTAGGTTATATCCATTAGATGTGATAAAATGGTCATATAAATTAACCTATCATTAAAAATCCTAATGGTGCAAATAGTGAGAAAACCATATAAAAATGAGAAGGTGATTAGGGATGGGTTATCATGGATTAGGGATGAATAAAATTGAATCTATATGTTTTTAAATAAATGTAATAGATTTTCATATTGGATATAATATTTTAATATAATTTTATATGATGAAAATGTTGCTTATATGTTGACCTATCTAGTTAAGATGAGATAATGAGGTACAAGACTATGAGATTGCTCTACAAGACCAATATTTTAATTTGAACATGTTATATTTATATCTAATATTTTTATAATTATCTCATAATGTCATAAATATTCATTTAAAGCCTCAAAAAGTGTCTACACAAGTGTTGAAGGTCAAAATCACCATGACTAATCTTCAAGGTAAATTGACAATTCTAGGTAAATAAGTTGTAATGATGAGTTTGAGTCTCTATGCCATGGGATGAAGTATAAAATACATTTTATATTGGTGTTTTTAAAATTTATGTCATATACATTATTTCTATAATATTTGAGATTTAGTGAAAGTGATTGAAATGTTGAAGACAAAATATGTTGACTGGTTCATGTTTGATTATGTGTATTTAAAACAAAATATTGGTCTGCAAGATGACTATTTGGCATTAGACCCTATGATAATTATAATTGAGAGTGATTTATATATGTGAAATAATATATTTGATGTGTCATATTTCATAATAATAATTTTTAAGGTGTTTAAGATGAAGTTTCCATGACTATGTTTTGAGGCTAGTTGACAGTTCTAAGTGGGCTACTTGCAAAGAAGGTTTTGAGTAATGTTTCTATGTGTTGAGAAGATTAAATAATATGTTAATTACAATGAGTTCATGTATATTATGTATATGTATATGTATATATATATATATGTATATATATATATGTATGTATGTATATATATGTATTTATATATATATATATGTATATATATATATGTATATATATATGTATGTATATATGTATATATATTATATATATATATATATGTATGTATGTATGTATATATATATATATATATGTATGTATATATATATGTATGTGTGTGTGTGTGTGTGTGTGTGTGTGTGTGTATATATATATATATATATATATATATATATATATATATATATGGTTTATTTTCAAATTTCTATTTATGCTTCAGTTATTTAAGACAAACTTTCTAAGTATGGATAGGCCTAATATGAACAATACTAATGGTGTGCTCCAAGTCGTGGTTTGAGATAAAAAGTGTTATGAAGCATATAAGAGATTATAAAGGATATATATGAGTTTTTTTATTATATTTTATTATCATGTGTGGAGTTTTTAATTATTCCAAGGAAGACAAAGAATAACGTGTCTTAGAATAGACCTAATGGGATCAGGTCTTTATGAGACCTAAAGGTGAGATAAAGAAAAATAAAGATAGGTCAGACATAAAGGGAATAAAATAACATTTTATAAATTTATATAATATTTAATATGATCCATTTAATGGATAAAATAATAGGGTATGGGTTTTTTGTTGACTAAGAAGGATATGAATAAGTGACTTGTATAAATACTAGGAAATTTTAGGCCTATTGATGTGTGTAGTGTGCAAGAAAATAAGTTAGCATATTAGTGAGTATAATAAGGTATTATATACCATTATAAGAGAATATAATATCATAGATAAATATTTTACATAGGTTATACATATTAGTATCAAGGTCATATGACCTAATCAAGTCAAGAAAAGAGCTAGTTGAGTGAAGAAGGCTAGAGGCTAGTTTGAGAGGGATAGAAGTGTGTCAAGAGTTGAGGAAGGAGATCATAATGTATTGTATGATAACTAAACAAGGTATTATAAATGTTATCAAATTTGTAATATTTATGAGTTGGGTTTGAGTCATTTAGGGGATTGGTGCCTCCTTACAAGTGGGTGCTTGTTAAAGCCTAGCTGAGTTGGTGCTTAGCTGGTTGGCGTTGGTGCTCCATGTGAAGTTGGTGTTTCATTAAAATTGATGTTTATATTATATGACTATATTATTTTAATATATAAGTGGCTTTTCAGACCCTTAAGTTTTTTTGACACATAAGTTGTGTTATATTTTGTTCTTATGTTTCATGCTTATATAGTTGATTGCTTATGCATTGTTTGATCCACATGTTTGAATGAATGCTCATGAATGTTTAATTGAAATTGAAAGAAACGTTTTTAAATAATAATTCACCAACACTTCCCCACCCCAACCCAATACCCATGCATGTTAGCTCATTCATTTTTATTCCAACACATTAAAGGAGGAACCTAAGCATCCAAGTGTGGGGAATAATTGTTAAGATTAATTAATGAAGTGGTAGTTCTCCAAGAGATTGAACATGTTGCAGTTGTAGTTGAATTTAAAGAACACTTTGGATATTGATTAACATATCCATATTGGTACCATTTTTTATCCTAACAAATCATAATGTGAGCATGAAAGGATGTTGAATTATGTGGAGCAACCATAATGGCATGATGGTAAAATTAATGAAGACAAAACATGTGCAACTCCTTATATAGGAAATAGTCATGAAAATAACCTACATAGGACCATTGTTAAATATGAGAACACATAAAGTGAGTTAAAAGATCATTGGAAGTAGTTGTATCATGAATTACTAGGTGAAATATAAGAACTTATCATGAAAACTTGGAATGATGAGGCAAGAAAATAGTTTGAGGTTTAAAATGAAGGTATGACTAATGTTTTAGGGATTAGAGGAGGAAATTGAAGTTTATAAACATAAAAAAAAGATGAGCTAGAGATTTAATGGATTGAAGGGCTCTCATTCTCCATAAAATATGGGAATGACCAAGTTTTAGTAGATCATAAGACTTGTCATGACTATATGGGATATTTAGGGACACTTAATCAGCATAGTACTTCAAAACTAAATGGTAAGGATGATATTAAAATCCATGTTTTTTGAATTGATCATGAAGAGATGGAATTTTGGGAAGACTTGGAGAATTTTTTTTCAAGCTTAGATAGTATGCCTCTACCCCATGACAAGATTTATAAAGGTCTCAAAAATGACACTATAGGAACTAATAATTTTGAGTCTCATGAGTAGAATGAAAACACTAATCAAGGTATACCAATTGATTTGTCATGGTAAACACTGCATGAGAGCATGAAAAAGTAGGATCATCTCATGACCAAGGAATAATTGAAATTTATCATGCAAGGAAGACAAGTTTGGAATGAGTATTATTGGGTACTTAAATCACCTATCCAACCCATGTACCTAGAAATGGATCCTGAAGGTCTAACTCCTCTCCTAAAATGCCATTAGCATGATAATATCTCTAGTTGTAAGTGGAAGTCATCATTTAGTGATTAGTACTTGATTAGACTTAAATCAAGACATAGAAATCAGACCTCATGGTACCACAGTGATCAAATAAATTTTCTATTTGATCCCAAAGGATAAAAGAAATTGATCTCAGGTTAATTGTTGATAGTGTTTATTGTCTTGTTTTAATAAGTGGTCAACACAAGTTTAGTTTGTTACCTTGTTACTTTAGTGTCTTGTATTATTTGTTCTTAGGTTTAGTTGTTGTTTCTTGGTGTCTTTTTTATGTGTTTTATAGTGTTTGTATTCCTAAGAGGTGTCATTAAGTGCTAAGTCTATTTGGCAGTCCAATAAGCTTGCCATACAAGTCATGATGTCATATATGGGTCATCATTATCATGAAAAGTGAGTGGGTTATCTTGAGCATTAGGCTAGTCAAACCCTATGAGTCATCAAAAATGTTAGAAATTTGACCTCCCAAGACAAATTCTAACCCTTGTAACCAAAAAAATTCCCATGACACCCACCCAAGCTTGTACATGGTGACCTCATGCATAGGTGATGTCTTATTTGGTCTTAGTTTGAACATTGTTAACATTAATTAAGGTCTCATATTGTGTCAAATTATGATTCAGAGATACTCATATGTCATAGATATGTTAAGGTCTATTCATGATGTAGCAATGGTCATGGTGATTGTTGGCCAAATTTGGCCTACATACCAAGATCTATCTGATCTAGAATAAGAAGTTAAGTAGTGTCCTAATTAAAGAGTGATCCAATGTCACAATGAATGTATGGACTTTAAGAGAATATCACTTGAAATTTTCAACTTTTGAAACAATTTAATCAAGTTTAAAGTGTGAACTTGGTGATTTTAAAGAGACAAACCATCATAAGCACATCATAGAGAAATGAATAGACCAGTTTGCTTGTGTATTTTATAAATATGCTTAGGAAGCCTCTCAAATCAAAGGATCACATGGACATGAAGTCCCTCATGCCTAAATCATTCTCTACAAGTTTGGTGCCTTGGTTTAATTTATATCTACAAATTTAAGACTTCAAAATTAAGAAAGTAAAGTGAGACATTTACGAGGATGTCAAGATAAAGCTATGATAAATAACCATTTAAATTTAAATGTTCTTAGGTTAAACACAGAGATGACAAGTGTCAAAATATTGGGAGCTAATATGAATATCTAATGGTGAGTGAGAAATATATGATGTCATTAGGTCTTAAAGATCTAATGACATGTATTTAATCATGTAAAATAGATTAACAGTGAGCCTCAAGTTAAAAGGTCATCATAAATACATCAATGACAAGTGTTAATATCTTAGGTACCTATTAGATGGATCAATGGTACACATCAATTGCCATAGCTAGTGGGCCCTAATAGATCAATGAAACATTTTAAATCATACTAAGTATTTTGATAATGAGCAAACGTTAAAGAGCTAAAGCATCTCAAGGATGAACAAGCTCCTCCCAAATGTCACAACTACTAAAACTACTAAATATATCAATGCTACACATTCAATATATGAAAAATAAGATTAGTGGTGTGTAAGACAAGGAACTTAGATTGAGTGCAAGGCCACCAAATAGAATGGATGGAATGATTGTAGGACCCTGGGGATCAACAAAAAATTTCCAGTGTCTTAATATGAGATATCTAGATCAATATCAAAGGTCAAAATCAAAATTGAAGCCAAATATGGTTAAAGTCAAACCAGAATAATATTACAAAGGGATGTCATGGAGGTAGATATCTCAATTTTGATGCATTTGTCACCAGTAATAACATCATGATCATGGCCCTTTTTGCATGCCAAAAAAGAACCAATAAGGAGCAATTGATGCCAAAATAAGATAAAAATGTATTGAATGAGCTATTATAACTATAGCAGTGTCAGAAAGAGATTGTAAAATATTGATCCAGCTATTGTAATAACTTTGATGCTAAAATTTATCTTGAAAATGAATTGATTCTACCATTGTAACCATAAGGAGTATCAATGCAGACCAGAAATGGATTAAAAGGGACCGATACAATTGTTATGGATGCCTTATAGAAGTGATCTTAGGAATTATGATCTTTTTTAAAGGCATCAATGTTATAATATGGAAAATTTAGGTCATTATGCTCCCTTCTCCATCTTTCTACACATGATTTATGTTTTTCTCATTCCCTTATACTATAAATACAATTTTTTAAGCCTTGAAATGGATCCTTTTATTTGGAATGACTAAAATCTACCAAGATTTGTACTGTAACACCTATTTGATGTAATAAATACTAAATTTATCCATTTATAAGATAAATTAAAGTGTGTTTCATGAGTTCATTAATGTGGTTAAGTGAGTACATGTTTTCTTTACCATTCTCTAAGATTTATAAACTTCATGTATTTTTGTTTTTAGTTTTCATACGTCATTATAAGTGCATATATTGTCTATTGGTTAGTGTAGAAGTGATAAACTACCCTCCCATGCCAGGTTGATAGATAATCAATGGCTTATTGTGAAATACTTAAGTGGAAGTTGATCAAATATTGAATGAAGTAATGTTTGGTGGTCTTGAAAGTGTCTTATAGTGTGTTTTGTGAAATTATAAGGATCAAAACATCAAGTCCATCACCTCTCTTTTATATGCTTTCATATATCATTGTTAATCTTTCTCCACTTTTCAAAGCAAGAAGCTAGTTTAGATTTAACATAGGTGATTGACCCAAATGAAAGTCAACCTTCCCCAAAGGTCTAACCCAAGATTAGGTAACCCATAGGCTAGGGTCAGTCCCATGTTGGACTAGCTTTGAGTAAGAGGACATTAATAATCCCTTTGCTCAACTAGGGTGTAACCTAAGAGCACCAATAATGATCCTTGAGTGATAGAAATAGTGTCAATATGTCTTGTGAGGTCAAGCGAGTATCTTAAACATGTTTTGACAATATTAAGGATCTTTTGACAAAGTTAAGGTAATTTAAACATTGTAAGGTTATTGATCCTTATGGCTTTAGGCTTGTTTTAATATTTTCATTATGAGAATGACCTTGATTATCAATGTGAAAGGTGTATAAACCTTTTTCAAAGTCTTGATATGAAGGTATAATTCATTATTCATGATCTATTCATTTAAATAGTTTCAAACTACTCTAACTATGCTAAAGTCATCAACCACCCTTTAAACACCTCATATGAGTCTATATGCCTTATAAAATATTTATAAAATGTGATATTTAAAGTATTTCATTGTTTATAAAGGTATTAAAAGAGTCCCTAAGCCATGACTAGGCATTTCATACCATAAAAGGCACATTATAAAACTCATATCCACCTCCCCACTCAATATATGGATCCCACACATGCCAAAATGTGCCTCT
The DNA here is from genome assembly GCA_037957365.1 of Torreya grandis. Classification (NCBI taxonomy): domain Eukaryota; kingdom Viridiplantae; phylum Streptophyta; class Pinopsida; order Cupressales; family Taxaceae; genus Torreya; species Torreya grandis. Next base: position 287,120 of record JARHVA010009519.1, read on the forward strand.
TCAGCTTACCTACTATAACAATGATTTTTAAATGTCATATGACTCATTTTTTACTTCCCTATATCCTTTAATGGTAGTTTAATACTATAGAAAAGGAGAAAATACAGGAAAAGGGTGTTTATAGGTGTATTTTGTAGGCTGTATTAACCTATCCAATCATTACATACATAAGGAAGTCAAGGGTTATAAGTGAGTTCATACCAAAATTCTAGGATAATTTTAATGGTTAGATAATTTAAAATAGGTTAGAAGTTAACCTCTCCCTTCCATCGATCTCCTTGGCAGTCTAGGTGGGTTTTCAGGTTTTCACTCATTTTATATAAGAGACAAATGATCAAGATATGAAACTTTGGGGAAACTTTGGGGTATATTAACCTTGTTATTCATTTAATTTATTTATAAATACATACCTTATACTTTATAAAAAAATTTAACAATTTGGAAACTCTAGTAAGCTTCTTCACCTATGAAAGGGTTAGAAATGGCAATGGTTTTGGTGTATATTTAAGGTGTTTTTACAAATAAAAGATTGATGTGTGTTCTTAAGGTTCTTATACACAATATACATCACCCTTCACCCTTTGTTCACAAATTTGAAGGTGTGAAATAAATCAAATCTTTTGGTTTATTCCATTTTTAGACAACATATGGAGTTTTTCATGTTGAAAAATCCTTGTGCATAAGATGGGAGAGTTGATAATGTTTTGTATTTGATTATGGGTTCCTTAAAGATTTTCATTCCTTATCTACCTCATAAAATAAATTGTTCTACTAGATAATCAACTAATAATTAAAGTTTTTTTATCTCCAATATGATTTTCATGAGTGGATAATATCTCCTTTGCAAAGTGAAGACAAAGTAGTTGTAGAAGATCTTTTGATGGTGTTTGAGATATACACAATTTATTTATGTTTAGTCACTCCATACCCTTTTTACCTCACTACCTCTTACTAATTTTCTTATATATTAAACATCTCCACCCTCATCCTAGTATACAAGATAAACCTCTCATAGTTATAGATACTTAAATCTAGCCACTACTAACTTTTGACCAAACTTAAGATTGATTCCTATCATCAATTTCAAATTAAGAATATGAATCATTAAATATCCAAAATTGGTCCATGAATCATTCATCAATTCTAATAATCATTTTTAGGTATTCCTATTTGGGACACTAGCCCATACATAACAATAAACTCTTATGGATTCATCCCCAATCACCTTACAGCATGACAACTGATAATTTGGCCTATGGACCCATTAAGCGGGGCACTTAAATAAATATTGAAAGATCTAAAATTATAATCAAAATAAATTATCTAATTAAAAATGATTAAATTTGTAGTTTAATCATCCATTTGAAATTAATGAATATCTAAAAATGGAAATTCTAAAATTCAAAATATCAATCCTTTTCATCATTGCCTTTATGAATTGTCAAGTTCTTCCAAAATATCCTAAAATTTCTAATTTTAAAGCCATGCCTAGTAATTGAAAATCATAATTACGTGACAAATATTAACTCAACTAGAGTTATTCTGAACTCACCTATGGTTAATTTGAACCCATTCGATGTTTAAACGCAACCTTAACTCACCTTGGGTGAGGGTTAATTCTTGAGGTTATAAATACAAAGCCATACCCCTTAATTTCTAAGGTTGGATATTTTAGATTTATTATGTAGTATTTACTGTATAAGTCTCATACAAGTAATGTTACCATGTAAAATTCTTAAACCAAGCAATCAAATCCAAGGTAACAAGGATAGAAGGAGGCAAGCAAGCTTCATTATCAAATAATTATTGATGCATAAGCTAAGAAAGCCATTCAACAAGCCATTTAGATCTCCAAGAAAGGTAGACGGCTATTTATTTTATGTTTTTGTCATGCTTTCATTTAGTTTTGTTACCTAAGCTCTCCCTAGTGTCTAGGCTAAGAGTGTAAGAGTTAGTGTGTTTATTTGATTTTTATTTTTTAGAATAACACCATACTAACCTCCCTTCTTGGATTCCTTGTTCACATAATGGAACACTAAGTGGGACACCACATCACATAAACCCTATAAATATACATTCAAATCATCCTTTAATGATTTTTTGCTTATTTTCCATCTAAATTTCACATTTTTATCTTATCAATTAAATTAAAAAAATCAAAAAATGGTATAATCTCCTTGTAGAATAGTGGAATTGCTCTGTAGAATGGCAATATCACTATGAAAAATGGTAGAATCACTCTACAGAATGGTGGGATCACTTAAAATGGTAGGATCAATTTGAGAAATGGTAGGATAACTAGTTCAAAATGGAAATATCACTTTGAAGAATGGTAGAATCACTCTATAGAATGATGAGATCACCCTACGTATCAATGATATCACTAGGACACGAAGTGAAGAACTTCCAAGGGCTCATTTGGGGTCATTTAAACACCATTTTTATGCTTTGTTTTTTTAAACCACGTGTCTTCTCTTAATTTTTTAGAATATTCTATTATTTTACCTTTAGGTGGAATACATTTTCCACAAAATATATAGAACCACCCAACACATTTTGTAGGACCCAAAGGGTAAAATAAGACATTTAAAACATTCTAATCTACAAATTTCACATTTCAAATTGGTGTTTTAAAAATCTTTTTGCTTAAGTCATTTGTAATTTTTCAAAGTTTTTAACAACAAACATCAAGGGGATCAAATTTAAAAACATATTTTGTTTTGGTGTTATAAAATGAACTTTCATATTAGTTACATACTCCTAAGAGTTTTTTTTTATGCTTATTTATTGAGGTATTTTGTTTAACAAGATGAGTGGCATGTGTATGCCCTCACCCATCCCCTTTACGTAACTTGGGTGACAATAAATTCTCATTATTTGATATTATCGCTTTAGTCCAAAAGCATTGAACTAAAGTAGTAAGGCCCTACCAAAATATGCATGGTTTGGGAGACCCCAAAATAACCCTAAAGTCCTTCCACTTATCTTTATTTTCATGCATTTTGGCTTGTGAATGGGAGTCCATTGCCTCTTCATGAGTTATTTAGAGAATCACTGACCCAAAAATCATATCTCAGTGAACTCCACTCCATGGCAGGGTATATAAATTGAGATTGACCCATTAGGATGCTTATTTTGAGTGATTAAAACAAGCTCCATTAGTGATACTTAGCCTTATAATAGGGGGAAATTAGACATTGCACAACACTGAGAAATTGATGGATGTAGTGGTTATGAAAAGGATAAGAACTTTTCACAATAAACCGGTTGATGTGGATATAAATGACATGATTTCATCTCTAGGTTTTACCACTTTTTAGATCATTTATAAACAAAATGAAAATTTATAGTTTAGACAACCCCACTTGTCACTAACATACTGTTGATATAAGGTGAGTATCCAAAAGTTATATATTTCTATAAAAACTCTTGAGAGAAGAGGGGACCTAAAAGATCTAGTTTTTTAAGTGATTTTACTTTTTGGATTAACAACTTCAAATATTCTCAAGAGTGAGTATATAGACAGAATTCAGTAGTACAATGTAACCTTATCAATTTTAGGATTTAGGATGTTATACTTAGGTGTTATCATAGGATTGGTATTGAGTCAAAACTATTTGGTTATCATATTATGTCCAAAACATCACTCTTTTGTTTAAATAGGCATTACACTATCCATTTGCTATCATAGCTTTGGATTAGTTATTTTCCAAACTTTTGTGTGTGTTACTTCTTTGAAAGGGTATCATTATGTTACCCATTTAATTCTAAGTTTTTTGCCATGGAGTTTTGAAAAAACCATTGATCATATCTTTAGATCATGATAAAACGATTATGTTACTTGGATTTCTTCAAAGACTTGTTGCCTTGTATTCAAAATTGTAATTTCAAAGCCACATGTGTCTTTTTGATCTTTATGCCTAGTACAATCATGTCGATCATTCTTGTCTAGATTATTGTCTATTTTGAAAATCCTAATCTTCTAAATCAAGTTTAAAATTAGCCTTGAAAATTTTTAATCTAGACATTTATTAGTTTATGCCTATGCATTGTGTAATTTTGACCTAGACATTGATCTTTCACTTTTGGGTTGTTTAACTTAGGTTAATTTCTTGCTCAATTTGAAAATTATTTTTTTTCCTAAATTTGGAGAGGTAGTCTATCTTCTATATGCCTATTATTTCATGTATTTTTCCAAAAGATCAAGTTTGTGTTTAAAATCTGAATGTCTAGTTTATGCCAAATTGTTTCAAATTTGTTATATTAAATCTCTTGCCTATTTAAACCTTGTTTTATTTAATATTATATTTTATGACTTTTCCAAAAGACAGTAAATTTTATTTATTTAGACCTATTTTAGACTTGCTTGAAGCACTTTTTACCTAAGTTTGGCATTCTATGTTTTATGCATCCACTTGACCTTTTTGTGTTAGACATTTGATGTTACACTATTTTATACCATGTTTTATGACACACATTTTTGGATATATAGCTCCATTCGTTAGACCAAGTTAGAACATTTGCCCTTTGTGTAGACACCTGAAACTAACCATAACTGGCTTCCACTTGGACTTTAGATTGATTCCTACCAACCATTTCAAATTAAGCCTAAAAATCACTAAAAGTACCAAATTATTTTGTGCATTATTCACCAAATATTAGAATCATGTTGATGCATCCCTATTTGGCATACTAACCCATATGAAACAATAACCTCTCATGGATTCATCCTTAATCACCTTATGGCATCACAACTATCAATTTGACCTATAGACTTATTAAGTGGGGCACTTGCACAGTTAAATCAAATCTTGAAAGAGAAAAAATTATAATCATAATCAATCAACTAATTAAAACAGATTAAATGCTTATCTAATTAATTTATTTGAAATTAATGAATATCTAAAAATGAAAATTCCAAAAATCAAAATATCAAGCCTTTCATCATTGGTTTTGTAAGTCACCATTCAACTTTCAAAAATATTAGTATTAAGTGGAGTATATAATAATCTCGACATATATCTCCCCACATAGTATTAACTCAATTGGAGTTAACCTAGACTCAACTATGGTCAACCTAAACCTAACAATGATTAACTTTCACCTAAATACACTTTGGTTAGAGTTAGTTTCCTAGGGCTATAAATCCAAAGCCATGCCTATTACTTTATAAGATATTATAGTGCAAAGTTATTATGCTCAAATATCTTCAATAAGATCATGAAATTAATGTTATAATGCCAAAATCCTAATCCAAGCAACATCAAGGCCAAGTTTCCAAGGAGAGAAGGAGCTAAGAAATCTTCATTTCCAAAGACTTATTGATGCACAAGCCAAGAAAGCCACTCAAAAAATCATTTGGATCTCCTAAAGAAGGTAAAAGAGTTATTGTCTTTTATGATTTTATTGTGGTTTCATTTAGTGTTTGATAATAATCTCTCCCTAGTATCTAGGATATGAGTGTAAGTGTTAGTGTGTTTATTTGAGTTTTATTTCTTGAATTAACACTATACTAACCTCCCTTCTTGGATTACTATGTTTACATAATGGCATGCCTATTGGGACCTTTAAAGCATCCCATAAAAGCAAAGATATCAATATGCAACCTTTATTTTTTCTAATGAATGCTTGACAATATTCAAATTTTGAGTTTTAACTTTGTTTTTCAAGTATTCTATTTTTTAGTGACACTCAATTTACATAAAGATCGATGTCGATTTGGTAAGAATCAATGTCGACCCATGTGTGTAGAATAGAGCATGGTAGAAGCATGTTTATCAAGTTTTTCTTGATTTTATAGTTTTTGTTTTATTTCTAAGAGCCTGATTATTGTTTGACTAAGTATTTTCCTGCAAGATCCAATGTTATTTGTTGGTTTTAATTTTATTTGGATAATAGTTTGATTATTATTTGAACTGGCATTGATCTCTATCTACCTACATCAATCCCTTTTTAGACTGACTGACATTGATTTTAGTGAACTGACATCAATCCATACATAAATCGACATTAATATTTGAGATAGAAAATAGAGAAACCCAAGAAAAAAAATTCAAATGTTGATTCCTCACTTACTCTTGGGATTTTAAGTAGGATAAAACCCTATAAAAATTATAGGTCCTAAGATGGAAAATATCAATTTTGGACATTATAAAATTTTACACATATTTGTTTTGGTGCCTAAAATAAACCTAATGTTTTCATGCTTAGTTTCTTGTATAGTTTTTGCAACTTTTTTTACTAATGCCAAGGGGATTAAAAATTTCACAACACATCTCATCTTGGTGCATTAAAATGATCTATCATACTTAGTTATATAATCTTAAGAGTTATTCATTATATGCATGCTTGTTAAAAGTTATCTATTTTAAAAAAAATGATTGATGTGTGTATGTTCTCCCCTAGTCCCCTTTAGGGAACTCAATTGACCACAATCACTCACTATTTTCCTTTGCCACTTTAGTTTAAAGAATTAAAATAACATCATTAAGGCCCACCCCAAATCTGAATGGTTTGGGTGAGCCAAACATGACCCTAAAGTCTTTTCACTTATCTTTTATTTTCATGCATTTTAGCTTGTGAGTGGGAGTTCATCACCTCCTCATGGGTTATTTAGGGAATCATTGACCAAGAATTCATCTCCCATCATAATTTCAACCTCACTCCATGGTGGGAAATTGAGATGGTGAATCATTGGGATGGTAGTTTGAGTAGTTAAACTACCTATGTTAGTGTCTACTACCATCAAATCACAGGGCCAACTCAGACATCACACTACACTGAGTAACTGATGGATGTAGTGGCTATGAAACAAAGATAAGACCTTTCACAATATGCTAGTTGACATGGATCTGGTTGACATGATTGCATCTCTAATTTTATCCATACATGGGACCATCTAAAAATGCACAAAAAATTAGTTTAGAACAGCTTCATTTCCCATGGATATATTTTTGATGTAGGGTGATTAGCCCAAAGTTCCATGTCATAATAAAAAATCTTTAAAGAAGAGGGGGCCTAAAAACCCACTTTTCATGTGCTTTTATTTTTGGATTAACACTTAAAATCCTCCCAAGAGAGAGTATATTAATGGAATGAAATAGTATTATGCAACCTTGTTAGTTTTAGGATTTAAGATGTTAAACTTAGGTGTTTGTGTCATTTTATCCTTTATTTAATGGTTTTGAGTCAAACTATCTATTTTTGTCTATCTTACCACATCAAAAATGTGTAGTATTTATACATCACTCCTTTATTTAAGGAATCATTTTACCACCCATTTGACATTGTGCATGTGTCTTAGTATTTTTATCAACCTTTTTATATGTCAAAATTATGATGATCAAATTATTTCATAGACTTGTTTTCCCTATGTCAAAATTCTAATTTTTAAAGCCAAAACTATGTGTGCATTTTGGATATGTACCTAGTGTCATTATATTGTTCATTATTGTCTCTCTTATTATATATTTTTAAAAGCTTAATTTTCTAAGTTGAGTTCAAAATTAAACTTGACAAGTTCAAATCTAAAAATTTATTGATTTATGTCTATGCCTTATGTAATTTTGGCTTAGACATCAATCTTTCATTTTTGGGTTGTGTAACTTATGTTAATTCTTTATTCAATTTAAAAACTATTATTGTGCCGAGATTTGGGAAAGTAGTCTACCATCCATCTACCTAGATTTTTATGTCTTTTTCCAAATGATCAAGTTTTTTTTTAAATATAAATTCCTAATTTATGTCAAAGTGTTTCAAATTTAATAGATTGACTCTCTTTTAAAACTCATTTTATTTAAAGTCTAACTTTTATGCCTATTTTGAGCCTTGTTTTACCAAAAGACCTAAAAACTTTTGTTTTTCTATATTAGACTTTTTTTAGAACACTATATACTTAGAGTTTGGAATTTTATTTTTTATTCATCCACTTGACTTTTTTGTGTGAGATATTTAACATTAGACATTTGATGTTAGATTGTTTTGTACCAAGTTTTAACATAGACCTTTTGGAGATACATCACCATAATTTGACCAAGTTAGAATAGGTTAACACAATTTTTCCATTGAACATTAGTTGTAAGAGTTTGTATAACTCTAAGCCTAATTGTATGAAACATTCATCATTTATTTGAATATCTCTCACTATACTCATAGAAGAACCATGTAAAATCTAGGATATGATAATGTGGTCACACAAGATGACTTTTTTCAAGAACTTTATGGTGATGACATGGTTTGTGATATGGATACCTATCCTCCTTATAACACTCAATCTAAGAAACAAAGCCAAGATTCTTTATCTCACTATTTGGTCAACATGTTTTCATAATTGGATCAGGACTAAGAACACACAATATAATACATAGCTATCATACCATCAATTTTGGACCAAGTTAAACAAAAAACATACTACATTACAATGCCATTGATATACAAACCTTAATATTTTAATTGTCACTATATTTAAAACAAGGATAAATTTTTAATTGAAGCCTCAAAGATAGGGGATAAGTTTATACTAGGCTTCCCCCATAATAATTTACCAAGTCTAGTTAGAGTGCCTTATAATATTCCTTATAATCAAACCAACAAACATGTCTCTTCTAGTAATCCTCAAGATCTAGTGCCAATGCCATATTAGAACCCATATATGATTATCACAATAAAGTACATCATGGATTATCACTTCATATATATGTAGATATCATACCATACATAGTTGAACTTATCACATAATTTTAATAATATGACCATGTCAAATTTTCCACTTCTCAAGCTAGCTCCTTCAATAGGAGTATTAATCAAATTGATAGGCCAATACAATTATGTTATAGATCCATTCATACCAAAAACATGAATTTAATACATGTTCAATACCCTAACCATTGAAGGAGTGTCTACTGATTCTATATAGATGAATGTGCCAAACATAGTGGACAACATGCAAATGTCATCTAATCCAGGCCAAAGTGGTTTTACTACACAAACAACTAGTCCACAATAAGTGACTTTAGTAAAGACCATGAGTGGATTAAAATAAAAATGGGTAGGAACATCTACCTCCCAACCACAACAAACTATCTCTAATACTCAACCACTTGCTTCATCAAGTACATAATCATAAATATTAAGTGATCATGCCCAAAATAGTTCCTCACCTCAACAAATGGTCATGAATGTTACCCCACCTTAATAGGTTATGAATAAAAATCTAAAACAATAATCATAGTCCAATTTACTAATGTTGTAGAGATCAAACATTCCACCACCTCAACATGGGAAACCAATGTTCCTATTAGAGGTCTCGATTGCACCCTTGCTAGGCAAGGGATTGTTTAGGCCCTTTCCCCAAATCTAGATCAACATGGGAATAACCCTAGGCTATGGGTATCCTATAATGGGGTCAGACCTCTAGGATTTTTAACAAGGCTATCTCTTTTGATGCATCATTTAGCTCATTTCCACTACTGAAACCTACTAATGGCCATGGAAAAGGGATAGACAAATTGAAAAGGAAACCTAAGATAACAATGGTGATGCACCTAAAATATGGTTGATCCAATAAATTTAAACTCTTATTAAACATTAATGAGATAATAAAAAGACTAGATCTAGGAATCCAAGTATCTATCATGCATTAGTATTTAATGTAGAGATTTACTAAATGATCAAAAGTTAAGGCAAGTGATGGTGAGGCCTTATTCAAGGCAACAATCTAGTCAACATATCCACATAAAAGCTTCAACCAAAAGACATTTGAAAACTAAACATGACATGTATAATAAGACAACTACTAACTAAGTGAGATCAAGACTTGACAAGGGAGAAACTTCCACCACATATGCAAATCAATTGATATAAAGACACTAGACTAGAATTATGAAATTTGAAAAATAATATTTTATTCATTCCAAGAGGTTGCAAGATCAATCTTGGAATATTTTATTCATTCCCAAGAGAAAGAATGGAAGTATACATTTTTAGGCTCAAAATCTTCTATCTATAGTATAAAAGGAGAAAGAGAGAGAGAGGGTAGCATCTATTGGAGAGTGGAGAAAGGGTCCTAGTCATCAAGAAGTGTGGTTGTGAACATTCCTTTCTATATGCATGCCTTCTCCAATTAGGATTAATCCTTATCAACAAACTAACCTCTTTTTGTTCTAATAGTCCTTGAGCTCCTTTCATTGGCTGAGAGATCCCACTAGAAGATAAGGGTTTGTTATGCATGGTGACAAATTCTATTTGAGTGGAATAAATACCCTTAATTATTCCTCCAACTACCAGTTCATCACCTTGGGACCATAATCCCACATGACTTCTTCATGAGGATCAAATCCTTTATTCTTGAAACTGACTAAGCCATTTTATGAATGGAAGTTAGTACCTACTTTGTTGATGATATAGCCACATTGATAGATGAGACCCTTTTCATTAATCACATATCTACTCCATTTCCTTAACTAGTTCATAGCTCCATTTTTTACATAAAAAAGAAATCTAAGATTATTAGTTTTCCTATAGTCATATTGGTGCAGACCTATAGATTGTATAGCCCTTTTTCTATATCTAAATAGGTCTATATAGATCCATTTTGTCCTTACAAGAATTGAGAACTTTCCATATACATGGACCCATATTTTATGAATGGCAAACACAATCTCATAATGAACCTTGTAAGCTATAAAAGTGTTGAACTAGAGGTCTATATTAAGTCCCAATGGTGGTATTTTATGTCATTGATAACCTTAGATGCATCATTGTGTCTTGTTAATGGCATTTAGTTGAGATTCAATAGTGATGGGATGACCATATAATACTTATTTTCTTTGGTCAAAAGCTACCCTTTGGTTCAACTTTGTTTGTTGAAAACTGACTCAAACCAATCAAATTATGACTAGCTATCTCTATTTGTATTGGCCCCATAGATCCTTATTATTAGATATTGAATTTTTTACTTTCACTCATTCCATAAAATCTTCTTGGTAAAAATGATTTTTTTCCATTGATATTATATCAACTTGAATGTGCTCATGCCACTTTTCAATCATGCATTGATCTTAGGATCCTATTATTAGTCTACTATTTTACACACTTAGACCACATGGTGGCCTCTTAAGCTCCTTAACCTTTTTACACATCTTGCATCATTGATATCCCTTGGTATGAATTAATGTCAACTATTGGATCTAATTACATTTGAAAACAAATGACCATTTACCATGGTCTAAATTTGACATTTGCATGACCATCATTTGACATTCATGAGACCATCATTGATGTCTATGCAAACATTTTATTTAAAACCCTAATAGTTTTTACCATAGCTTAAATGTTATGTCCATGTGAATGTCTCCCATGATTTGACATACTTTTAAAGCTTGGATCTGGAAGTAAAATGGTCATGGAGGCACCAAATTTTCAAAAGATTTTCTTGATACTAAAAAGATAATATCCAATTGATTCCCTAGTTTTGGGAGATTTGTAAGTGTGTTTTAAAAGTGTTAAAGTAAGCTGACCTATATGATTTTAAATGATTTATATTTTCCCATCACTTATCATTTGAACCTAAAAATATATCTTTTTAAGCTTGAATTTGATACTCACATGAATGTCTTTCTCTACATAACCAAATTTGAGGACTTGGATCCTGAAATAACAAGCTCATCAAGACATGAAACCTATAAAGTATATTGTTAGGTTGTGGAGCTAAAAGCTTCACTAATGTAGACATGGAGGAGGTTGCTAAGTTCTAGGGATACTGGCATCGGCAGTGCAATTGACGTCGGTCATCTTAAGTGTAAAGGGCAATCGACATCGGCAGGAGTCATCCAACGTCGATCACCTCCAGTTAGACAGTGACTGATGTCAGTCACCTGTGTGGTTCCAGAACTATTCGTTGCACGAACAATTAGTTTGTTGAACCAATTATTTTCATGTAAAAGGCTATTTTGAGTCTTGAGATGTGTGTCTAATTATTGTAAATTATAAGTCTAAGTTATTGTTTAGTATGGGATCTATTTATAGACTCATTAGCATGTATTGTAATAAAAAAAGAGAAATAAAGGAAGGCAAGGTAGATCCTTCCAATTGTAAGAACAGGGTGATCTACAGGTTATTGCAAGATCAGGGAGAAGTTCTACATGGTAAGTAAGATCATTTGAGTTGTAGGTTGTTACAAGTTCATGGGAGATCTACTTGAAGTACTTTGAGTACTTGTGTATTGGCAGTGTTATTACTGACTGGTTAGAGGTGAATAACTCTGTGTTTGAGTTGATTATTATGACCATTTTTGGTAGGAGAGTGAACTCTTGAGGGAAAGAGATCTATACATCTGAGAGGTGTGGAAGATTATGGCATCTTCATTATATTTCCTTTTGGCATGAGTATTAATACAAGATTGTGTATTGTCTCTAATATTATGTGTCATTTGTGAATTCTAGTTGTTAATTCTGGTATAATTATGTGTTTAGTTGCTTATACAAGGTAATCATATGTACTCTTATTGAGGAGTTGGATCCTGACAGTTAGTATCAGAGCATTTGTGTTCTAGGTGCCTTTCAAGTGGTATCAGAGCTTTTGGTTGGGTTACTAATAGGTTGTATCAGATCTGGTTAGTGTTTGTTGATTATAGGTCACTCATAGGGGTTTCTATTTGAGTGAGAGTACAACAATGGCAGAAAAAAGTAAGCTATGAATGGAGAAGTTTAATGGCAAGAACTATCAATTATGGAGGATGCAGATAGAGGATTATCTGTATCAAAAAGATTTGTACTTACCATTGGGTGGGGTTGCATGTAAGTCCATGGATATGAAGGATGAAGAATGGGAGGTTCTTGATCAAAAGGCTCTGGGATCTATAAGGTTGAGCCTTGCATCGTCTGTGATTTCCAACTTATCTTAGGCTAAGACAATGGTAGAGTTGATGGAATCTTTGGAAAATTTATATGAAAAACCCTCAGCTTTGAATAAGGTATTTCTTATGAAGTAATTATTTAATTTGCAAATGTTGGAAGGTGGATCTATACACAGTCATCTTAGTGATTTCCATGGTTTGGTAAACTAGTTAAATTTAGTCAATATTGTTTTTGATGATGAAATTAAGGCTCTCTTAATATTATGCTCATTACTTAAAAGTTGGGAGAGTTTGGTAATGGTAGTTAGTAATACTGCATCTGCTTCAAAAATCTTAAAAGTGGATGATGTTGTGAGTGTAATCTTAAATGAAGAAATTCGCAAGAAAAGCACAGGTGAATCATTAGGGAATGCTTTGAGTATTGAAAGCAGGGGAAGGCAAAGAGAGAATATTGAGCATGGGAGATCAAGGTCCAAGATAGGTAGGAGATCCAAATCTAGGTATGATAGAATAACCTACTGGAAATGTGGAAAGCAAAGGGCATGTAAAGAGAGATTGTTGGGTGAATGAAGATCAACATGAAGGACATGAAAAAGTAGATGTTGTAGATTTTGTTACACAAGATGCTCTAGTATGTTCCTTAGATAAAGTAGAATCTTAGGTTTTAGATTCTGGTGCCTCTTTCCATGCATCCCCAAATAGGGAATTTTTTCATGAATATGTCCAGGGAGACTTTGGAGAAATTTATTTAGGGGATGGTAAGCCTTGTCAAATGGTTGGCAAAGGGAAAGTGAAGTTGAAATTGTAGATGGGCAACACATGGGTGTTGAAGGAGGTCATGCATTTCCCAGTCCTAAAGCAGAATTTGATTTATATTGGAAAGTTAGGTGATGAGGGTTGCATAGTAACTCTCACAGTGGACTCTTGGAAAGTTTCCAAGGGTGCACTTGTTTTAGCAAGAGGTAAGAAAGTAGGTACTCTTTATCTATCTACTTGTATTACTGATTTTCCTTCTAGTTTATTTACTTCAACTGTAGATTCAAAGATGTGGCTTAATAGGCTTGGTCACATGAATAAGAAGGGGATGCATGTTCTTGAGTCAAAGGGTATGCTTTCAGATTTGAAAAGCATGGATCAAGATTTCTATAAACAAAAGAATAAAGTGACGTTTCTTGAGAAATTTGATGTTCATGACAAGAACAGGAAAGCTTTGGTTTTCAGGGAGAAGATGATGGACAAAGATCAGTGCAAGGGGCTAAAGAATTTTGAGTAGAGAAAGGTTGATATGGACAAGGGTTTGATCCAAAAGGAGCTTGCGAGTAGAAATCATCACTCACAAGTAAAACACAGAGACTGACGTCAGTTAGAAAATTGACATTAGCATCTAGACAGGGACTGATGTCAGTAATGTGTAGCCCAACATCGGTGACTCTAAATAAATAGACACCAACATCGATTAGGAAGAACTGACATCAGCGATGAGGTAGTCACATGGAACCAACGTCGATTGGGTGTAGACTAAGATGTGACTGGCATTAGTCACTGAGATGGATTTTAGGCAGACAGCAAGCTGTCAAGGAGTCTCAAATGCCCATATGGAAGATTGAAAGGGTAAGTAAGCCTCAAATTCATCATTTCCCTTCTTTACACTACTTGTTGCTCACTGATGGTCAAGAACTAGGAAGTTATTAAAGAAGCAGAGCAGGTAGAATCTAGGAAATAGTGGGAGCTTGGCATGGATGAGGAATTTGATTCCTTGGACAAGAACCAAATGGGAGTTTTTGGTGGAGTTGCCAGCTGGAAGAAACCACTAAGAGATGAATGGATTTTCAAGATAAATAAGAGCAAGAATAGACACGTGAGATGGAAGGCTAGGGTATATGGTCTTGTGTTAGCTGTAGGATAATGGAGGTTTAACCTTTGTGTTTTCTTTACCAAGTTGGATAATATTAGCTACATTATCCTATTACTGTATGTTATGCTTGTTGCAGGGTCACATATGTAGGGAGTTGTTGAACTAAAGGTAAAGTTAGTTCAGAGGTGTGTCATGAGGAATCTGGGAGCATCAAGATTCTTTGGCATGAGTGTGTTTTAGAGACATGGAAGGTCACAGGTTGATTTTGTCTCCAGATGATTGTGCAAAACTGGTTAGCATGCCGATGGTTGGACATTTCTATGAATAGTGTCTTGATTCACATGATGAGGTTGAGTACATGTGTACTAAGCCTAAGATTTCCCAAGCAGTGGGAGTTGTCAGCAAGTTTGGAGCCAATCCAGGAAAGAAGCACTAGAGGGTAGTTCAGTGGATTCTCAGGTATCTGAGAGGGACCAGCATTAGGTGCACATGCTATGCAGGGTCAAGTTTTTTTCTACATGGGTTTGTAGATGTGGATGTGACAGATGATTTGGATGATAGGAGGTGCACCATAGGATTTTTGGTGGTTGGTCTTCAAGAGTGATCTTGAAGAGGGATACAAAGCCAAGAAACAACCTAGATGATGTACAATTATAGGTATAGTTACAGCTATTTATCTCTAAGTGGGAGATTGTTAGGTTGTGGAGCTAAAAGATTCATTGATGTAGACATGGAGGAGGTTGTTGAGTTCCATGGATATCAGTGTCGATAGCACAACTGAAGTTGATCATATTCATTACAAAGGGAAACTGACATTGATAGGAGTCAACTGACATCGGTCACCTCCAGTCAAACATAAACCGATGTTGATTGCCTGTGCGGTTCTAAAATTGTCTGTTACACGAACAGTTAGTTTGTTGAACCGATTGTTTACATGTAAAATGCTATTTTGAGTCTTGAGCTACATGTCTAATTATTGTAAATTAGAAGTCTAAGTTGTTTTTTAGTATGGGATCTATTTATAGACTCATTGGCATGTATTGTAATAAAAAAGAGCAATAGAGGAAGGCAAGGTAGATCCTTCCAATTGTAAGAACAAGGTGATTTGTAGGTTGTTGCAAGATTAGGGAGAAGTTTTACATTGTAAGTAAGATCATTTGAGTTACAGGTTGTTGCAAGTTCATGGGAGATCTACTTGAAGTACTTTGAGTACTTGTGTACTGGCAATGTTATTACTGACTGGTTGGAGGTGAACAACAACTCTATGTTTGAGTTGATTGTTGTGACCATTTTTGGTAGGAGAGTGAACTCTTGAGGGAAAGAGATCTATACATCTAAGAGGTGTGGAAGATTGTGGCATCTTCATTGTATTTCCTTCTGGCATGAGTATTAATACAAGATTGTGTATTGTCTCTCATATTTTGTGTCATTTGTGAATTCTAGTTACTTGTTAATTCTGGTATAATTCTATGTTTAGTTGCTTATACAAGGTAATCATATGTACTCTTATTGAGGAGTTGGATCCTAATAGTT
>JARHVA010009520.1:0-25000 GCA_037957365.1 Torreya grandis
TCTCTTTGGCTATAATTATACCATAGTCCTCCTAGATAAGAGTATATCTTGCTCCCAAAAATTTGAACAAGTATTCCAATGGGAATATTGGCTGAATGTTAAACTCTTCTTGCCTCCACAAATTCATTGATTTGATCAATTATTGCATCCATTTCCTCATCCTCTACATAATATGGCAAGGAGTTGATAGCCTCAACCTCTTCATTTTAAAACATATTATTGTAGCTCTACTTCTTCATCCCTAAAGTTATAAATGCCTCTTTCACATTCAATAATAGTAATAGTATAAATATCCTCTCCATAAACACTTGCATCCTTCTCAACACATTCCTCTTCAATCTTATTTAAATGAACAATTCTTTCTTCTAGTTCCCACATGACATTCTCCTCTTTTTGAGTGTGAATGGTGAAAATGTAAAATGGCTCAACTTTTGAAATAACTTAAATTCTCTATCTCTCTCTCTCATCTCTCTCTCTCTCTCTCTCTCATCTCTTCTCTCTCTCTCTCTCTCTCTCTCTCTCTCTCATCTCTCTCTCTCTCTCTCTCTCTCTCTCTCTCTCTCTCTCTCTCTCTCTCTCTCTCTCTCTCTCCTCTCTCTCTCTCTCTCCTCTCCCTCTCTCTCTCTCTCTCTCTCTCTCTCTCTCTCTCTCTCTCTCTCTCTCTCTCTCTCTCTCTCTCTCTCTCTACTCTCTGTGTGTGTGTGTGTGTGTGTGTGTGTGTGTGTGTGTGTGTGTGTGTGTGTGTGTGTGTGTGTGTGTGTGGTGTCTGTGTGTCCGTGTGTGTGTGTGTGTTTTACTTTATCAATCCCAACTACATGGATATGTTTTACTCTATTTTTGGATTATTACTAATCTTAAAAAAGATAAAACTATGTGAATAAATTTATATTATTATGTATTACAATGAAGCATAAATATAAAGTAGAATATATAAACTAATATAACACTATAAATTTATAATGTTATATTAGTTTATATATTCTAATTTATATTTATGCTTCATTATAATACATAATAATATAAATTTATTTACATAGTTTTATCTTTTTTAGCATTACAATTAATCCAAAAATAGAGTAAAACATATCCAAGTAGTTGGGATGATAAAGTACCCAAAGATCCGCATATAAATTTTAAAATAGGTATAGTCATATTATTAATATACCACTAATCATAGAAAAACATATATATTTATACAAATTTAAAGAGACTACTCTATTCTTCCTAATCTACCAATAATTCACTATGAGCAAGTCATAGACAAGTCTAAAGCACTCAAGAACCAAGCCAAATTTTATAATTCCAAGTATCAAGGGATACATTATATGTTTGATCTATTGAATGAGAATTATTACACACATTCACCTAACTAAGATAACTAAATGGGATTTAAATTCCCTCTTCAAATTATTGGATATGTAGGCATGAATCAACCATTTAATGGGGAGTTGGTAGGGTCAACTCATACCACTATTCATCCCCTATTTTAGGCCTATATTTGTCATTTCAATTGGATGTAGGGTTTCAAGTGAAGGAGATATATTTATGGGAGTCATACACATCATCAAAACTTAGGATCACACACATAGCTAAAAGACAAATAGGCCCACCTACCTATATCAAAAGAGGGAGGAAAAGTTTTATAAAGACAAAACTATTAAACTTGGAATATAGTGACCAAATTTACTAAAGAAAGGATAAATTTATTATCTAGGCACACATAGAAATCCAAATATAAATTTTAGTGAATATATTCCAATATTTCACCTTTTTTACCAACAACATGAAACTTCATCCTTGAAAAATATAGTGAATTTATAGGTATCTCATACCTTTTTCTCCTTTCTATATTTATATATTTATAGTGCTATATCAATTTTAAGATTTTAAAATAAAATTTAAGATTAATTATAATACATAATAATGTGAATCCATATACATAGTTATAATATATTTAGGTTCATTATAAATCCAAAAGTAGGATAAAGCATATTGGTGAACTTGTTTATTGTATAAATATTTTCCACAAACATAGGTTCTATCAGGGTTTCATCATTATTTCACTAAGGTTTCATATTTATTTCAAATCCAATTTCTAATTTCCCCTTTTAAATGTACCTCAAGGATAGGGTTTCTATTTCTTAAACATCATATTCCTGTGCTTCCTTTTATATTACGAGTAGGATTTATATTTTTACTAATTTATATTTTAGAGGTTGGTAATTCAAAATCAATACTCCATATAAAACCCAAAATAACCCTCATTATTATTATATACATTCCCTATACTCCTTGATTTTTTTAGGTTTTTTTAATTCAAAATTAATACTCTATAAAAAACCCCAAATAACCATTATCCTTTGGTATTTATATTATCTATCCATTTCATTCCATATTCTAGACATTCCATTTATTATTCTTATGACATTTAATAGATAATTGATCAAAATTTTGTGATTAATAATGTTAATTGGGTACATGATGTCTATGGTTATGGAGGAAATGGTTTTTATTATGATTATGAAAATAAAGAAGATTGATATAATAATGATGAATATAGTGAAGAAGGAAATGAACAAATTAATAATAAAATAAAGCAACCTGATTCTCCCACTTCCACTTTAAATCATTATAATAATTATTTGATAGTATAATAGGAATGTAATAATGAATTAACCCATGAATTATTTAATTTTTATAGTGTCACACATACCAAGGATTATACAATAGTTCCATGTGTAGATGATGTACATTCTAATGTTCATGATGCTTTACCTTGCAATTTTATGTTTAAATGTAATGATACTCTTAGTAACATATTATTATCCATTAATTTTGGCATGTAAGGTTTTACACTATCATGATAGAAACTTTGGTGCAAGACATCATTTTTATTGATGACTTTTTGGCATATTTGCACCAATTGGAGGAAGTAATGCACACCTTGTGCTAGTTAGTAGGTGGCTAACAAATTCCAAGATTCCTTGGGGATATTCTAGGTGGGGTGATATGTGGTGATTATATAATGAAATTTTTAAGGTGATGGAGCTAGTGTAATGATCAATAAAGTCTCTAGCTTGGTATCCAATGTGCACACTCCACCCTAGTAAAGATATTCTTATTGAGCTATAAAATGATATTGAACTAGTGAAGGAAAGGGACCTGAACATAGTGCAGTGAAGCTTTGGAGAATTGATTTTTCATATAGTATAATTTCCACCATTATAATTAGGATGATATTATATACCATATAGGCTCTATTTGTATATGCCCAAGCTTGCGTGTGAGCATTTAAGCCATTAAGTACTTTGAGTTAAGTATGTATTTAAAATCTATTATATATTTGAGCTTGGTTAATGACAAATAATAGTTGTAGTAAATATAACATATGGTTTATGCATATTTTTTATTGTTATTTAAATGTGCAATGAATGTAATGGATGTAATTTTATAGTTTAATTTCTATTATGCTATGTAAGGTTCAAGCAAGATTATATTTTGTGGCATTAATGACATCCCTATAATAGAGGATGACATTATCTATAACTTGTAGAAGAAGACTAAATATATACATCCCATACACCAAGTGTCCCTACCTTTTCTAGAATCACAAGCCTATAATGAGCATTCCAATTTAAAGTATCCCCTTGACCTATTTAGCACCTATATGATGCTAGGATTAGTTTATTAGAGACTTGTGCCCAAATGACTCTAGAAATAGTCCACCAAATGGTTTATGCCTATAGACCACCAATATTAGTCCATGAAAGGATTACACCTTTGAATATAATTGAAACCTTCTTATAGTATACCAAGTCCTAAAATTGATGACTTACACCATGTCACAAGCAGTCCAACACGGGCCCTATTTCTTTATCTACTATGCTTTGGGTGAGTACATAAGCCATGTGATTTGTGTGAATTTATTCCAACATATTAAAGTTTAAAATTTTGAGCACAAAAATATAGTCCCATGTTTGTGCCTAAGTGTAATAAGTCTAGAACTGATTGAGACAAACTTGTGTTCCTACATTTTCTACAACATTTTAGTTCCATTTTTTGGAACTATGTTAAATTTGGTTATTACAATGGTGTAAAAGAAGAATATAATGACTCTTCCTAAAAAAAATTGAGCTCTAGTTAAAATAGGTGGAAGATATCTTTGCATAGAAGCATCCAACCTTTAAATGGAAAAATCAAAGAAAGTGGGTTCATTATAACCTATATGATGCTACATAGGAGGAATTTTTTTGAGTTACCTAAGCATGTGTAATAATGTGGCTACATACTCAACCCACCATAGAATAAGATATGCATAGTGATATGAGTGGATGAAAGAGTGCCTAGAGAGGCTTGAGACCCTATATGCCACTTAGACTAGAGTAGTAGATATATGGTGGCAAGGAGCATTATATAGTTACATGCTTGAGTTCATAGTTTCAACATACTAATGCTCTAAGGAAGTATAATATTAGTTTTTTCATGAACCCAAATGCACATTTTCAAAGGAATTTAGTGTAGAGCTCAAAATTTTAATGGTGGATTAGGGTTTGAAAATTTAGGGATGGAAGGCTAACATCATTTTGCATATGAGTAATACAAAAGGGGTAAAAGGAGATGTGTAGGTGAAACACAATATAAGGGGGTGAAAACAATAACACTTGAGAGTTTAGAAGATAAACCTATAATAAGAGATGACATAGGATGATGGAATATTTGGATCTTGGAAGTTCTGAAAAAAATCATAGTGAGGAAGAAGGGCATTGGGAAGGATATATTGAAATACAATAGTGTAAAGATGATAGAAATAATGAAGTGGTGGATCAAACTCAGTATTTGACAAGTGTGGAATCTACTATGTTCCTACAAGACTTGGTGACTAAAGATGCACTTGATGTTCTTACAACCTCTGAACTTATGGTGCATTCTCACATGTTCGATCCCACACTTAAAAAAAGTATATAAGTGATACTTGAACTTATTACTGACATATATTTTTAATGTTTTATAAAATTAGAGTGTAACTTTGTGATTGAATATATTATTCCCTTCTAGCAGGTGAGAGAAACTACCTCTAGACTAGTGGGAGCTATTTCACCACAATAGAACTTGAGCACAAACATACCAACTTAGTCAATTTTAGAAACACAAAGTGGGAAACAACCCATAAAATGTTGTCTAATGCCACAAATAAGTAGTAAAATTCCATTGACATCATCAATCCTAATAGTAATAATAGGATTGAAACCTAACCTAGTGGTTGGAGGCATCAAAGGACCACCACTAAGATAAATGTTGGTGGGTAAATCACCTCATATCCCAACTACCCCTCCAAAAAAAATCTATTATGAAATTTCCATGCACTTGCTAGAGTATCATGGCATAGAGAATATAATTGAACATGTGTTGAAATGTTAACTATAGTGGCACACTCAGGGCATAATCCAATTAGAGTGAAAGTAAACCTAGTTCATGACCACTCTACTTGATTTTACCCATACCTACATAGGAAATTTGACCCTAAATAGGATATGATTGACTATGACACCCTAACGAAGGTATTCATAAAGGAATTTAACATCGTATAATTTAAATAATAGATCATCATCATGATAAAAAATAACCTAAGAAATCTAAAAAATCATGTACCTATATGATGCAAGGTTCAATAATATCCTTTCAAAGCTCCCATATGATAATCACCCTTCCAAACATGCATAGTGATTCATTAGAGGGTTTCTAGTGTTGTTTCAAAGAGTACTTTCTATAAATACTTTTATAAAACCTCATGAAGTGCATGAAGTTATGCTCAGATCTAAGGATATCAAAAGCATAGTTATTGAGATCAAACCATTTATGGAGGCACATATTCATCCATGAACTACCAACTCTAAAAACTTACCACTATCTCATTGAAATATGCTTGAAGCAAATTATGATATACTGACTATAAAAAAAGGCCATACTAATAAAAATTGCCCAAAAATGAATATGTACACATTAATTCTAAGATATGAAGTTTGATGAGAGTCACATGATGTTCAAAACTACCCTTTGTTGTAATGTGACAACTAGGTCAACACAACCATCTATTGTCAGTTGTGTGATTCCTACACCCATACCATAACTAATTGTAGGGTGATTGATGAGATGTGTGAGAATATGGAAAGAGGTGTAATGAAAGCCACTAAAATATTCAAAGGGTAGGCTAACCAAAGAAATAAAGTCTATGGTCAATATAATATAGGATTTGGGATACAACAAGGCACCAAAGGGTGACGTGGAAGATGAGGTGGTGGAAGGCTCCCACCATGTTCATATTATAAGTGTGGCATGATAGAGTATTATCAGCACAATCGCTCTACACATCTAATGTATGGGTACTATTGATGGTCTATAAGGTTGAGTAATTCCTTAACCTATACATAAATTTGACCCAAGGTAGGCTTGGCATAGACAAGGGTGTAGGAATGATCAGGCATGATTTGAAAATTAATAAATGGACCTCGAAGACATAACCAATCTACACAAAGATGATCAAAGTGTAGGTGACTACCCAGAGTGGATTTACCACTTAGGTTTTATGGTTGTTAATACCTAATTTGTTCTTATAATATGGGGATAAGGGTGATAATAAGTGTGTAACATATCCTAAACCCAAATCTTTTCCTTACCTAGACCCAACATGCAAAAAATGTGTATTGCATTAGGCCATGAGTGTAATCCAAAACTTGTAAGGGGATATCTAACTAGCATGAGACCTAGAAGTATAGGTTATTGCCTCTTAAATAAATAGGATAGATATTAGGTTAAGATATAAGAATTAACAGAGATCTTATGCCTCCTATAAATAGAAATAATGCTACCCCTATTGAATTACTTGATCTTGGAGCATGCAAGGCAAAAACTAGTTGAATTCATTGCACCACACATAGAGAGGAAATGAGAATTTTGGCATGCATATAAGGTAGATTAAATCCAATAAATCCTATTTAATTCTACTATTTATGGATGGTCTATCTATGAGGTCCTTGTAGACATAGGAATCAAGGTCAACATCTTGACTAAGAATACATAGGATAAAATGGGTAAGCCCATATTAAGTCTTTCTCCTCATGTACTTTTCATGTCCAAAAAGACCCAAGAGTAACCTATTATAATTCTAAAGAGCATAGTGGTATACATCAAGGGAACCAAATTCCATGCTAAATTTGAGGTGATTGAGTTGGTATAATAAGACAACTACTTAACACTTTTAGGAAGGCCATGGTGCTATGAAAACAATGAAAATATGAACTTAAATAAGTGCTACATGAAATTTGAGAATGGAAAGGAGAGGGTAGTTACACCCCTCTCACAGGACCAAGGGCCCTCTATGTTTAAAGTGTAAAACTTGAGGATGAGATCAAACACATATATAACATCATGGTACAAGATGCCAAGACAATAAACCCCAATGATCAAGGAGTTATTTCTTGGGAAGATGGGAAATCAACCTCAAATATTAATGATGTTTCCTAAAATAGATGGTTTAAAAAATCATATGATACCACTAGTCTAAGATACCACTTGGTACATAGAAATGAGCCAAAACTAGTGAAGATAGGCTGGGTTTAGATCGATCATGCTTTTAAAAGGTGGGTCCTTTACACCAAGATGAATGGAAAGAGAGTCTTTCACCTTAGTAAGGTCAAAATTGTAATGATATAAAGATATGCATAGACTAATCTATTATAATACTATGTCTAAGACCTTTAGTCATGCATCCCAAAAGAAGTGGATAGGATGGGTGCACTAGTGTATACATTGAAGAGAATTTCTTCTCATTGGTGGGCAATGCAAAGGCATAGATTTCCAACTTGTCAAGATGTGAAGGCAACCATGTTCATTATATTTAAGAAGAATAATGAGTACCTAACATATTATCCTACTCTGACAACTATGACCCCATAATATATGTGCACCTTTTTGAATAAACCTAGACTATCTATAGTGAAAACACACTAAAGAATGTATGGGCATATGCATTCTATAGGAACTTGAAGACATGGGTATGATCTTGGTACATTGTTAATGAAATACACCATGAGATAATCAATCGGGAAGCACTTAAGTAGTGGTTTGTCCATACCTTCTCCTTTTCTTCATAAAACATCAAATTAATTGAGCCATTATAGGTTGTTTAAAAGTCAATGTCTGAGGACATTGTAATATTAGAGTGCCTAAAAGACATGTTTGGTGGAAAAGGGTTATCACTCTTAACTTTCTTTGAATAAAAAACCCTAAATAGTGACTCTAGTGATGAGGATGATGAAACATGGAAGGTGTGTAACTAGACACTTTTGATAGGAAAAAGGAATTTAGTGCACCAAGTTGAGGATATCACTCCAGAGGAAGAAGACCCTACCCACCTTAGAATAGAAACAAGTGAGGGTAGTAGTCAAGTCAAGGATTTACACCAAGATAATAATGATCCCTACTATTCACCACTAAAAATGACAAAGGTAGATATCAAAATTTAAGGGGAATGAAATATTTCTACTTTGGGCATATATTAGTCTAATGTAGAGCTGATGCATATTATTGATCTCTTGAAGGAATTCTAGGACTTGTTCCCTCAGAACTATAGAGACATGAAAGGTACATACCCATCCCTTGGGAAGTTAAGAATAAACCTAGTAGATGATGCAAGAACTATAAAAAAATAAATTTACAAGATGAACCCTAATCTTTACACCAAGGTCATAATAGAGATTGATGGTATGCTAGTTGCAAGCGTCATCTACCCTATGCAATAATATGATTGGGTTATCCCCATGGTTATTACTATTAATAAATATGGGAACATATATATTTACATTGACTATATATTATTCAATACCACCTTCATAATCAACCCCTTTCTAACTTTGTTCACTGACAAAGTCTTAGATGGCATCATAAGTTGTGAAATATACTCTTTTACTGATGGGTTCTCAAGAGACCATCAAGTCTAGTTTGAGGAAGACAAGACCAAAGTTACCTTTGTGATAAAATGGGGATGTTTTACATACAAAATTATTCCCTTTAGAATAAATAATGCACTGACCACATTTTCTTGAGTGGTAATCACTATTTTTAAGGACGTCATTCATAAATTCCTCCAATTGTACTTAGATGATTGGACAATGTATGGGATAGTGAGGGACCATTATGACAAATTAAACCTAATATTTGAGAGGTGTTGATAATTTTATATTTATTTAAATCTTAAAAAGTGTCTTCATGATGTCATTTATCAATTTACTCAAGAACATCATCTGTAAAAATGGTTTACTCACTGATCCCATGAAGATTACAATCATCCTTTAGCTCAAGACCCCATCAATATAGAATGACATTCACTCCTTTCTTGGAAATTGTAGGTACTATAGGAAATTCGTAAGGAACTATGCCTACATTTTATCCCTACTATAAGAGATCTTACAAAAAGATGGCCCATTTTATTGGGGCACAGTATAGGAAGATATATTTGAGACCCTAAAGCTCAAATTATCAAGTGCATTGATATTACAATTTCCTAATTGTATGACTCCATTCCATGTCAATTCATTTGGTACTATTATTAGTACCATTTTAACACAACCAAGTGAGGGTAAAATGGACTATCCAATTTCTTTTGTAATAAAAAAACTAACCAATGTAGAACTGAACTACACTACATCTAAGTATGAGGTGCTTGCCATGGTATATGCCTTGAAAAATTTCCATCAATACTTGTTGGTGACCTCCTTCATATTATAAATTAATCATGAGGTGATTAAGTACTTGGTGAACAAGCTTGTTCTCCATAATCACATCTGTTAATGGATATTTTTATTTCAAGAATTTTAGTTCTCTATTAAAGTCAAGCCTAGAAAACAAAACTCAAGCCTAGACCATATATTCCACATCAACTCTAGTGATGTAATAATGCTTATAGAAGATGATATGTTTGATGCAAATATTTATAGGTTTTAGTATATCCCATAAGACTTGGTAGAGATCATCACATTTTTGACATCTAGATTTTCACCCCAGACTATGACAACCAAAGAGAAAAAGTAGCTCATAGTTCATGCCACCCCATTTCAACTCATTGGTAGGGAAATATACAAGCTAAGACATAATGAGGTCATATGCTAATATTTCCTAGAGTGAAAAAAGGTATCAATATTATAATAGAAACACAAGGGGATTATTGGAGGATTTTACAATAGAGGTGCTAAGGTACATAAGGTGTTATAATCAATCTTGTGGTGGGAAATTCTATTCTAGGATGCAAAAGAGTGCACCAAGAAATATGACATTTACTAGCTCATAGGAAAGATAAATCATTAGGATGAGATGCCTCTCCCCACATCCTTGCCAAGGCACCATTTTAAAAATGGGATATTGACTTGGTTGGGCCTAATATTACAACCATGAGGTGTATAAGTGCATGATACGTTTTGGCAGCCATAGATTACTTCACCAAGTGGGTTAAGGTTGTGTCGACCAAAGATTACACATACACCATAGCTACAAGGTTTATATGGGAGAACATCATCAGTCACTATGAGTTCCCACTCAATTTAACTAGTGATCATGGCATACACTTCATCAACAAGACCATTTAAATCTTACTAAATGAATACATGGTGGTGCATCATAAGACAACACCTTATCATCCCCAAGAAAATGGACCACTGAGGCATTAAATAAGATATTGGGAACATGAATCACAAATATATGTGATGTTAGTCATAAGGATTAGGATAATTAGGTGTAAGTAGTCTTATGGGCCTACCATGCTACATATAAGTGCCTAAATAAGGCAACACCATTTCAACTGGTGTTTAGTGTATAACTAGTTTTACTAATAGAATTCATAGTACCCTCATTACACATATCATGAATTAGTCATTTGGATGACCAATAATATTTAGGCACATGACTAGAAGACTTGGATCACTTGGAGCACTTAGACAAGACATACACCTAAGTAATATGGAGCTAACAAATAGAAAAAGTGTGCTAGAATCTATGGCATGATAATCATATCAAGCATAAGGTACTTATTGGAGGAGCATAAATCTTTATATATGACTCAAAGTACCTCAATCACCCAAGTAAGCTATATATTAGGTGGATGGGACCTTATATATTCTAAAGTATATTGGATACTAGCACATGCAAGATGCACACATTAATAGGTGAAATACTCCTAGGCATTTCAATGGAAAAATATTAAAGCCCTATAATCAATAAGATGGTGCTTGCACCATTAGACATTGACTTCTCAGTCATAAGTTTGTTATGTTATGATAACCAAAATAAAAAATTTCACAAGCCAAGTATTTGATTATTTTTGTTTTATTTATGTTAGGTGAATAAGCATGGCTTTTACAATCCCATAGAAGAACTCTTTTGGTGCTTATATGCATAACTCTAGTTGGGTGAGTCAAGCATAGACACTTTTTAAGCACCTAAGGCTAGACACCTAAGTTTCTAAGTGCATGAAGTTTTCAAAACTCAGAAGGATAAGAGGATAAGTTGACAAAATAAGGGTGCACAGGATGATAGTGCATAAGAAACCAAGAGAATGAAGTGTTGGAGGACCAATTCAAGGAATTTAAATGGGGTAAGGAAGGATAAAGTAAGATGAAATCATAGATAAATTGACTAGTGAAAGTGAGGCATGCTTAGAAATGAAGTTTATCATGAAAGGGAGATGGAACCAAGGAGGTTAAACCATGCACATGTGAAGCATTACACCTAGGTTTCCATAATAAGCGTGAAGGTCATGCCAAGGTAAATAAAGTACAAGAGAGAGATTATCTAGATAGTTGGCACCCACATAATGTTTAGTAGGAAGTTACCATTTGGATCATTTATCACTTCATTGAATAATTCATTAAGAGAATTTAATGACTATGATGGTAGAGGCATAAAGATTTGTAATAAATGTGAATGTGGTAGTGGATTATTATGGATTTCAAGGGTTTAGAAAATTTCAAGATATCCACATGGTGTCATACTATTAATGAGGTAGCTAAAACTTAGGTATAAATAGTAAAATGATATATTGTAAGAGGTTACAAAACTTATGTGAATTTAGCATAGAACTAGAGCTGAAGCTAATAAAAATGAGAAAATGCTACCATAAATAAAAACCTGAGCACCCACAAGCCCCAAGTGAGAATAATTAAATAAAGATAGAGATTTAATTCCACTTGGTATTATAAAATAGGTGTATAGAAATAGAATTGTGAGAGAACTAGATAGTAAAAAAATTGTAAGATGTTGAGGCTACCATTAATGGTAAATAAATCTCAAGAGATAAAGTTGAAATAATATACATAGTGACTATGAGGAAGCACAAAACAAAATTATAGCCTTCAAAAAGATCAACATTTTAACAATAACTGATTTAGAATGGGAAAGAAATGGTTAAGTTTAGTTCTACTAAAAATGCAAAAGGATGCCAAGAAGGAATGAACAATAAAATAAGTATCCACTATGAAGATAGAGGTGCAAATGGTAGAAGGAATCAACGTAGTAGTAATTAACCTAGAAGTAAGAGAAAATCTTGTGTATAGAGAGATGTAGTTCCCCCATGAGTTCATACTATAGGAGACATGGGTATCCTTTATGTAAACATGCAACTTAAAGGAATAAAACCATCAAAGACCAAAAAATGTGAAACAACTCAACTAGGATTGGATGGTTGATATAGGGAGGAAGAACAAGTTAGGTGTGGTTCTCTTTGATGTCTCCATCTAAGACAAACTAGAAACCATTGGTTTGACCCATTTATATGCGCTACCATGTTTTGGTAAGTCATAATAATTGGTGTAATTCCTCCTCTCTCATGTTCATGGTGATAGGTTTTATTTTAGAGGAAGGTACATCCATATCTCATCACATCTCATCAATAAGATCACAGGGATTCCAAGCATAGGAGTTTATATCTACTAGATGATGGAGGATGATGTGGAGATGGAGAGGGTTACAAAACTCCTGGGATACTATAAGGTAGAGTTTGCATTCCTTATTAAGGACATTTAAGACCTTAACATGAGGGTACCAATAGGCCTCATCATATCTAAGGTTTTCCTTGGTAGATGACATCAACATGACCTACTTGTGCATCACCCATCACATAACGCAATGGGTAAAGTTCAATGTCAAAAAATTTATTGTTGAGGAGATTATGAAGAATGAGCTAAAGTACCACAAGGTGTATGAGACCTTTAGGTGGGGGTTCATATTGATATTGATTATGATAGAGGAGATTGATATATTTGATAATGAATAAGGATAACCTTTTGTTATTCCCACCACATAATGATTCCATGGTACTAAACTATCAAGACTTTATCTACCCACCTAGCTTCTCCAAAAAATACAAGATGAGAGTACAAGGATGATATGAATAATACATAGAGGCATTTTAGAATTAATAATGCATCCCCTAAGATCTCCCCTAGCACATGGTATGGATGATGACCTTTTCCATCATGTAAGACTTTTATGTAGTGCACCTATCACTCATAGATGGGAACTTATTTGGTTGGCTCAAACTACCTTCTGGATTTTTTTCTAAATTTTTCATAGCAACACTAAAAAGGATTCTTAATGTGTAGTAATTAGATATCCCAGTAAAGGTTATGGATAAATAAAGGACTAGGTTAAGGAATCAATATGTGTACCCTTGAAAAAAGTCCACCAAAGATGAGTAGGATGACTCTGATCAAATTAACCTCTATACCCTCTATAGGGAAATTATAACCAGGTGCATTTTAAATTTGTATTATAATATGAATCCATAGAAGAAGGGCATTGACCCTAAGAAATATGATGATCACCTCCTCTTTATTAGTGATGAAGGTAAGATGACACCAAAAATTTAGTATAAGTATCTCCAAAATAAATGAGGAGAGACACATGATGATATTGAAGAGTGCATCAGGCTAAGGATCACATCTAATGAACAAGAAACACCTTCAACTCCCAAGAAGCACATAACCTTCATGACAAAGAATGGTTATTCTAACAAGAAGTAGAAAAATAAGTCTAAGGCACCCATTACACTCCTTACAATAATGATGTAATAAATGGAGGAGGAAAAGACCCTCATATATAGACTAGAGGAAGAGATAGAAGAAGAAATAATAAAGACCTACATTGTGCAAGTTAAAGAAGAAGAAAAGCCTAGTTCTAGGGATGTATAAGAGGCCTTCCAAAGTGGTAAAACCACCATGATTAAAGAAGTAGAGAATTTGATGAGCTCCTCATCTAGATAAGAACCCCCCACATAGCCTCCATGAATAAAAGAGAAGAGAAGGTTGTGAAAGAAAATGGGCCAAAATGAGGAAGAAATTGAGATGGCAATAGTGATTGAAAAGAAGAGGAGGGATTGGAGGTAAATGAGCCTAAGTGATGTGGATATTTATAAGGATAAGGCCAAGGAAAAAAATTCCAAATAAGAGAAATCCAAGAAAGATAAGAAGATGAATAAGGTCCCTACAAGTACAGGACCAAACTTTGAGAAAGCCAGAAAGGGGCCTAACACCCCCACTAGTAAATTAGATCACGATGCACAATTGGCACACCCAAGTAGTGAAGGGGTTCTTCATGAAAAGGAAGGTGATATTGATACTATAAAATAATAAAATAATACTGAAGAGGAACCCCAATAGAAATAAGGAGATGCTAGCACTAAAGGAATAAACCTAGAGGTGAGCATTGATAAACCCCAGGAGAAAGAAATAGATGAAGGGGAAAAGTCTAAGGAATAATCCATTAAGGAATAATAAGATGAGTCCTTTGAGGAAATTATCAAAGAGAAGGAAGAGCAAATAGAGTTGGCCATCATTAAGAAGGATGTCATAAAATTGAGCATAAGAGAGAAGGTGAAGAAGGGGTGAAAGGATGAGTATTTTTACATGTTTGAAACCATTCCCCTTGAGGCTATCATAACCAATACATGGAAACAACTTGAATTTTTTTTATCACTACATGGATGAGCCTCACTTTAAGGAGCCTAGAAGGGTTATTTTCAGCTTGGATGAACCTGAGGAAGGGCATGATTCCCTCATCATAAACCTACATGACATGAACCTAGTCTAGTATAGGAATTCACTTATTATAATGCTGACTGAAGTGGTGCATAAAAATATCATCAATGATGGTATATCATATAAATGGAAGAAACTCTATAAATATGTTGAAGATGAAGTGTAGGCCAAAAAATTCAAGATACAATAGCTATGTGAGTACATAGAGAAGGTCAAACCATCCCTTATGGTTAGTGTGGATACTTCAAACCTCTCAAAGGTTGATAAAATATGTGTGCTAGTGGAGCAGATGCTCATAAAGATGAAACTGGAGCTATCACAAGAAGAAGAATATCCCTATGTTGTGTTATAGAAGGATCTCATTGCTAAGCTTGAAGAGGTGGAGGACCTCTTTGTGAAGCTATAGGAGGGTAAAGATGAAGTTTATGCCATCTTATTGATATTTTCCATCCAAGCATTAGTTATATATGTGCACCTCAAGTAAATAGAGGAAAAGGAGAATATGATGGTTTAGGTTACTCTATGAGCAAGTCAAATTGCATGAAGATCATGGGGAATGTTAGTGCACTAATAACCTAGATAAAGGACCAAGAACATAACCTATAATCACTCTTTTATGCTTTTTAGAATAAGGCCTATGAGCAAGGAGCAATCCTAGATGGGGGTGTGGCTAAGGCTAATGAAAATATAGAGGATTTTAAAAAGGAACTAGAAAATAATGACATGTTTTCACTTAGTGCAGCCTCCATTGAAATAGATAGCATCACTAAATAAATCAATCTCACCATAAAGGGATTTAAAGACTTCAACACTAATATTAAAGAGAGTGTGCCTAAGTTATATGTGGCTAAGACTTTGAAAGCCTAATCTGAGGATGGACTATAAATTTTATATGGGGTAATGTTTGGCCCCTTGTTTTAGTATGTAAGGATTCATGCCAGTATGATAAACACTTTGTCATGAGGCATCATTTTGAATTATGACTTTTTGGCATCTTGGCACCAATTAGAAAAATCAATGCATACCTTACACCAGCCGATAGGTTGCTGACCAATTCTAGGTTTCCTAGGGGATCTTGTAGGAGGGGCAATACATAGAAATTACAATTTAAACTTTACAAGGTGATGGAGCTAGTAGAATGATCAACAAAGGCTCCATCTCAACACCTGGTGTGCAACTCCACCTTATCAGAGATGTTCTTATTGAGCTATATAATGAGCACAAACTAGTGAAGTAAAGGGACACAAACTAAGTGTAGTGAAGTTGTAGATAATTGATTTTACACATAGTGTAATGGCCACCATTATACTTAAGACTAGCTTAGACACCATGAAATCTCTATTTGTATATGCCCAAGCTCATTTGTGAGCTTCTAGGACATTAAGTATTTTGAGTTAAGAATTTATTTGAACTTTATTCTCTATTTGAGATCAATTAATGATTTAATAGGTGTATTAAACATAACATCTAGTATATGAATCTTTGGTATTGTTATTTAAATGCACGATGAATATAATGCATGTAATGCCATAGTTTAATTTCTATTATGCTAAGGAATTTAAAGCAAGCTTTTAGTTGATGAAATTAATGGTATCCTCCTAATAGAGGATGACATCAACCATAAATTATAGAAGCCTAAGTATATACATCCTATGCACCAAGTGTCCATACCTTTTCTAGAAGCATGAGCCTAGAATGAGAATTCCAAGTTAAAGCATTCCCTTGACCCATCTAATTCCTATATGATTCTAGGATTAATTTATTAGAGGCTTTCACCTAAATGACTCTATAACTAGTCCCATAAATGTGTTTACATCTATAGACCACCAATATTAGTCCATGAAAGACTTATTCCTTTGAATCTACTTAAATCCTTCTTGGAATATACCAAGTCCTAGAATTGATGACTTGCACCATGGCATAACTACCCTAACATAGGGACTGATTCTTTATGTTCTATAATTCATGTGAGTGTGTAAGGCCTATGCCTTATGTGAATTAATGTTGGCATATTCAAGTGTAAAATGTTGAGCATAGAAAGGTAGTCCCATGTTTTTGCCTAAGTGTAATAAGTCCAAAATTGACTGAGACACCTTGTATGCCTGACTTTTCTACAACAAATGAAATGCAGGCACACCTTTTCCTTGATTAGGATATGATACAAATTATTGTTTGGAAATTAATCAAGAAATTCATTCATTTTATATTTAAATGTAAAATGATGTTATTGAAACAAAATAAAATGAAATTTATTTCCCTTCTCCTAAAATATAAAAGGACACAAATGAATGTGATATTTATCTCTATACTCTTAAAATGGAAAGTGAAAAGGTATCTTTACATGAAGGTTCTATTGCATATAATGTGATGTAAATCCTACTCTAATTTTATAAATAAAAAATGATGAAAAACACATGGTATGCAATGATTTAAAATTTATGATATGATACTTATAAATAATGTGATTTAATGCAATGAAATGATAGTCATGATATATATTTGATGCCTATGTTTAGGGTAAGTAGTGATCTAAGACCAATGAATGAATATTTCCAAAAAAATACTATTCTTACCATCCATATTACTTATATGATGCATTCTATAGATGAAATCCAAAATCAATATTCTTATTTCAAAATAAAAATATATATCATTTAAGGATAATATGAATATTAAGGTCATCTTAGGACAATCTATCACATGGTTTTTATCCATTTCCAATTATCCAAAATGATTTTTATGCCAAAAATTTAATTATTTTATAGTCATGGAGATCCTAGTAGTTACGTAATAAAGTATATGTTTTATTTTGGTAATTATTCCTAATGAATTTTACTAAATATCATATAAAAAATTATAGAAAAGGATGCTCTATATTAGTTCTATACCCTCCTGAGTGATCCTTTACCTTTAATAAGTTATAATAAATTTTATAATATTATATTAACAAGTGTAAGGTTATTGAATTAACATTAGAACATATCCAAGCCATAAATAAATGCCATGCGGAGATCATTAAAGATTACATTTAATGATTTAAGATTACCTTATATTATTTATTGTATCAACCCTTAGATTTCCAAAATCAATTTATCTTTAATAAAGGTATTTTATGTCAGATCAAAGAAATAATGCTTTCCAACTCTTACACTTATTTTGAGAGATTTTACATGGATATTTTCAACTATGCCTTTGATCTTAATTGTGAGTTACATAAGGCCACTAGTTTGAGTGATTCAAGACCACATTCACCTAATAATGAATTTACTCAGAATGAAGTGGAATTAGACACATCATCTACTAAATTCAAGATTCCAATAAGGTATTTAAAAAATTAAATAATAAAAAGACATGGCATACAAGGAAAAACAAAAGTGAAGGAACATATGCCAAAAAGTAACTAGCCTCTTTAGTTCTATAGTTTCAAATATTAGCCAAGAACTAGTTTATATACATTACTTGATAAAGGGATAATACACTTACCTCATAATTAATATAATCCTTCCTGTCACTTGGAGTGAGTGGGGGTAAGACCATTTTTTAATTATCATTATATCAATGGGAATAAATACTACAATTACTATGCATTGTGACAAAATATTCAATAGCTTATGGATATATGGGTTATCACATTTGGAAAATTGAACACCAATTTAATAATCTTTGCTTATCCATCTTCTCATATCACTTATCTAAAAAATATTTAGATATCCTATGATGCTCATGCAAAGGAGCAAATGGTCCATCAGGATTATAAGTATGATGTTACTAGGAGAATATATTATTATATTCCACATTCTATAAGGATCACTGTTTCCTATAATGTTCCCCTTAAGGATGCAATGTTTATTCAATCCCTTATTAAATGTGATCATAGATAACACATTTTTGTTACTAAAAATCATCAACATAATACATGAATAATTGGATTTATTAATAATTTCGATACAATGAGAAAGATTTGAAACATACACATGAGGATTCCATGGGGATTACTAACATTCCAATTTATTTAATACCTAAGACATTGCTGCATTATTATATATACACAAGGATTTTGCACAAGGTAATGTTACTTTAAAAGGAGGCTTACTTCCATATCATATAAAGCAATCACAAATAAAAATATAGTTTCATCATCTCCAATGCAATTATGGGTGCCAAAAGTATAGTTTTTACACCATATTCAATGAGAGATGAAGGATCGAGGTATGCACAATCACAAAGATTTCTTTGTTAGTCTCAATAACATGTTTTATTCAATATGTTGAATGAATACATATAGAGAAGTAATTCCTAAAAACAAGAAGGATGGTCCAACTACTTAACCATAGTAAAACACATATTTATTCTTACTCCCATATAATATCACATAGGCTAATATCTCTATATGAGATATATTATAATCTCAACAAATAAAAACAATAATATTTATTAATTATAATATTATAAAATATAATAATAAACTAACCAACCCATGTGAGAACTAATAAGCATTTTATCAACATTCCCCCCTTAGTGGTCACATGGGGAGATAAATTCTAATGTCAATTTCAACTAATAATGCATTCAATTACAATATAGATAAACTCTTTTATTTAAAAATTGACTTTAGGGCTTATTTGATGACTCATGACAAAAATCAACAAGACACACAATACCAAAATGATAAATGACTAGAGAAAATGATGCAAAAAATAATAATTGACAATTGTAGACAAATAACACTAAACTCAACATTATAGATTTAAAAAATACAAGAGGAACTATTACTAAGATAATGGACTTAAACAAGCCACACTATTATTGATACACCTTTGACATAAAAAAAACTAAATACGATGATAACAAAACAAAAATACCTATAAATAATTTTATAATCTAAACTAAAATAAAATATTTAAATAATAAACTAAAGATTAGAAAAATAAAACACAAAAGTAAATAAACATGCATTAATTAAAAAATCTAAAAAAAACATATTTATAAAATTAATTTATAAAGACATAAACTAATATATAAAAATTGAAAATTAAAAAGACACAAACAAAATTAAACATCTAATACAAAGAATTTTATAAAAATAAAACTAACAAAATAAAAATAAAAACAAAACAAACAAATCAAGAAGATAGAAATTTATAAAACAAAACCATATTATTAAAAACCCATGGGTTTAAGACTTGATACTTAAAACCAATAAATAACCTAAAAATTATAAAACAAACTTTATTTTTCGCCATCATCGAGAGAGAAGGCAAGGTATAAGTTGAAGATGCCCTTCGAGTGTTTGTAGAATTCATTGAGTTTAGACAAAGGAGCTTAGATTCGATCAAGTGATGGTCGCTTCACCTTTTTCCATAGAGTGAGTTCAAGTGAGGAGTGCCATATTCACTAAGCCAAATAAATAAATTGAAGCATTCAAGATCCATCAGCTCACTAATATGACATCAAGGAAACTTGAAACATATATTTTCATCCTCAAATAGCTTTATGAATTTATAAAATTTCTTCAAAATGTTTCTAGATTTTATTTTCTTGTTATTAAAATTTCCATATTAATTTGAATCATTGAATTTAGTCAAGAAACAAAAAATATATGGTCATTTTTGTGAGGTTGTTACAAACTATTTTTCTATTTTTTTAACAAATCCTCCTTGAATGCCTTAGATTGTTCCAAATTCTCATATGTAGAGTTACACCCAAGAATACCTAAGATTACACTAAAATTTTTAATCTTTCTTTGTTTCTCTTATTATTCTTCTACAAATCTTGTATTATCTTCTTCTTCAGATCTAAAACAAAGAAAAAAATTACATAAAACCAAAAAACTACAATATGTATTTATTTTATTTTTTTCAATGGTTTTGGTATGCATACAATGAACAAGGTGAATGCAAACTATTGGTAGAGGTGAAAAAAATGGAAGAGAGTGGATGAATTTATATGATGAATGACACCAAATTTTCATGTGTTTTGCACTAAAAATTCTTGTCAATGTGCAAGGAAGGGTGAATAGACAAGAAATAGCTATTACAAATGGTCTATAATTCAACACCACTCAATAATCCATTTTGATGTAATAATATAAATGAATGGAGGGTGAAGAGTCCAAGAAAAACCTACTATGATACCAAATATAGTTTTTACACCATATTCAATGAGAGCCAAGGACTTGAGGTGTGCACAGGCACAAAGATTTCTTGGTCAGTCTCAACAACATGCTTTATTCAATCTATTGAGTGTATACATATAGATAAGATATTCCTATAAATAGGGAGGTTGCTCCAACTACTCAACTATATTAAAACACACTTGTTATTCTTACTCACATTTAATCTCTCATACATGAGATATATTATCATCTCAATAAATACAAACAATCATATTTATTAATTACAATATTAACAAATATACTAACAAACTAACCAATCCATGTGATAAGTAATAAGTATTTTCTCAAAAAATGTAAAATAATAAATCCCAGTTTAAGGGTTAAATCAAGTAAACAATGGTACATAATAAAACTAAGCAAACAAACCATTTAGAGTTAATGTGAAATATTGTTATCAACCAAATTCACATGATTATAATGCAATTTTATTACTTAGTGGGTGGTTTGAAAACTTTAATAAACCCCAAATGATTCACTCTAATGGTTTCATGGGTTAGTTTCCTCATATATGTGATACACCTAAAAATTACAATAATTTTATGTATTTCATTTATAAGATATAAATACTAAATGAAAACACATATAAGGTGATAGAAACCAAGGATACTTCTATGGTGAATTATAAACACAAGTCACATTACCCTCCTTCTACCTATAATCACCAATTGGATAGTATTATTATTACATTGAAATGTGTCAAAATATGAAGTCCCATGATTACATTTGATGATAGTGATATTTTAGATGATGATTGATATTAAAATTAATTATTTATATGAGTTTATGTGGCATTTATACCCATTCATAGTGTTATGATTGATAATTATTCAAGTGATAATTATTACATGATTACACTTTTACATTATCTTGGATACACACATGAGGGTTTTCATGACCCTAATTGACCTAAATTTAATTGATTTGTGATTGTATAGATTAGCTATGAATTATTTGAAACATATTTTATTTATTTATTGTGGTGTTATAGTTATTTGATATACATTGATAAATTTTTATTATAATTACTAAGACAATTATGGATTAAATTTTCATTACAACATTGGATATTATTGTTTAATGTGAATTAATTAATTATTCAATTATATGTATTATTTAAATGATGTAATTGTATTTATTATACTTAGATGTCTAAATACTATTGATAGTCTATTTGTTTACTATAGGGAGAAGTACTTGAACTAGGTTATGTTCAAACCTAAGCAGTAGGGAAATATGGATAAATGAAACATTGAATTCTATTGCAAAGATTGAGCTTGCCAGTATTGATGATTTAGTCATTGTGTTTGTCCCATTTTAAGTGTTTTGTATTATCATTTTATATTCAATTTCATTTTAGTTGATTTGAGTCAGTTTTGATGTTTGTGAAAATATCATTTTACTTGATGTTACTAATCGAGATTTTTTTATTGAGTCATAATTAGTTTGACAACTATTGTCTTATTATTGAAATCATATTTTCCATCATTCTATTTTCTTATGTTTTTCATTGGCTCCATGATTATTGATTTTGATAGGGTATTTGGTCAAATATTTTTATTATGTAATCTCAATTATTTTGATTATCAACATCTTATTACATTTCACAGTTATCTTGATGTTATTGTACTTAATATTTAAAACAACCATTTTTGGGTTGTAAGAAATTGTAGACACATCTAATATGTTCTATGTTTAAGGAATGTGCACTAAGGTTTAAGCATTGGTTTAAGGACCATTTTTTTATTATTTGTTGGCATGTTTGTTAAGCCAAGTTAGGATTGGGGCATTTTCTTAGGTTGTTTAACCCACCATAGGGGCTTTGGTAATTAGTTGATGTGTTATTTTTAGCTAAACATATTAGGGATAAGTACTTGAATAATTTTGTATAAGGTTTTTTTTGGAATAAACTATACTTTGATGCATTTATATTTACAATCATGTGGGATTTGTGTAGGGTTGATTTGGGTTTGTTATGGTATTTATTGTTCAACTAGTTTGTATAATGTAGAAGGGATTTTTAGTGCTGGTTTTACATAGAACTTGGAGGCTAGAAGAGAAGAGAGAAGACCTTTTTTGGTTGGATTATAGTAGCCAATTAAGTAATTTTTTTAAAATTTTGTGTTTATTTTTAAAATGAGTTTTTAATGGCAAATCAATTTAGGATATTATCCATAAATACTAGAATTTTTTTTCTACTTTGTGGTGTTTAGGGGTAAAAACCCTAACTAGGGTCAAAGTTTTTCAGTTTTTTGTTTATATACATGGAAGCCATGGATGGCTCAACCATGGATTTTTTTGCATGCATATAGTGATTTCATTGGATATTATGTTATTTGGATTTTGTTAGTGGTTGTGTTTAAGTGCATACTCATTGCATTTATATTTTCGTTTGTGGACTAGGTTTTTTTCCATTATGAAGTCATTTTATTTTGAGTAGAGTTACATCTTGTTAAGAGACTATGTATTTATTTTATTTGGTTTATTATTTGAATGGATTAGATGGGTTGTTATTATTTTTAAATACATTATTGAATAACTATGATTAGTTAGTAATTATGTGTTGTTTATATTTGTATTATGTTTTGAAACCCTCAGATGGGCTATTTGACTATGTTGTTATTTTTTAATCCATTATTAAAATGGCTAAGTTTGGGTTATGTTTTTAAATGTGTGGGTATTTGATTTGGTTTTATTTATAAAAAAACCTAACTTGATATATTCAAGTTTATTAACTAATGTTTGGAATTAGAATGATGATTATTTTAAAGCATGTCCATACATGGGGGTAATGACATAAGGTGTCTTTATAGGTATTTGAAATGATTGTAGGGTTTTGTGAAAAAATAATATTTTATTATTTTTATTCTATATACATGATTTTCTTGACTTTGTTGTATTACTGGGTTGACTCAAGTTTATGAAAATCATGTTGGAATTAGTGGCATAATTCTAGAAATGATATTGGAATTATTTAAATTCATTATTAAGTTGAATTTTTTTGAAAATGTTGATTTGTTGACTATATTTAATTATTATGATTTTGTTAATCATTACAGTTGATATTTAAGCTTTTACTATGTCTAGTAAAGTCTATTCAATAAAAATGGGACCTATAGCTTCACGTAAGTTTTTAATTTATTAATTTTTAATTGGATGGGAATGTTGTCTTATTTTTATGAATTTAATTTTAACTATAATATATATTAATCTAGTATGTGAATACAACTATCAAATAGGTTATGGCATATAAATGTATGAGCCATGTTATATTTTTGTGTAGAATATGGCCCATAAATTGAGAAGCTCAAAAATTTGAGTTGTCATAATTAAGTACCAAGTTAATGGATATTGATGGGTTAGTTTACATTTTTAATTTTTGTTTTTTAATCATTTTTTTCAATGTTGTTAATCTCGATTTGTTTCATAATCCTTTCTCTACCATTTCTCTACTGCCCTGATCTATATCCAATTGATAGCTGGGGTGGTATAGGGTCACTTAATGTTAGGCTCATTTAAATGAATGAGGTAGGTTTAGTTTCATTGGATTGTGTGTAATGATTTGATTCATTTATTATTACATTGAGTTGTTATAGTTGGTTGTAGATGAATTAAAAAAATGATGTAATTCTTATGACTATAACTCATGTTATTCACCATACTTGTATTTAATTCAAAGTGATGTATGTTATCATGTAAGTTTAATTCATGATATAATCATAGTTGATCATTTGAGTATTTGCATAAT